>CM042172.1:10472034-10543091 GCA_023376005.1 Doryteuthis pealeii | reverse complement strand
TACCCCTCCACCCCCCTATCTCGGAGGGCTTTTTATATATTTGAACTATTTTGCAATAGAAGTGAACCCCTACCATGGCGGACACGGATTCTAACTGTTGTGGGTTTTAAGGGCGTCAAATAAGAACAAACGACGAGGTAACAAATGTAGGAAAATGTATTAACAAAAGATAGACACATTACAGTTAAGAAAGTGGGAATTACGTCGACAATAGAGTCATGAGCTGACTCGCATTGGCTTACTCTTCAAACCATATCTGTCCCTGTACTTATAAGTAACCGGCCGGCGCATTCCAATTAGTCTATAGGGTATATCACCTATAATACTAACTGTTGTACCGGCCGTTCCTACAGTTGGAGAATTATACACGGTCTCACATAAATAATGAGACACCGCAGTGAAAAGGTTGGTACTTTACCGTCTTAGCGGCAAGCTAGCCGTTCTTGTACCTTATTTGTAAATACATTTGTCTCTTTCTTACTCTATCTCGACTTGACTTTCTTTTTTTACTGTATGAAACTAACATCACAACACTAACTATATAAGGAATGAAATCTATCTGTTATGTTATGAAAGTTCCAGGACTGGAACGAGTATGGTCGCTGCATATTACTACGAGTGTAACGAAAACAGAAATAAGATAAAAGATAGATTAGATAGATAATAGTGTTGTTAGGCTGACTCACCTCATGACCAGAACAATGGACTTACCCACAAGGGGTATATTTTAGTAGAAGCAAAGCTAATTAAGTTGAGAAGTAGCAGATAACAGTTCTTCGTCGCTGTACCAAAGAAACCCTCCTCATTTTGTACATTGATATATGTTGAATACATGTGTTCTCTTACTTTTATCTCGTGTTGCAGTGATTATTTATTGACTCTTTAACAGGTCATAACAGATAGGTTATATAGAGTTTGAAGGAGAAACAGAATGAACATCGCGGAGTATTGCAAAACTTTTTGACTCAACCTCGCTAAATTTGGAAATGAATCAGCTTTACATTCAGGTGAATTTCTTCGTAGATGAAGGATGGTCACCAACTTTTGTGGCACCGGATTCTCGGACGCGTTAAAATCTCTATAATAATGGAGATCGCTTCAGTTTTTGTGTAACAAAAGGATTAAAAAATAAAAACAATGAAGACTGTCTAATGTTGCATGTTTCAAATTTTGAGTGTATTCTATTCTGTTATGACGATTTTGAGTAATTTGTGGACGTAAGCAGTGACGTAATTTTTGTTACACAAACAACTGGGAAGCCGAATCTCCTATATTAATAGAGATTTTACCGTCGAGAAATCCGGTCTGCCACAAGAGAATTAGTGACCATTCCTTCATCTACGAGAAAATTCAACTGAATGGTCTATAAGACTGATCATTTCCAAATTACGAGATGTTGGAAGTCAAAAGTTTTGCAATACTCCGCGGATGTCATTCTGTTTTCTCCTTCAAAACTCTATAACATTTATCTGTTATTGCCTGTTTAAGAGGTCACAAATAAATAATCAACTCAACCACGGATTATAAAAGTAAAAGAACACATGTATTCAACATATATCAATGTACAAAATGAGGGAGGGTTTCTTTGGTACAGCGTACACGAAAGAACAATGTATCTGTTTCTCACTTAAGTAGCTTTGCTCTACTAATTTACCTTTGGATAAGTCCATTGTTTCTGGTCAAGGTGAGGTCACTACAACACTATTCTATTCTATCTATTCTGATCTTTTATCTTTATTTCTTGTTTTCGTTACACTCGTAGAAGTAATATGCCAGCGACCATCACTCATTTCCAGCTGCGAACTTTCATAACATAACAGATAGATTATTTCTTATATAGTTAGTGTTGTGATGTTAGTTCAAACAGTAAAAAAAGAGTCAAGTCGAGATTTAGAGTAGAAAGAGACAAATGTATTACAATAAGGTACAAGAAACGGCTCAGGCTGCCGCTAAACGTAACAGTACCACCTTTTCACTTCGGTTGTCTCATTATTTATAGTGAGAACCGGTGTATTTCTCCACTGTAGGGAAGGCGTAAAAGTTAGTATTTATAGGTGATATTACCCTTATAGACTATGGAAGCACGCCGCCGGTTACTATAAGTAACAAGGGACAATTCATGGTTATGAAGAGTTAAGCCAATGCGAGTCAGCTCATGACTCTATTGTCACGTAATTCCCACTTTTCTTTACTGTAATTGTCTACTTTTGTTAATACAATTTTCCTATACTTTGTTACCCTCGTTTTGTTCTTATTTGACCCCTTAAAACCCCACAACAGTGAATCCCGATGTCGCCATGGTAGGGTTCACTTCTATTGCAAAATAGTTCAATATATAAAAGCCGACGTTCCAAATCCTGGACTTCGTAATTGCAATTCACTTAGCGCTAATACCCTTGGCGAAGGTATGAAATCCTACTCTCCCTCCAGCTATGGATAAATAGTAGGGAAGACTGGGCTCTTTAACTTGGTTAGGCAACTGGTTCTAGGAGAAAGAACTCTGAATTCAAAACCTGTGAACTCCGCTTAAGAATTGACTTGTTGTCACATCCTGCTCTGGGAGGGAGTGGTAAATATATAATAAAAAGTGATGATAATTTTGATTTTAACTGTCTCTCAACTTTTCTTTTCTTTTTTACTTCTTTTCATATTTTCATTTTTCAATGTTCGATTGGAATCAGATTCAGCGTTATCGATTCCGTGTGCTCCACCCCCACTCTATATCTTTACCTTACTCTATTTTCTTTCTTCTTTCTTTCTTTCTTTTCTAATTAAAAAACGAATGATCCCAGTTTATTGAGACGACGACACTCATAAGAAAAAAAGGTAATTTCGGTGGATAAGCAAAACAGATAATCAAGATTACATTTCTGCTGCGTTCATCGTGGACTGATTGAAGGTCATTTAAACGAGAGGGTGTTGCAAGATGATAAAAAGGTATACAATTAAGGAACACGAATATTGATATACAGCATCAATGGGTCACGAATGGTGTTTTGTTAAGATAGTTCATTTTTCGTAAATGATCTCTGGTAAACAAATTCTTCTCTATAGGCCCCCCCCCCCAAGTTCGAGAATATCCCCATCTCCAATTCATCTGGCATTTTGGGTCAAATTTCATTTATTTTCTTTCTTTCTAATTAATTTTTTCTGTATATGTAGAATGTCCGTTTTCATTCCCTTTCTTTCTTTTTAAATAAAACGGAATCGCCCATTATTTAGCTGAGATATCAACTATCTTAGAAATAAGAATTCGGCCGGAATAAAGCAACACCAGATAATCAGGTTTGAATTTTTTAGAATTTCAACTTGGACGGACTCATTTTTTAACCAGAGGGTCTTGCAAGAGATAACAGTCGTTTACAATAAGGACTGCATGAGTTTTAATATAGAGTTTAGTATGCTTTTTTTCTCTAGGCACGAATGTTCCGTTTTAGTTATCTCACGTTTAATCAAGGTTTATCTGTTCTATATCTTTATTGCATGTATTATTATCCTTGTGTTGTCTTGGCTGTGTGCTCATGATCATTGCATTATAGTCTTAGTGACGAAAGCACGCTTTGCCGATTTCAATACGAAAAAACGTTGATGACATGACTGAACAATACAAGAGACACGTCCCATCCTTACCAAATAAACAATAACTCTTTTTTAGAACCAAACAATGGAACCGTTCGCATACATCTTATTGTAATTCAAGGTAGCTTGTCCCAAAGCTAACTATCTCTCCTGAGTCGGAACAGGAAGCTTCGTTGCCAACACCGAAATCTTCGTTCACGCTTAGAGCACCGAAATACTATATATACTAGCAACAGAAAAAACCCACGGGCGTCGTTAAAAAATAAATTTTTGAAAAGACATTGGTCTTTGAGAGGGTGGATCTTTAAAAATTCAATGTCAGAGGGTTTGTTCATAAGTAAGAACACATCCTCATATTTATTTAAAGAGAGTTAAAAAAAAAATTAAATAATTCGAAATGAAAAACTCTTGCCCCGTCCCCTCTCAAATAAATGTTGCATGCAATGTAATAATCAAACAATTAATTTTGAATATTTCCACAATCCAATTTTACACAAAATCCGTAGGGTATTGTATTTATTTATAAACTTTTTTAGTAAAACCTCTTGTTACTGAAAAAAAAAAAAAAGAAGACGAGAGTAACAAACAATTTTTTAAAAATTGCTTACTCAAATGTTGGGTTATAATAGATTGATAATAATGGAGTAAGCTGTGACTAGACGCTATACGTCCTTTTGCTTACATACAGAAATGCAGACACTCTCCCATTATTAATAGATTTACCAACCCTTCCCAGGAAGCAGGATCTGACACAAGGTCGATTTCTTAAGCGGGATTATAACACGTGTGCATTCAGTTCACTTCCCTAGACTGGTTCCCATGACCTTAAAACATTGCACACGCACATGAAGCCTTATATAGGCTTGGGCATCCTAATTGGGTAGAGGAAATATATTTGATGTCTCCGCCCGTAATTCTGAGATGACGCTAGATAGATTTCTGAATATAAACGTGTGTTTCATGAGCTGAACATTATCACTGCTGATTTCTCATTAGTGTCAAGTATTTTGCCTACAAAAGAAACACTCAAAAACAAGATACCAGAACACGATATTTTTTTGTGATTTAGATATTCCGAAAGTGATATTTAGAATAGTCGTTTTTTTTCTCTAATTGAAATTTAATTGCATTGAAAACTACCGATTCAAATTTTAGATGCAGCGGCGATCATGATTGTTGCTATGGTTACAGTCGAGTGACGATTGTCTTCAAGTATCGTTTTTCTGGGCAGTTGAATTATTCTAAAGCAACAAACCAACCGTAAATCTCTAAGCAAACTGAGCAAAAAAAAGTCAGTATTCAAGGAACGACATTCTTTATTAATTCCTTTATTTTGTTTGCTTACAGTTGAATTCAAGGTTATGACAAAGTCATAACCGTTGAAACGCAAACAAACTCCGAACAGGTCGAGGACAAAAACATTTTAATAACAGCACGAATACCAAAGGATACATAAATTACATAGAAGTGTACATGAAACATACATACGTATCAATGTAATATGAACATAAAGCAACAGCCATGAGACGTAAGAATAGTCCATGCTGGGGGAAATCACTTACGGGGTAATGTAAGGGGGGCCCAACCCACCCAAGAAAGGGTAGCATAAGACTACCTCCTTGTGTCTCGTAGGTCGAGCAGCAGGCAAAGAGGAAGAAAGAGATTCAAAAACAGCCGCTTAAATACACGAGGTCCCTAGCGGGGGGACCAGCGCAACTAAGCGGGCAGACAGCTCCCCAGGCAACAACGAAAGGAACCGGACACATTATGATATGTTTCCCATTCTGTTTCGGTTATAACACTTGCGATCTCCCATAGACGATAATAAATTATCGAACGGATTTAATCGTACGTTGATAGCCGCCTATTCCGAGAAATTGCTAACTTAGAATCACTCATTAGCTATAGAAAAAAAGAACATCGCCAATCATTATTTATATACTGAGTCTTTCACAGTACCAAATCTATATAATGTTGTATAAACTTTCTTCTGGCCGGCTTGCTTGATCATCTATCATCCTTGGCTCTGGTCTAGCGTCTGGGACTTCGGTCGTTTCCATGCTAGGGATAGCTCTATCAGAAGCCCTGTGTCATGTTTAGTTTTTAGGTAATAAACACAAGACTTCGATTACGTTGATGTTACTTTATTCCAAAATTCCGTGGAGACAATCTGCCGATGACAGGATGCGCATAGAAATGCGACTACACCTTCGAGCTACCTACCTGCTAACTAACTTAAACTTACTATATCTTAAACCGGAAAAGGGTTTTCTGGCCTTCCGGTTCTCACGATTCATCCCGGAAGGTGAGAGTGAGGTCAAGCGCCGTCACTCACCCTCTAGGCCATCAGCTGCACTAATCGCCATTATGATTTCTACACTATTGCCATAATCATTAGATATCTATAAATTATGTAACAATTATAGAACACAGGATTTGGTTGAGCTTAATTCTATTCGTCATTCTAGATTTTTCAAAACAAATCTTATTGATATTGCGTCGTAAGTTGAATAAATATCTTTTTTCATCCGAATGCCGTCTCGAAACCAAACAGATTTCACTCGTTCTCTAGTTGCATTATAGTTTGAATTTGGTATCACTAATTTCTACCTTGATAAACCTTGCCACAGAAAAGGTCAGAATCATGTGAATTTATTCGCTTTCATTATTTTATTAATTTACTTTTTATATTCTCAAACACATCATTTTTCAATTGAAAGTTGATATGCACTTAAACTAAGAAGATAAACCAAAACTCGCCTCTTTGTACTATATTTTGGTTTGTTTGGTTTTGTTTTACGGCATAGCAACCTCAGTGGGTTATTAATGCCGATAAAGTTTTGAAATAAATCAATTCTTAAATGGAAATACAATTTGTTTATCAATCATGTTTTTCTATTTAACCCATATATGGACCCTAATAGGTACTACCACTTCGGGTCACGAGTTGGACCAGGAGCAATGGTGATGAAGGAGTTGCTCATATTCCCCAAACCTCCAAAACGGACTCACAATTATTTTAACGTCATTCCAGGAATGTAGATCCTCAGTCACCGCCTTCTAGCACCTTATTGATTAAAAGGGTTGGCGCTGATTTGTGAGGGATGTGGGTTGGAAAAATCATATAGGTGCTAGGGCTTGAACGTGACCGGCCGACCGCCGTCTAGCCGCAAGATAGGGCCAAAGTGGAGTATTACAAGTCATGGACTGCTCAGCCACCCGGTTCTATCCTTAAGCATCATGGGTCGCCACCTACGGCCAACAGGTGGCCCCATTTGGGGAGTCTTACCCCTCTGCAGAGGTGCAGTCGTGCCCGACAGGCGGGTTTGTATTATAATGAAACGGAAAAAAGCAAAAATAAGAGTTAAAATTACTAAGATTTTTGGAGGACGTATGAAAAGGCAACATGTCTTTTCTGATTAGTCAGCACTAGAGAGAGAGAGAGAGAGAGAGAGAGAGAGAGAGAGAGAGAGGAGAGAGAAGAGAGAGATGAGTTGGCAGTGGGCTGAGGTTTAGAAGAGAAACAGATTCAAGAGGTGTGTCTATTCTCAAGGCATTTTTACTTGGATAAAAAAGTTAGTAGACGTAAAAGTCATCTCCCTGATCAAGCGCTATTGAAAAATTGAGTCCCACGCTCCCTAGTTGATGCTGAAAATAGGCCACTCCGCTTACTTTGCTTGCTAGGGGTATATTTTGCAACCCGACAGGTTTGTTAGAAATTCTCCAACCAAAGAGTCATTTTTTCTATTTAACCGATAGATGGGACTCTAACAGGAACTACCACTCTGTGTTAGGTGATTTTTAATCGCTTTGAAAATAGTTAATTTATTCATTTTTTATAATTTCAAAACACGAAACATATATAAAGAGAAGTTATGTGTGTATATCCGGCGGAAATTACAAGAATAAAACAATTTACGACAATTAAATATAGGTACACATTTACTATCGGCAAATCTTGCTTTTTGAGCAAAAATAATAAAGATTTGATTTGTAACCGTGAAGATAATTAAAAAACTAAAATGTAAATAACAACAATTTTTTTACATCTAATATTGTAAGTAGTTGGAATTACTTTTTCTTTTGTAGCTGGATCAACGCAAAATCTTCTTTTACGTAGGGATTTTAATGGGGCCTCCTGCGGGGATCCAACGCACGATTCAGTAATAATGAATCTGTGAGACTAACTCTACTCGGGCGATGCTGGGTAACTATTTCTAGTTTTCAATGAAGGTTGATATGCACTTAAACAAAGAAACCAAACCAAATCTCGCCCTGCCTGCAAAATAAAGTACAGCCGTTTGGGTGGCCTAAAATCGGTCTCAGCCGGACAGCAAAGGAGTATATCCCCTTTTCCCTAGAGCTAGACCAAGGAGGCATCTGACCAAAAATTGTAGAAGAGTGGAAATTTTCTAGGATTTTTGGAAGGACGTATGAAATGCTACATATCGCTTTCTGATTGGTCAGCACAAGGTGAGGAATAAATTGAGAAAAAACTGAGTGATAAGAGGACAGTCTGGACTGAGAATTTGAAGGGAACAGACGCAATATGTGTGTCTGTTCTCCAAGGCATTTTTACTTGTAATAAAAATAAATGAGATCAGAAAAACACAAGAATGTCTTGTGTTTGTTACTAAAAATTATCAACAGCGCAAAAAGCGATCCACCTAATACGCAATAGCAATCTCCCTGTTTAACGTTAGTGACAAGGGGATAGACCCCTACTTGATACTGAAAATAGGCCGCTTCACTAACTTTACTTACTAGCAGAATATTTTGCAATCCAACATAGTTGAAAGAAACTCTGTAACTACGTTTTTTATTAATGTGTTCATTTCTCGTTAGAATATTGTTGCATATCTTGCAACGGAAGATTCCTCTTCCGATCAAAAGACAAAGAGAAATATAAAAATATATATTTAAAAAAAAGGGAATACGGAAGCAGAGTCTTCCGGTGAGGAGGCGGAGAGAAAGATAAATAAATATATAACAAATGTCCGTTATCAGCTCAAACGATAAATGCGTGGGCATAGTTTTTTTGTTTAAAAAGGCTAGTGGGTGAAGGATGTCAAATTTCACTCCCCAGCAGCAGCCGAGAAAATAACCTCGTCTCCCGTCAACTTCATCATGAACTTCCGAGTGGTTGACGGGAGACGAGGTTATCTTCTCGGCTGCTGCTGGGGACTGAAATTTGACATCCACCCGGCATTTTCATTGTGAACACACGTCGCCCCTCACCACTCACACACCGAAGAAAATAAAGACGGGTCCTATTTTTGTATATACGTGTCTGTGGTTTTATTGAAGTCCAGTCAAGCGGCTATACAACCCATGGAATAAAATTGCTTCATAAAGACTTTATTCAATGGCAGACATGAGTGATAATTTTTACTTTCTTTGATTGATTGATTATTTCCATGTTTTCGAAATTCTATTTATTATTTGATTATTGCAAGTGGAATATCATTCAATCAAATAGCAATGATAAAAAACTCTCTAACCAAAGTATTTCTTTATTAATTTGAACATTTCTCGTTAAAAGCTTACGACTCGGTCTTTGATAGCTTTGACAAAATTGGATTAGTTTTTTTCATATTTCCAAATTATTTAGCAATGACTGGAGCAATGACTGATAGGGATGGGTGGTGAGAGAGTCATGAGAATGTGTGCTGTCAACACGACTTGATGAGGATAAAAATAATATCAATTTCTGGGTAATTTTCACCTTTAGTTGTTAAAATTCCTAGCATAAAATTGTGCGTAAGCATTATCTGAAATGAACTTAATTGTTATTAAGAACACATTTTATGATATTTTTGTGTTAAAGAATGCAGTTGTATTGTTTTCGAAAAAGTTTCTAAGATTTGTTTATTTCGCACAGAGTCTTTCAAAAATAGCTTAGATATGGCACAAGGCCGAATGTAAGGGACACCCAGTGAGGCTAGAACTAGAAACATGGTTTGCCAGTCTACCTTGCTAACCATTACACCACATGAGGTGCCACTTGGGAAATATATAACCCCCCTAATCCTCCAATTATGGTTTAAATAATGCCACCAATATTCTTCTATAAGTATGGCTTTAGAATTAAATGACACAGGAAGTTGATATCTTATTGTAGTGAAAGAGGAGACCTACCTCGTGCAACACAGTGTGGCAGAGAGAGTGGCGGGCGTGAAGACTTGCCGTATTCTCGAAGGAAGCGCGCTAGGCTTTGCCTGGCGTGCTGCACTGACCTAGAGTCGTACCCGCGTCCTTCAGAATGTGAGCGCTGTGGACGAGCAGTGAAACAGGAAATAGCAGAGTGGCCCAGATGTGGGTGGTTGGTCCGTAAGGATTGACGCGTACTTGCAGTGCTGACGAGTGTCGCACGTGCTGCACGGACAATTATGAGTGAGGAGCCCGGGTGTGGTGAGATTGAGGTATATTTAAAGGACTTACCCTCGCAGACGAGGGAAAGAACAACTGCAGTAGTATTTTGTTGTCGAGACGAGCGGGACAAAGAAATAATTTTGGATATAGGATTTTGGAGCCTTATAAAGTTGGGAGTGTTTAGACTGTCGATTGGAACCTTGCGTCAGACTTGACTGTGACCCCACTCCCCGACTGATTAGACTTATTATAATGGAGATTCGGTGTGTCTGTAACCGAAACTACGTCACTGCTTACGTTACAATACCCTCAGCAATTACGTAAGTTTATCAATGAGTATTTAATCTATAGCCCAAATCATTAATACATAGCATAAATACTCAATAAAAAAACAGTTTCATGAGCAACCGTTGGTTCTTCAGAGGAAATACTATCGGTCGACATAGTCACATTCTGTTGCAGGGTCAGACTTGAAGCCAGTGCTAATGTTTCATTATATGATTTTTTGTGTTGAAACTTGCTTGTCAATTGGTGAAGTTTTTCTTTCAATTCTGTCTGTTTTTGTATGTTCATACTCAGATACATCAATCCACGTTGTTTCAGATGTTAACAATGGTGAAGTCTTTTGTGATTATCTCTGTGGGTCATATTTTCTATTTTACTATCGAAAATGTCAGTTTCTGCCGATGAGACTTGATTTTAATTTCATCAGCTAGCTGTCGGGAACGTTGAAAAGTAGAATATTAAGATACGTTCTTGTCTGCTTGAATTGTTGAGATTCTTTTCGGTTTGAAATCAGGCATTGTAGTGATGTTTTTCTCATGTGTATCAATGAAGTGTGTTTTCCAATGTAGACATTGTAGGTGTTTTTCACTTCAGTTTGCATTGTTACAAAGTCTCTTTGAGTATGTAAAGCTGGTGTTTCTACTGTGGAGATTTTAGCAGTTCTTTTCTCTGATGTCTGGTATGTACTCATAGAAGACGTAGACATGTCTGTTTTTCTCACTGAATATTCTTTTTCGTCTTTCAAAGTTTGTATTTCCAATGGACGTGTTTCTGTACGATCTGTACCGCTGAATTTTGATTCATGGATTGTCGGCATTGCAGTTGTATATCCGTAGCGCCATGTGAGTTAATACAGTCCAGTAGGTTAGCCACTACGCTACATTGACAATCATCTGAAATTTGTAGGTTCAATCCTGATCATGGGCGATAATAACATAGAATATCAACATATCTTAACAGTTGTACCCGTTGATAGTTAGCGGGATGATAACAGTCTACCACGGTGGATTGAATAAAGGGTTTATTTCGAGGTTTCGTGAAGGCTCCCAATTAGAACACGAAGGCTTCCAATCCCAAAGAACGTTCGCGAGTTCAAAGAGAATGTTCGCGAATTCGAGTAGGTTCCCTGAAGAAGGTCGGAGGACACAGCGGCTGAAACATTATGCATATGAAAAATAAAGATGAGGACAACATTCCGAATAATTCAAATAATAGAAATTATCAAGACGGCTTTAGTTTTTGTCATGTTTTATATTTAGTTTTATTCAGACTTTAAGAACATTTCTTTGAGAAAAGAATTTTGATTGTAATGTTGTCTTTTTAACTTCTTAAGTTTTATTTCAAGATTTGTCATCTAAAAACGGTGGAAAACGAAGAAGAAGAAAAAAATTGGAAATTTCTGAACAATGATTATTCTTTGTATTATCTGGATATATCGGACTGTTTTACCTCATTTTTATTGTTATATACACAACGTTTCGGCCGATCTGCTCTCCGACCTCTAAAAATGGTGAAATGCTAAGGAGAAGAAAAAAATTGGAAATTTCTGAACAATGATTTAGTCTCTGTATTATTTGAATATATCGGACTGTATTATCTCATCTTTATTGTTATATACCCAACGTTTCGGCCGATGTGCTCTCCGACCTTTAAAAATGTTGGAAAACTAAGAAGAAGAAAAAAATTGGAAATTTCTGAACAATGATTTAGCCTTTGTATTATTTGGATATATTGGATTGTTTTACCTCATCTTTATTGTTATATACACAACGTTCAGCCGATACACTCTCCGGCCTTAAAAAGACACTCTGACCAAGTTACATCGATCCCAGTTCTGCAGATCAAAGAAACACAACGTGGGTGCAGAAGGCATCGACATAGCAACTAACCGGAGACATATGTGGGAGTCCCGAAACTAAGTTATCTTATCAAGAATTTAGAGAGAAACAAGTTTGTCTTTTTCAGTTCTTAAGTTTTATTTCCAGATTTGTCATCTAAAAATAGTTGAAAACTAAGAAGAAGAAAAAAATTGGAAATTTCTGAACAATGATTTAGCCTTTGTATTATTTGGATATATCGGACTGTTTACCTCATCTATATTGTTATATGCACAACGTTTCGGCCGATGTGCTCTCCGACCTCAAAAAGACGCTCCGACCAAGTTGCATCAATCCCGTCCATATTTGCTGAATTAATCAATGCTAATTAGCATAGAACAAAACACCGGACAAAGCTCCTCACCGTGTCTTTTCTCTCCTACCTAGTACGCGAAACATGTTCCTCTCCGTTATATATAAAAATAAAACAATTGTTATTGTTAGCGGTGTGTTGTCTCGTTCTTATAAAGACGCTCCGAACAAGTTACATCGATCGCAGTTCTGCGTATCAAAAGTGCACAGCGTGGGCACAGAAGGCATCGACAAAGCAACTAGCCGGAATAACATGTGATAGTCATGGAACTAAGTCATCTTATTAAGTATCATGACTGGCATCGGACCACAGGGGTATTTCCGGTTGCTTTCTTTTTCATCGTATAGTCGAAGAGGAAGTACGTAGAACTTCCCTTTCCGAGTTAACTTATTGTGTTTACAGATACAAGCAAAGGTCACTGCAGACCACCAAGCTGATATGCTTAACAAAGCTGTCAGAAATCAAAGGTTAGACTTATTTGGGGAGCTGCCGCATAGCACTGGTTATCTTTGTCACGATTGCAGAATAGCTAAAATTTGTTTCTATATAAAAGTCACTCCGCTAGAAAGAAGCTTGTTATTTATAGTATTCAATAAAAGAAAGACTCTTAAAAAAAAGCAACGACACAAAAATAAGAACATACAATGAACGCGATTCCCTAACCTCTGGGCATAAAAGAACCCTATATGGGTTGACGTTTATTTATCTATTTGTTATGCCCCCTTGGGCATATTTATTTTTTTATTTTCTCAGATCAACCTTTAACAAACAAACAAAAGAAAATCTCTGCACAGAACATAAACACTGTAAATACAAAAT
Source organism: Doryteuthis pealeii (assembly GCA_023376005.1). Taxonomy (NCBI): domain Eukaryota; kingdom Metazoa; phylum Mollusca; class Cephalopoda; order Myopsida; family Loliginidae; genus Doryteuthis; species Doryteuthis pealeii. The sequence goes on along the minus strand of CM042172.1, from coordinate 10,529,846 downwards.
GTATCTACTAATCAAGTTTTATTAAGTAATTCTGAGGCGGATCGCCACTCCTAATATCAGTTCCTCACATATCCATGTGCTACTCATACGTTGACTTGACGAGGGCAGGAAGTGAACCAGCAACCTCGTGGTTACCAGCCGAACAATCTACCGACTGAGCTAATTCGGCCCTATTGTAAGTAAGTCATTCGATATTTACTAAAAATGTCTTCTATAAATGAATAAACCTGTTGTTATTGTTAAGGGTGTGTTGTCACAAAGACGCTTTACATTTCTGCCTAAAATTTGTACCAGTACATATTTCCTTACTTTACGGCCATCTTGCTCGACTGACTTTGTCGTTTTTTTTTTTTGCTGCTTTTTTCCGGATTTCTTTTTCCTGCAGTGAGAGGCCTTGTACCCGACACGGTCACAATTTAGGCATTACTTGTTCCGGTACATACAGTCCCTGTACCAACGAAGGGATCCACATCCAGAGCAAGGATTAGGGGGCAAATCGTCGTGTCTCTTCTTAGGTGAAGAAGGAGTAACTGGGTGGGGGAGGTCTGAATTTGTTTCTATTATCACGCAATTTCCTAATGTGTCCTACAGCAGACTGTTCGGTATTTTTTGAGTCTTGCTTGAAACTGACAAACCTTTGAGAGTCTTCTGCCAATTGTTGCAGAGTCAAGGTGGGCTCGTTTTCCAGCTTATTTAATACCCTTCATCTAATTTCAGCGCCTTTCACTGATACTAAACCCTGGCAATAAATTAGACATTTCTTTTATGTTGGAGTTATACGCACCGACCAGGTTGCATCGATCCCAGATTTGCAGATCAAAGTAACACAACGTGGGCCCAGAAGACATCGACAGAGCAACTAGCCGGAGACACATGTGGCAGTCCCGAAACCAAGTTATCTTATCGAGTACCGTGACTGGCATAAGGCCACATAAGATACGGGTGTTAGCTACGAGTTAACACCTTACTGATTCTTAAACCTGCATGATTCAGTTCAACTTAGCTCAGTCGGTAGAGCGTTCGGCTAGACACCACAAGGTTCCTTGTTCGATACCGTCCCTCCTCAAATCAGCGTATGAGTAGCACAGGGATATGTGCGGTAAAGTAAGGAGCTGATGGTAGGCGTGGCGCTCCACCTCAGATGCTAAAAACAATCTCCTTGGTCTAGCGCTAGTGAAAAGGGGATAGACTCCCCCGCTGTTTGGCTGATACTGACTTTAGGCCACCCCGACGACTTTACTTTATGGACCGGTTTAGCTTAGTCGGTAGAGTGTTCGGCTGGGAAACTCAAGGTTCCTGGTTCGATACTAGTCCTCGCCAACTCAGCGTATGAGTAGCACAGGGATTTGTGCGGTAAAGTAAGGAGGCTCTGACGCAAAAACAATATCCTTGGTTTTGCGCTAGTGAAAAGGGGATATACTCTCTCGCTGTTTATCTGGTTATTTCCTATAACACCAACATAAACAAAAAGGAACCACTCTTGACTGATAAAGTATTTGTTTATTTATTGATCTACTAGGAAAAAAGACGGGGTTGGGGTTAGGTTTAGGCTTTGGGGATAGGGTTACGGTTAGGCTTTAGAGTTAGTTTAAGGGGAAAAGAAAGAAATAATTTATCAGTCAAGAGTGGTTCCCCTTTGTTTATGTCGGAGTTATAGGAATAACCGTTTGGCTGATACCGACTTTAGGCCACCTACAACTTAAAGAAATCTAATTTGTGTTATCGTTTATTCAGACTTTATGATCGTGTCTTTGAGAAAAGAATTTGAGAAAAAAAGGTTGTATTTTCAGTTCGTAAGTTTTATTACAGATTTGCATCTAAAAATGGTAGAAGAAGAAGAAGAAAGAGAAGAAGAAGAAGAAGAAGAAGAAGAGAAAAAGAAGAAAAAGGAAAGGGGAGAGAATAATTTAGAAGAATGGAAGAGAGAAAGAAGAATGGCGAGAAGGAAGAAGAAGAAGAAGAAGAAGAAGAAGAAGAAGAAGAAAGAAGAAAGGAAAGAAGAAAAAAGAAGAATGGAAGAGAGAGAGAGAAAGGCGGGGAAGAGAAGAAGAAGAAGAAGAAGAAGAAGAAGAAGAAGAAGAAGAAGAAGAAGAAGAAGAAAGAAGAAGAGAGAGAAGAATGAAGAAAAAAGAGAAGAGAAGAAAGAAGAAGAAGAAGAAGAAGAAGAAGAAGAAGAAGAAGAAGAAGAAGAAGAAGAAGAAGAAGAAGAAACTGGAAATTTGTGAACAAGTCTTTAGACCACAATTACCAATCGCTAAAAATATCATCTTTGAAAAATCAATATCTGTGAACAAAAGACCAAGAGTTGAAAAATTGTTTTTCTTCTTGAAATTTTTCTTATTAATTTTTCTTTTCTAAATTGTTTTCTTGAAGAGATAAAAGCGGGAAAAAACACTTCAGTGTTTCCCTTTTCTGATTTCTTTATAATCTAATATTAGATATTACTTATTACTTAAAATCTAAAACATTTAAACTTTGTAAACAAAATAAAAAAATGAATCAAGTTTTGGTTGCAAATATACTTGCAGCATAAATTTTAGAGTAGGGTAGTACTTATTCTTAAACTAGAAGCAGCTACCCAGCGTCAAGTTGGTAAGTTGCGGGAACCCCAGTGTATTGATTTGTTTACTTTATTGAAGTGTTCCCTTTTTTAATTTCTTTATAATCTGTTATTAGATATTATTTATTCCTGTTGGGAATTGTCTTCTCTTGGATCTGGAAGAGTTATCTTCCCCCTGGGTTTCTGGATTGGACCACCAGGGTTCTGTTGTATTTGAGCGCCTGATTCAAACTCTGTCATCCTCACTTCTCCTTCCCGGGCTGAACAACATGGGTTAGACATTTGTGTCTACACCCCACCCTTGTGGGGGACTCTAGTCCCTACGTACGGACTAAGTCAGTAAGTGACTTCAACCATATGGACTCTCTTTATTCCTTCTATATTTTATATGTACATGTACGTAACTATTGAATGTGTCCTTTTATTGTATCTTATTTGTATTATCTACTATGTACCTTGTATTTCATGTTATATGTTATTCCATGTGCTTTTAATTAAAGTCCACCTTGTTATATTTATATTTAGCACCCTTGTCGAAGTTTGTTCGTTACAACAAGTTATAACATTATTATAACCTTGAATCTTACATTACCTAACTCTAAAACATTTAAACTTTGTTAACAAAATAAAAAAGAATGAAGACTTGGTTGTAAATATACTTGCAACATAAACTTTAGCGTTGGGTAGTACTTAGAAGCGGCTTAGAAGAAAGGCGAGGGGAAGAAGGGCGAGAGGAATAAGGACGAGAAGAAGAAGAAGAAGAATATAAAATTAAAAAAAGAAGATAAAATATAAAAATAAAAAAAGGAATGAAGACTTGTTGCAAATAAATTTTAGCGTAGGGTAGTACTTAGAAGCGGCTATCCAACGTCAAATGGGTAAGTTGGGGTGGAACCCTGGCGTATTGATTTGTTTACATTTGAGATTTACAAATGCTTGAATTTTTTTCAGTATAATGTCAATGCTATTCCTATGTATATTTTACTTTTTAAGTATAATATATTCATATTTTGAAGGCCAATACAATGCGTATGAAAAATAAAAACAAAAAGATGTGATTTTTGTCTTATCGATTTCGAAGCATAAACTTCATCATCAGAGTTTCGTATCAGAAATGGACATGCTTATGTTTTTCTTTGTGTGGTTATAATTTCTCTTCTTATTTCCTTTTCCTCTCCTTTTTTTTCTCTTTCTTCTTCTCCTCCTTTATGAATAAAATGGGCAAATAACTGTAATTTCTTATTTTTCTCTTTTAAAAAAAAGTTTGTTGAGAACTAATGTATCTAATATTGTCTGTCATCTGGTCAAATGTTCCAAGTTTGTTGCCATGTCAAAATTCAAAATAAAATAAATAAATAAATAAATAAAAACCGTCAATAGAAAATGTATATACCTAGCTTTTGTTTCGCTTTCCCTTTCCCTTTCTTTTTCGTTTCTCTTCTTTTTTTTGTGTGTGTGTTTTTGAATATAAATAAAATTTACATAATTTTTGCTCAAAATACAAGAACTTGTGATATTTATTTTTATATACATTTGCTTTGTCAGTAATTGGTTTATTTTGTAGTTTCATCTGGACATACATACATACATACCAAGTGTCCTTTATATAGGTATAGATTACTACGTATTTTTAACTACTACATAGGTTTTCAACACTGTTTTCACTTGGGTTGTAGAATAGGGTAGGTCAATTTTAAAACTGTAACCTGTGGCGAAATAACATGAAAAGTTAGCCCACAAAATATTTTTCTTCAAAACTTTTATAGATGTTAGTCTTTTAAAATGTTATCTCTGTTAAAGATTAATTAATGTGGAAAAAGTTAGTATTATAATAACCAACAATGTACTTCTTCATGATGGTAAAAAAAAATTACAGAATATATATATATTATATATATATATATATATATATATATATTGGTTAGAGGTTGATTTAGAAAGCTATCACAATGCAGTTTGGAATAAATAAAAATGTAACAATGGTGTTGTGTGTTGACCTGTATTTTTATTCTTTCTTGAATTTTCGAGGTAATACCTCTTTATCAAAAGAATTGAACTGAATCAGTCCAGCTATGGCATTTCTTCCCAAATTAATTTTTTGTTTGTTGAAAATGATGTTATTTTTTGAATAACTGTATTCTCGTGTGAACGTGAATGCGTTTATTTTTGTTTGTACGTGTGTGTATGTTGTAATGCGCGTAACATTGAAAATGCGTGTTGGTTGTGACGTTAAGACTGTATCCTCGCGGGATTTTATACGTGTGTATGTGCGAATGAAAAAGCGTATTTGTGTTTTGTGGCCATGGTGATGTATAATATTTAGTGTTGGAAATATATATCGTGTTTTTGATACAGAGGTATTACCTCGAAAATTCAAGAAAGAATAAAAATACAGGTCAACACACAACACCATTGTAACCGTATTATTATTTTTTAAATTTATTCCAAACTGCATTGTGATAGCCTTCTAAATCAACCTTCTAACCAATACACACACAATGCTTCAAGCAAATTATGAAACTCTCTTATATATATATATATATATATATATATATATATATATATATATATATATATAATCGGCCGGCCAGCTCTAGTTCTATCTATGAGTGTCCCAACCCTATTCATTTTATGGCAAATCCCCAACTTTTTGTGTAATATGGTCTACGGGGAATTTGGGGATTGAAAATAAAAGGGGAATTCGGATTTCTGGAGAAAGAGAGGAAAAATAAATAAGAAAAAAGAGAGAGATTAAAGTTTGCAACTCAACTGACGGGCCATTGACCGCGAACTAAGGTTAAAGCGAAGTTCTAGTTTCTGTGGAGGAGCGAAAGTGTCCCTCCCATCTCCCGGGACGACAAGGCTTTTTCGTGGGAGGCAGTCGGGGACTTTCCGTGTTCCCCCGCATGGGTTTCGCGTAGTAGTACTGAACATGATTTACGATAGAATAATTTGACCTTACCCTCTCTCTCTCTCTCTTCTCTCCTCTCTCTCTCTCACTCTCTCACACTCTTTCACTCACTCTCTCACTCTCTCACTCTCTCTCTCTCATCTCTCACTCTCTTCTCTCTCTCACTCTCTTTCTCTCTCTCTCTCTCACTCTCTTTCTCCTCTCTCTCTCTCTCATTTTCTCTGAAAAGAACCCACGAGCCTAGAAATAAATAAAAAGCCCCCTTGTAACTATACAACTTGCGTATGTTATTTCTGAACTAAGGACTACTATTACTACTAAACGACTACTACTACAACTCGAATGTGACCCTACGTAACACAATCCTATCATATATGTGCTAGAAATGTGCATTAGCTACAACTAAATGTATTTACCAGAATACTTTAACTCCAGTATTACACACAAATAAGATATATACAAAATGAATAAAAGAAAAAAGAACGTGGGAGTTAAAGATATATGACACATAGAATTACACATTTCTATTAACAGAATAAAGGAGACATAAGATTATAGAAAACAAATGTTTAATTTCAAAAGAAAACAGTCTAGACTTAAAAAAAAAAACTAAAATTAATACAAACTAATGAAAATGACCGAGAGATAAAGAGAAATAATTCCATAAAAAAAAACCCAGAAAAGTATAGATAACATTTATATAAGTTTAGTTCACCTGAGGAAGTTGTACTTTGAAAACCGAAATCGTGGTAAAGAGAAAAACATTCTTCTACAACTATATATATATATATATATATATATATATATATATATATATATATATTCAGTAAATGAAGAAAAACACTAAACTTGGTCCATTACAATAATTTATTTCAACCGTATTAATACGGCATCTTCAGTTAATCACAAGAACATGACTCTTACTGAGAATTTTCCCAAAGTAACAACTCTTTTAACTCTATCAATTTAGGGGAGGAGGGTTGGTGTCTTAGTTTAAAAAGGGTGGGGTTAGTTTCTTTGAATGAGGCGGGGAGGTCTATGTTTTGGATGAGGTGTGGCTTAAGATGGGGGCAGATTCCTTGTGGAAATAGTTGTAAAAGTGTATATACAAAATGAGCAGAATTTAAAGACTATATATATATATATATATATATACTAGATGAAATGTGACCTGTTGGGTCACCCATTCAGCTCTCCGTAGATGAATGGGATTAGGTAGGCTTTGCCAAAGATGATGTCAAATCCGTATTTTATCCAAAAAATTACACAATCCACACACACCCACGATTGACAAAAAAATATATTTCAATATTTCAATAATTACTTTAGTTTATTATTGCTACTAGCAAATATATGCCCTCCGGGTGCAAGTATTTAAGTTTTGATATAATAAAATATCATATTAAATTAGAAAGGTTAATGAAACTGACTAAGAATGCAGATAAAAAGATCTGCAACAGAGGGGGTATAATCGAAAAATAGAACAACTTTGAAACTAACCCTTCCATTATTTTCCATTACTCCCCTCTTTCATTGGTAAATTTTCCTAATTTAACTATTTAGTTAAAATAGGAAGTAAAGGATAATATTACAGTTATTTCTTCTTGTAAATAAATTTCTTTTAAGATTTATCCACGAGATTGTTGATTATATTTCTTAAGATAAAACCAAACAATTAGAAATCAATAATACCAAGCACATATTTATTAAAATAAAATTTTAAATATCAATATGCAAATTAGCCTTTTAGTTCAAACTGTAAACCGCTATTTTGTTGTATATATAAATACAATTGCATGTTATTAGCACGTAGATATGGTCAACAGTATTAATAATGTAAAACAATTTTTATTAATAACTGAAGGTTTAAAAGAATGAAATCATGGAGAATTTGACGTAAAAAATTAAGGGAATTGTGATTTGAGTAGTAATATAGTTTCGGTTACAGACAGAAAAACACACAATCTCCATTATAATAAGATATGTAGAAAACTATATTGAAAATTTAGCCCATCATATTTTGAACAGAACAAATGTCGATGTATGTTTTTTTTCTTACCAAATATTAGCTAATTAAATAATTATTGAAAAGAGTAAAAAAAGTATTTCCAAAAAGTATTTTCTGATTTCCGAGCCTTATATTCTACCAGGATAACTCCCATAATTTTTTCTTCTATTCACAGCTTCGGCATTTTGTCTTTTTATTTATACTGTAATTAGTTTCGAAAGTATATAAGGGACTTTTCTCAGAATTGCGCCTTAAAAATGCTAGGTGGTGATAGCTGAAAAACAACCCCAAACAACATATTTTCATTATGCAATTATGGAAATTTTGGTTAAAATCGGACAATTAATTGATTTTTCATAGATTTTTTTTTAAAGTCTCTTGTCATAACTTGTATTGGTCTACGTTAAAATTCAATTGATTTAACCGTGCAAAAATGTAGACATTGTTTGTCGTTCATAATTTTCTTTATTTCCCTAAACTGGAAATTAAAAAAAAATGATCAGGATTAAAAAAAATGTCCCTTCTTTCGAATGGACAAAGAATTTTCAAGATAATATTAACTTTTATGCAAGTTTCATTGTGTTAATATATGGGGGGGGGGGTTCAGAGGGCAAATTAGTGGTACTTATTGTATAACGTAAATTTTGCTGCTACAAAGTATTAATTTTTAATTTACATTGTACAATTGCGAATACCGTATTGCAGTCGCCACATAAACTCGTCCAAATGTGATGGTAGGGTCGATGATAGACAACTAAACATTGTGAACAGTTTGCTTACGAGGTCTACACCCTCATATTCTATTTTATGAAATATTAAAAAATGAATCCACAAAAAACGATTTTTCCTTTTTTTTTTCTATAAAGATAAGCGTTTGAATAATTGTATCAGAAAATTAATATTAAAAAAAACTGACTGTTTTACTTAATTTTCAAGATAACGGTGGGTAATTTCTCCCAAATCAGATCATGTGATATTTGAATTAACTGTTTTTCTTTATAACTCTTTATGTTCATTATTTCTTTTTTGCAAGATTTTAAAATATAAAGTTAAAAAATATTTACGTTTCTTTGATCAATGTGTCCTCTAAGTAATCACGTGACGTCATTTGATCGTACCGACTGTACGATTGCGAAGACATTATTTTTTTAAATCAAAAATGACCTGACATTTGTTTTTTTAGATATGAAAGAATATCTAAATCTTCAGATATTTTTTTTAATATTTTTTCTTTATGTCTGGTATTTAGTTGAAATAAAAAAGAATGTCTAAATATTTTGATTTTTTAAATTTGTAATTGTTGGTTGGAAATAGATATTAAAATAAAATGAGAATACAAAACCACAACATTTTTTGTAGTGGACTGAATGCGTTTTTATCAACAAATTGTTTTTTTTTTTTTTTGTAGTTTGAAGACATTAAAAGTAAAGCATCTTTTTATCGACAAGTAAATATAAATATTTAGCCTCCTACAAAAATATTTTAAAGAGTGGGGGGGTAAAATATTTACATTTACTTATCGAAAAAGACTGGAGGGGTAAAATATCGCATTAAATTTTCGGGGGAAAAACACCTTAAGCGCTGGTTGTTTTTCAGCAGGTACCGCTTCATATAAGGTACCGCTTCATATATTCGTAGACGGGGTTGTTTTTCGGCTATCACCGCCTGTCGTTTTTCTAAGGCAGGAGGCTGGGACGCAATTCGGCGAATAGTACCGTATATAACCCCTCCGATATTTTACGCCCCCAAAATAGAGGGGGTGCAAAGTTGAATGACATGAAAAAAAATCAAAGTTTTGAAATAAAATAACTGATACATTATAAAATCCATTCATTGATAAATCAGCATTGAAAATTTCATTAAAATCGGATAATACCCAGATTCTTGGTAATTTTATTCAATCGCGGGGGGAGGGGTAATATACTTTTTTAAATATGGATTTTTTGCCACTTTTGGCAATGCCTAGTATAAAATGTTTTAAAAATGAATTACATGTGTAATATTATTTAGCTTTTTTTATACTGGCATCAGTAAAAAAAATAAATAAATAAATAAATAAATAAAATTACATCTATTTCTTTAATACACTTTTAAACAAATTCGTCCCAAAAGACGTTTTATTGTTTAAGTTGATGACCCTAAATATAGCACAATCCTTTTTTAATAAATCTTATCTGAAGCTGACAATTTGTTTTATTTGCTTCTAGTAATTTTTATAGTCTGCTGTAAATAAATGAGAACAACCGTAAAAAATTTTTTTTTAAATTCAATATGAAAATTCGGAAAACATGTCTGATATAGCATGATTATTAAACTTTCTTTATTTTAATACATTAGATGAATCTTTAAAAATATTTCATGTCGAGTAAAAGGTAGTTAATGTATTTTCTAGATATCTAAAAATTATGGAATTTTCTTCCAGTGAGCAAACGTTGACGCCCCCCTCAAGTTTTAAGTGAAAAAGGTTTTCTCCCAAACCCTAGTTGTATCATTGCTACTGCACTACTCGGAAGTAACATTTTTCTATGGAAGCCATCACATAGGCACGCCAGTGTGTACCGTTGATTTTCAGCAAAATAAAAAAAATCCTTTTTATGCTGACTGGAGAGACGGGTTTTCGGAAGGCCTAGTCCACTGCTAGCCCACGGGTGGCTATGTCTTTACCAGCTCACCCCTATATTAAAATGAATGTTAACATAGTTAAATGTCTAACTCAATAACTCTCCGTCACTTATTCTCTCTCTCATTCTTACTCGTACATAGAGAGGGTGAGAGTAATGTAGAATGATAGAGAGGGACGGGTCAGTTGTTAACTTAATTGCTAATTACGACTTATTAAAACCAATTAAACTGAATTTTGTTCGAACCTTAAGTAGTCCTAAAATCAAGGAATATCTGGGTATAAATATTGTGTCCTTAGCATATGATATTATACATATGCCCACTTACAATTTTAACAAATCTTACCCTTACAAAAAATAAAAAAATAAAAAATCACACTAACATATCAACCACACACATATAACTTAACGACAAATCCAGTTCCTCATCACATATAAACAATAAAACAATTAAACAGACACACACACACGTACACATATTTAGTTAACCAATCCCCACAATCTGACACCTGTGGTACCACCATCCACCATTCTGGCACTCCCCATTCCAGAGAGAAGAAAAATACACTAACCACCCCCAACCACCCCTCCCCCTACTGACGACCTTCCGTTTTCAGCATTTTGAGAATGTCCATCATTGGAGTAAGAACTATATCCAAGTCCTGAAGATGGTCTAATAAGAGACCGAAACGTTGCATCGTCGACAATAAACATCAAGTTTCCATAACATCCGTGTTTGTCCACTTTTCTCCATATATATATATATATGTAAGTCGTCGGGGCGGCCTAATGTCGGTATCAGCCAGTCAGCGAGGGGGTCTATCTCTCCTTGCTATAGGTTGTCTTGATGTAGTTGGGAGGTTCACCAATTTAAGGTTAAGATATTTTGTATTTTCAAAAAACTTATATTGTTAATTTTAATTAAATTAAGAAAGATTCATGAAATATTCATCAAAACATAAATCACACCATAATAACCATTTAAATATCTAGGCACGTGGCATAGAAAACAAAACTCAGTATAAAACAAACAATTGTATTAAATGAAGTGTTACCAAAACACAGGTATTACAGATACCGGGCAAAGTCTCTACCATAAGTTTTTGTTTAAAAGTTCTTGTTTGAAGTTTCATATAAATATATAAAAGATGTATTATGTAAATCTAGAAGTGAGAAGAAAGGGTTAAGATTTCAGAGTCATTAAAACAGTCAGCGTAAGGTTGTCTAATAATGACTGATCTCGAAAAGGTGATAGAGAGAGAGAGAGATACAGTTGGTCATACCTTTTTAAGCTTTGTATTGTGAATTAATCCTTACACGTAAGACGGGGCTTTCGCTTTAGACTCGTAATTCCTTTTGGCTTGCATATACGAAAAAAGGTGTTATTCATAAGAATTGAGTTATGCTCCAAATGGTTAACATATCTTTTGAGCGCGAACGTCTCGGATGGTCGAAAATGTACAAATATTTTTCAATTTTTCTCTTTTATTGCCTCGCTAATCCCCTGTGCAAAAGGATTACTTTGTTATTCGACCTCCAATCGTCGTAGTGTATAAAGAAAGCAGTCAGAATAAGCGCGCTGAAGAATAGGTAACGACCAACAAAAAAGGCTTATAAACAAAAAAGCATTTATCATAGCAAGAACGTAAGATACAATACAATACAAAGTGACTTGTGTACAAATGTTGTCGATATGTCGTGTAAGTTTTTACAATGTGATTACAATAGAAAATGTATTAAGTATGAGTTGCAAAGTCACAAATAGTAATGCTAGTAAGATGAATGAATTTATGATTGTTTGCGGATACATGCCTCTCGCGTAAACTTACTGGAATCCAGGTAGAATGTCTTGCTAATTTGTTTATTTGATTTTACGCGTCGGTGGCAATTCCATGCTGGTTCCAAAGAACACTTAATAAACTTTTGAAAAAGCATTTTATTTGCTCTTATAACAACAGATTTTGTATATAGATTCTCACATGGCTCATATTGTCTCAGATATATAATATATCATGTTTTGTTGTCTTCGTGTGTCTTGCATCGTTTCCTGTGAGCGTCTAAGGGTGTGTCATTCCATGGGCTAACTTCACGCTATAGGCATGACCTCCCTCAATAGTAGTTTAACAAAATAAGTTTTCTCTTTTACTTATTCTTTATAACTCTACCTACTATTGATAATAAAATTACTTATTTCTATTTCTTATTTCGTATTTCTTTCAAACAGACCTAATTGTTCCCAACGTCTTTGCTGTGTAAAAAACATACGTCATGCTTTGACAAGCGTCCCAGCGGAAGAGAGGGATTAAGGTATCAGCCTCAAAATTGGCGGTTTTAACTGAGCCTCGTAACGTCATATTTCACTGTGCTCTGATTTGATCGCTGACAAAGGCTCTTAGCCAATCACATGAGGTTTCTCATCAGTTTATGGCCAAGGCCCTTGCAGTCTGTGCTATGGTCAAAGATGTCACTGTAATTGTTTTCGCTTATGATCTTCATTATTGCATGAGGTGAAAATAAGGGTAATATGATATTATCTGCGTTATTCGGACTATTGTCCCATCTTCATTGTTATTTATACAACGTTTCGGCCGATATACCCTCGGCCTTCTTCAGGTATTTCTTGTCGGACTCGAGTGAAGCAGTTAGAAAATAATTATTAACACAATCAACCCCAGCTTATGGTGCGGAATGAGAACAGGATACCCCCGAGGAATAAATAAAGAGTTAGGTTCAAAGTTTCCGTGATAGCTCCCGAATACGACAAGAAAGTTCCCGAGTCGAAAGAAGGTTGCCGAGGTCGAGATGGTCCCGAGTCCGACAAGAAATACCTGGAGAAGGCCGGAGGTATATCTGCCGAAACGTTGTACCAAATAACAATGAGATTGGGGACAATAATCGGAATAAACGCAGATTAATCTAATCTTCAAGGCCTCATCTCAAACATTCAGAGAAATAGTAAGGATATTATTTTCCACATTATTTTCAATTTTTTCTCTTTTATGCTCGCCAATCCCCTGTATTACCGCAAAGATATACTTTTGTTATTCGACTCTCAATCGTCGTAGTGAAAACTTCCGGCTATACTCAAACTAACATCATTTCTGCCTTGATTTAGGGCTTCTTTTCTAGTTCATATTCTTCTCTATTGTCTTGTCCACATTATTTCCATTACTTCGAGATCAGAGAAACAAGTTTTTTTATGATCTAAATAGTTTAGATTCTACTTTAAAACACTTAGTTTTGTCCTTCAAATAAAATGTTGCCACGCATCTATTAATCAATAGAAGCGTCTACCCAGTATCGCTGGGTAAAGTGGGGATGTTTTAAAACTTAGCTCATAGATCCAGATTATGCTTGAATCGTGAGTGGTCCCACAGGATGTCCCATTAAAATCCCACTAAAAAAGACCTTGTGTTGATCCAGCCACTCTAAAAAGAAAAATGAATGTCTTACTATTTACACATTAAATACAAAAAGATACCATGCTGTCATCATTTAAATTTCTATTTTTTAATTTCTTCACGAATATAAATCCAAATTCATCATTATTTTTACTCAAAACCAAGATATGAATGATACTGAATGTTATATAATTAACTTTGTCATTAATTGTTTTATTTTCATAGTGTCCTCCGGACAATACTATACAATAGCAACTGCCCTTTATATACGACTAGAAGCGGGCTACCCGCGCGTCGCCTAGGTATAAGGGGTATTTTAATTAGTCTTCGCAAATTCCATTTACTGACTTGTAAGTTGGATCCCCGCTGGATGCCCCATTAATAATTTCTACGTTAAAAAAGGACCTTGTTTCATCAAGTTATCTGAAAAATAGAAATTTCTGTCTACAATATTAAATGGAAAAAAATTCCATGTCGTTATCAATTAAATTTTTTTTTCTTCATGAATTTAAAATCAAATCTTCATTATTTTTTGCCTCCAAAAACGAGCCCCGGTGATATTTAATGTTGTATATATAATTAACTTTGTTATTCGATTGTATTATTTTCGAAGTCCTCCGGACATGCAGATTCAACACAACTGCCTTTATATCATGTATAGATACATTAATTACCCTTTGTTGGTTGGTTTTTAGGCAGCTCCCATCTATCTTATTCTCAAGACGCTTTGTTAGAGGTCCAGGTGGTTGCAACCATATAGCAGGCCACTGACACAACTACAGCCTGGAAGAACAGTCGCTTTAGCTTCTTCAGCGGAGATCGGACCTCCATATGACTGATAATCCATTTGTAGCCGGACCATGCCTTGCCTATGCCGTGTTTAACATCCGCTCTCTGTGGAGGAGATATTACCACCCAGGTATACTGTGTGTATTATTAATTACAGCACGAGCTGTTTTACTGCAGAACACAAATTTCTTGACATGCCGTTCTGTAAAAGTACTAGCAAATATATGCACCTCCGGGTGCAAGTATTAAGTTTTAATATAAAAAATATTATTAAATTAGTAAAGGTAATGAACTGATATAGAATTGCAGATTAAAAAGATCTGCAACAGGAGGGAGTATAGATCGAAAAATAGAACAACTTTGAAACAACCTCTTCCATCATTTTCCAATTACTCCCTCTTTCATTGTTAAATTTTCTTTTAATTAACTATTTAGTTAAATTAGGAAGTAAAGAATAATATTACAGGTGTATTTCTTCTTGTATAAAGGATTTCTTTTAAGATATTCCCACGGAATATTATGCTCATATTCTAAGATTAAACCACACAATTAGAAATCAATTAATACCATAGCACAAATATTTATTAAAATCAAATTTTAAATGATCATATGCAAATTAGCCTTTACGTTCAACTGTAAACCGCTATTTTGTTGTTATATATAATACAATGCATGTTATTAGCTAGTGTAGATATGTCAACAGTTACTTAATAGTAAAACAATTTATTAATAACTGCAGGTTAGATAAAAATAAAATCATAGGAATTGACTAAACAACATAAGCGGAATTCGTTGACTTGAGTAGTGATATAGTTTCGTTACGACAGACAAACCGACACGTGCTCATTATTAAGAAGATGTTGGAAAAATTCCAAGAATTTGTTAATAGTTTAACAGTCTTTCTTATTCTTAGACAGACAATACATATTTTGCCGACGTTGGATCTGAATAAGGGTTAGAAGTAAATAACCCTCATTTTGTTTTAATCTCATACCAATAATTTGTACTATATTTTGCACTTGATATTTGCACTTCATATCTTAACCAATTGAAGAATTAATTTTCAAAACTTACTGTCTACGAAATAGATGTAATTAATATTTTGTCTTAAACATTAATCAATCGAAATCTTTTCTTTATTGAATACAAATCGTCATTTTTAGTTAAGTTACTGTTTTTAAAAAAAACTCCAATTTTTACGTTACTTTATGTTTCATATTTTATTTTATATATTCATTTTATTTCCATTTTCGCAGGTGATTTTTTTTTTTATATTTCTTTAAACTTTGTCGGGAATTAGATTTTCATCAGAAAAATTATTTTAATAAAAAAAAGGAAGAGACTTCAGATGTTGAAAGTAGTTTTTCTAATAAATGTAGTCAGAGTGAAAGTTTTTTTTTTTTAGATTATAGAATATTCAGGTTTAAGTAGGAATGCTAATTCTGTGTTTTGGTATTTACTCAGCTTTAATACATAAAGATATAAATAAACACAAAAGTATATTATATATATATATATATATATTATATATATATAATATATATTATATATAAATATATAATTATATATTGCTGTCCTTTAGCTCCAACTATTGTTTTGATCAAATTTTGCCATGCATCTGAATATCTATTTAAGATTATTAAAATATAAAAACTAATATATATATATATATATATATATATATATATATATATATATACCAAGCGTGTTGGTAAAAATCCTTGCGTTGTGAGAAAAAAAACAGCAAATAGTTTGATTGTAAAATATACTACCAAAACATCAACCAGGGAGAAAAAAAATTGAAAAAAAGAAAATGACCAAGAGAGTCGTACCAACGAAAAAAATAATCTTATTGGTACAGTTATTTGGCCAAAGAAAAAACAATTTATATGTATATATAATGATAATAGATATATATATATATAGATTCATTAACCGCTAGGAGAAAAGCTAATAAGTAAAAAAGTGCTCGATTACCTAAGTAGAAGCAAATAATAAAGATAAATCTAATGGGAGGAGATGAGAACTGAGACGAACCTACTATTAGTTTCACTTAATGCTCTTCAGGCTAAGATCTTAGCTCTGAGAGCATTAAGCGAACTATAGTAGGTTCGTCTGACTCAATTAGCTTAATCTTTATATATATATATATATATATATATATTATAATATATACTATATATATAACTAACTATATATATAACTAATATTATATATATATGTATAAACTAATTATATATATTAGTATATAATTATATATTATTAGTTATATATTATAGTTATAAATATATATAACTAACATATATACACAATTATATATATATATATTATATATAATATATTATTATATATAATATACGTTGGTTTGTTATGTCGTATGTACTAAAAAACTGCAGTAAAATACCAAAACACTAAAACTGCTAAAATGTATAATGCACTAATGAGAATGATACCCCGAAACACGTGTTCGAAGTTTACTCTCTCTCATCTCCTCTCTTCTTCCTCGCTCTCTCTATATATATTATATATATATATATATTTATATTAATAGTATATATATACTATATATATATAAGTAATCTATATATAATATATTGCGCCCCCCCAATTAATGGGGGGGGCAAAGTTAAGTACCTTCTTTCATGAATCCATACCAACAGCAGAAGTCATAACTTTGCCCCCCCCACCTTATTGGGGTGGGTCAAATATATATTATATATATTAGTTTTATATTTGAAATATATATATATATATATATATATATACTATATATATATATATATATATATATCAAAAGAAAGAAATGAATCTGACGTAAAAATAATATTAAAAGGGATATGAAAAAATACAAATGCGTATGATAAAGTGAAAAACATTTTATAAGATATTCATACGCTCCAAATTACTTGAAACAATCATTGTCCGATTTTATAAAAAATTCACCTTCAGAGCTTATTCGGTGTGACCTGAGTATAAGTGTGGCGGAAGTGCTCCATATTTGAAGACTACCACAACTTTTTGCAACATCAAGGTTATTCGTTTTGATTATTCATATGGCTTTCGTCTCCGCTCTTGATAGTACGGAGTATAAACAGCTCTTGAAGATGATTTTTTAAAAAATCGTAATATTGTTCAATATTAGCTATGAATATGTTATAAATGTGTTTTACTTTAACAGATTATGTTGTTGTTTTATATCCTTTTATCATACTCACCACACACACACACCAACACACACCACACACAACACACCACAACACACACATAATATAAGTATTATGATAATTTCTATATACTTATATATTATTATATACTATATATGTTCATCAAAGGTTAACCATGTAAAAATGGGTAGTGATCAATAAGTAGTAGAATTCAAAAAGCTCAGATGTATCTTGTTAAAATAAAGATTCATATTTAAATGAAGCAAATTTAAAGTTTTTCCTTCATTCAATTTGGAATATCTGCTCTTCCTTTCCATTCACTGTGGCATCACAAGGCACATTGAGCTTCTCATTAACGTGCCTTCTAACCGCATTATATATTACTAAAATTTAAGTTTAGAAATGATATAATAATAATACTGCACCAAGTATATACGATATGATTATATATATTGTATTAAATAGATTTATGGTTTTGGTACCACAATGCACATTTTGGGTCAAAACTACTAAAACAGATCTAGAAGACGGAATTCATATGTATTTTAAAATGGGCGAACTGGTAATAAATACATTTATTATGAATATAAAAGTAATAAAATAAAAGGGGGAATACCCGAAGGCCTTTTCCATCTTTCAAAGTAAGTAACCGTTAATTTATGAAGTTTAAATTGCCAACCTGATGTTATTTGGTTACATGGGCGCCCACCGCGTACATCCCCAAAGACTTGAAAATCTAGAATGAAGCAGTACGTCCCCGAGTACTCCCAATGGCCGTCTCTAAATAATACATCCAGATTCAATTCGATAATTAATGAAAATATCATTGACAAGCGAACTCGGCAAACATTGCCCACCAGTAGAACATCGTACAGCAGCCGTTTCAACTTTATTAAACAGTCTCATCAGCGGATATTTGAAACGGCGCTGCTTGTCGATGTCTAGTGACTGTGGAAGAATATTTGACCGAATTCGCTTTTTCACTGATTATTTTAATTAATTATCGAAATTTATACGATATACACATTGATAGCTGCCTTCAAGCAAGAAAATATAAATAATTATGATATATATATAATTATATATATATAACAACATAACATTACATCACGTAATACGATTCCACCTTCACATAAACGTTTAAACAAGCCACTGTTTTAAAAAAAACAATTTTTAGCTTTACATTTCCCACGCGTGAAACCTTCAGTTTATATAAACGCTAAAAATTACTACTGTTTTTTAAAACTCTCACCATTGGACTTCAATCTGATGATTGGACTACCATGAAACTTCAAGATATGAGTGTAAATCCATAATAATACCATTGATTATATATATATATATATATATATATTTATAAATATATAATATATAAATATATATTATATATATATATATGATATATTGTAAGTGAAATGGGAAATGAATCCGACAGTATGAATTAAACATTTTTGAAAGAAACAAATGATGTTGATTAATTCGCTGAGAATCTGTTTCAACCTTGAGCCGGTCTTCTTCAAGAGCGAAATATACTATTGTGATGGAACAGACGGAAATAACATAAACTGTTAAAAAGATCGAAGTACAAATGAACGCCTGTGTACGTTGATGTTCAGTTTCCTGTGGGTTTATAAATGCTTCTGAATTTTTTTTAATTTTAAAATACCAATTATTTTAGTTTTAACGAGTATAAAACGTTTAATACAAAATAAGTTCCGGCTCTGAACATGAACGTTCACGCAGGGCGTTCGTTTGTTCCCTCCTATCTGTTTAATTGATTTATTTATTTCCGGTCCATCCATCTTTATATATTTCGCTTCTGATAAAGATCACTTAAAGGTTTTTGTGAAAACAGATTCTGTCAGTGATTATCAACAGCATTGTTTTTTCAAAAAATGTCTTAATTCACTATACTATATATATATAATATATATATATATATATATGATATATATACTGAAAAGTTTATTTACAGTACAAGAATTTAAAAAAAGGACGCGTAAAAGCATATGCATGTTTTTGTAAAATAAATTGGTGTTTTTTTTTTTAAAGAAGAAAGGGTACCCTAGTTAGAATTTTAAAATAGAATATTTTCTTTTTTCGATCAATGTCCTCAAGAGAAAAATTTCATTGAAAGATGGTGATATAGTTTAGTTTTTTGTTGTAGACACGGAAAGGTCAGAAAAAGCAGTGAGAAAAGGGAAATTTTATTTTCCTAATAAGATAAGAGAATTCGTAATTACGAAACTTACAACTCACGAGGGAGGGGGGTCGAAAGTTACGAGTGCCCTGTTGATAAGCTGAGTGTGAAGTGCCAAGGAGTAGTTGTTGGGACTGCTTCTGACGCAAGGAAGGGTTGAGTGGGGAGCTGAAATATATATATATATATACTATATATATATATATATATATATAATATATTAACACAATAGATTCCTGGAGTACTAGATCGCAAAAGTTCAATAAATAATAATAAAGAAGAAGGGCAATACAATATAGGATAGGGGAGGGCATAGCTAGATAGATCATTAATCACTTGCTGTCAATACAGGTTTGACTTAGCATAACTCAAAGGTAACAAGCTTCGAGACTAAGTGTAAGTGATTTTTTAGGAGATTAGAATAAAAATAAGCTTAAAATAGCGCGAATATATTTCAATAGCCACATTGATAATAATTCCTTGAAGACGGTGTAATAAGTACACGAAACGTGGTAGGGAAATAATTTTCTAAATCTATATATTATATATATATTATATATATATATATAATAAGCAATCTGCAGACGGCGGCGTTTCGGGTTTGTGCAGCTAGACTTATTTTTCAGCGCTACTCTGGTCGGGATCGAGACCAAACGAACTTTCGCTCGTGAGTCTCTTACGATGGGTCAAGCAGCTGCCTAAATAGAAGGCGAATAATCGTTATATTTCCTAAACCGGGAATAACACAGAGGTCTCTAATTGTAAACAAGTGAGATGCATTTGAATTTTCGGCATTAGCCCTTCTAGACAGAGTGCTCACTGAAAAATTAGGGCGTATATAAAGCATCTCAGACGGCGTTCGGGGGGTTTTTACTCTCATAGTGCAGGCTGACTTATTTTTCAGCAGCTCCTCTGGTGGGACTCGAGACCCGACGACTTTCGCTCGTCAAGTCTCTTAACTTGACAACAATAATGAGGATGTTGGTAAGTTCATCTATATATATATATATATAATTATTATATTGTTTATATAGTTTACAATATATATTATATATATATATATCCGCCCTAATATATATATATATATATATATAATATATATGTACGAACTAATATATATATATATTATATTAAATATATATATATATATTATAACTTACCAACATCCTGGGGGAAATTTTAATTTTGGGGGGTTTGTTCCAACGGGTTTTTCCCCTTTAATTGTAGAGAAACGTCATAATTTTTCTAAAAAACAAAATTGTTTGCCTTCAACACACGAATACTAATTAAAGTTTAAATCTGAATTTAAACTTCTAGTCACTAGCTGAGATGATTCAATCACAGCCTAGTTTTTTAACTGATCTGGGGTCAACACCCTTCAATTCAAACCCTTTGACGGTCAGCTGTTTCCGCTGGTGGAAAACCATCATTAATCAATTTAATCATTGGCATAACTCCCAAATAATGCATGCAGCAATTCAATATCCTTAACAAAATTTTCCTAGTCCAGATGCAATGAATTTTTTCCTGCTGTGGCGAATGATATTTATAATATTATTGAAAATGTACCTCTTTTTCTAAACTCAGAGAAGTGCTAAAAACACTTCAGGCAAAGGACACTGGAAATGAGGATATAAAGCAAGAATAGAAATTCTAATAAATTCCTTTTTTGTATTTTTGGGGATTTTCCTTTTAGAAAATAATGATTTTTCACTGCAATAAAAAAGGAAATTTAGTATTCTCCTATGCGTTTCCTAAGCGAAAAATTAAAAATTTTCATAAAATTTTTGGGTGAAATGATGAAAAATTTGCTACAGTTTTTTACTGTCTGATATTTTTCAAATGGCATTTTTAATTTAGGTCTATTTCTCTGAATGTTTGAATGAGGGCTTGATGATTAGTATTATCTGCGTTTCGGACTATTGGTCCTCATCTTCATTGTTATCTGTACATTATATCTATTCTCTGATGTTTGAGGATGTGGCTTGTGATTAGTATTCTGCGTTATCCGATATTGTCTCATCTTCATTGTTATCTGTAAATTTATATAACTATTTCTCTGATGTTTGAGATGAAGGCTTGATATTAGTATATTGGTTATGGACTATTGTCCTCATTTCATTGTTATTTACATATATATATTTCTCTGAATGATTGAGATGACGGCTTGATGATTAGTATTATTGCGTTATTCGGATAATTGTACCATTACATTTGTTATCTGGTACATTATATTACTATTCTCTGAATGTTTGACTGAGGCTTGATATTAGTATTATTGTGTTTATTCGGATTTGTCTCATCTTATTGTTATTGTACAACGTTTGGCTGATATGCCTCCGGCTTCTTCATGTATTTCTTGTCGGATCGGGAACTTCTCGGATTCGGGAACCTTCTTGTCGTAATCGGAACTTTGCTTGTCGTAATCGGACTTTCTTGTCGTATCGGAGCCATCAGGGACTTTTGAACTTAACCCTTTTTTAGTTCAGGCGGTGTCTGGGGTCTTCGTGTCCTTTGAAGGATGTTAAACTCTATCTGATGGTGAGGTTCCTATTTTTGAGTTCTGGAGAATGTGAAGTATTCATCACCATACTCCCAGTTCCACTCTGATCCGGAGTGGGTAGTAACTGTGGTCCTTATAGTTTAAATAGAAAAAATCAATTTAACAATATGTTAAAGAAAAAAAATTGAGTACGCATCAGGCATGAATTAAAACAACGTCTTCAGCATAAGTAACCCACAGGGTTAAATACGTAATCAACCAGCCAACTACTACAATGTTCTTGTATAAAGAATGGCTTTTTGAGTGGCGTGGTAATAATATTTAGAGTCGTATGATGGCGTTTCGACCTGAGTTCAATCTGAACGAGCTGTTTGGCATTCACATAGGTAATACCTTGGGAGGTATGCTCCAACGACTCTCCCTCAGCTATGGGTAATAGTAGAGCATACTTGGCTCTTTACCAGGGATAGGCAATCAGTCTAGAGAAGAAATCTGAATTCAAACCTGTTAATTCCGCTGTTAATTTTTTCGCTTAATAAATTGACCTTGTGTCACATCCTGCTCGTGGGAAGGGATAGTAAATATTATTAAGGATGGCTGTGGCATTAATAAGCAAGAAAGGCGTTTTCCCCCCTAAATGCGTTAGCAAGAACACCAACCAACATTAACAATTAGAAAACCAGGTTTGTGCCTTGGTTCTTACGTGAATATTGTAAAGAAACAACGTTTTGGTTATTCCTTTTGCCTCTTGATTGTCACTGCTTCTGTTATAAAGTAAGCATTTGTAATGTCTTTAATAGAATTTATATTTAATAATTGCTAATTATCGTATATAATCAATTTTCACATTATTTAATATGGAGATTGCTTCGTTTTTGTCTGTACAAAAACTGCGTCACTAGCTACAATCAATTAACAACACTAATCCAACGTCATAACATAGTAAATATACTAAATGTGAGCACGCAACGTTAGACAATCCTCATTGTTTCAATAAATAGAGCCGGCGTTTATATATTTATATATAGTATTGGTTTTATTTTTAAGTATATATTTAAAGTTATCGACTGTTTCCATTTGCAAATTGTCTTCTTTCTTCTTTTTTTTTAACTTTATATAAATTTGACGATTTTACTACTTATGGTACACACTTTATGACATTGAATTTTTCAGCTCCCATCCTCTCAGCAATTATCCTTCAATAAATTATTTTGCTAGTATTTAATATTTTTAATTTGTTTTTTTTTTTTTTTATTAAATCCGCTTAATAAATTGATCTTGGGGCAATCCTGCTCGGCGAATTCGTTGGGATGGCTAAAGTCGGTATCAGCCAATCAAGGGGATTCTATCCATTTTCATTGCGTAGACAAGAAGATTGGTTTAGCGTCTTAGTGGAGCACAACCTACCATCAACTCTTACTTTACCGCCGATCCCTGTGCTACTCATCCGCGAGTTGGCGAGGGTTGGTATCGACTACACCTTGTGGTTTCTAGCGACGCTTTTACGCTCAGCTAACCTACTCGTGCGAAGCGGCTGGTAATTTATTATAATGGAGATTGTCTGTATTTCTGTCTGTAACAAAACTATGTACGCTTACGTAAATATTCTCTTTCATACTAGTCTTTAATGAGTATTTAATTTATGTCAAATCGTTGATGCATAGAACAAACCACCCCATGTGTTTATACACTCAAATTTAGTAAGCAATTTTAAAATTGTTTTTTTACTCTCCCCCGTTTTGTTATTTTTTTCTTTTATTCAGTAACAGAATTTTTACTAAAAAGCTTTACAAATATATATATACTACGATTTTGTTTAATTGTTTGTGCAAAATATTCAAAATAATTATCTATTAATAATTAATAGATGCACGCACATTTATTTGAGGGGACAGACTAAGTTTCATTTCCATTGTTTTATTTTAATTTTTTTTTATCTTTTATGAATTTGATGAATTTTCCTTACTTATGATAAAACTCTTGACATTAATTTTTTATCACTCCCTCAGGTAATTTCTATCCAAAAATTTTTTACAACCGCCGCATAGAGCGTTTATTGTTATAGTATTATATAAGTGGCTTTAACCTGTTAATCCGCTGTTAATTCCGCTTATAATTGACCTTGGAGGGGTTAGTAACATTCGGAGGGCGTTAGTACACAAACACACAGCACACACACACATATATATATATATATATATATATATATTTATAAGGATGGTTGGCATTAAATAACCCAGATGGTTTCATATGCCGTTAAACAAAGACTCCAAACCAATGTTAAACAATTAGAAAACAGCATTGTGCCTTTATTCTTACCTGAATTATTGAACAGAAAAAAGTTTTGATTATTCCTTTTGCCTCTTGATTGTCATGCTTCTGTTATGACGTAGCATTTGTAATGCCTTTAATATACAGAAATGTGCTGACAGTGTCTTGTTTTAACGTCTTTGGTTGCCTATGGTCTCTTGGCAATTGTTTTAATATAGACGAATCAATGGAAGAGATTGGATTCTTATTAGGCGACGTTTTATTGGAATATCGTAGATTTGCTTGTCTTCAAACCACATTTCTGTGCATAAAGGTTAAAAAGATAATGGCTCTTTCTTATGATTCGCGATATTAATATCATGGTAACATTTCTTCTCTCCTCTTTCTTCTCTCTCTCTTCTCTCTCTCTTCTCTCTCTCCTCTCTCTCTCTTCTTCTTCATTTCCTGTCGTCCTATGCTGCTGTAATTTTGTTTTTCTTCTTTCTCTTTTCTTCTTCTTCTTCTTCTTTTCTTCTCTTTTCTTCTTCTTCTTCTTTCTTCTTTCTTCTTCTCTTATTCTTCATTGTCATTTTTCTTTTTCATTGTCGTTCTTTTTCTTTTTTCTGTCTGTCATTCTTCTTCTTCTCTCTCTTCTCTCTCTTTCTCTCTCTTCTCTCTCTCTCTCTCTCCCTCTCCTCTCTCTCTATTCTACTTCGCTCTTTTCACTGACTCATGCGCGCACTGTCTACTAATTTGTTTAGAAAGTATGAGACAGACCTTTTTCAAAAGTAACGCATGTGTCACTGGACAACACACCTTTTCTAAAGGGTAAAGTTTATTGACGCGGTACTCATATTCTCTCTGTCTCTGTCCTGTCTCTCTCTGTCTATCTGTATGTCTGTCTTCCTGTCTCTTCTCTCTCTCTCTCTCTCTCTCTCATCACACACACACATATATATATTGTATATATATATATTATGTGCACGTGTGGTGTGTTATATGTGGGTGTATACGGATGCAAGGATAGGAGGCCCCCAAAAGGGGTTCAAGACATATTGAAGACTCCACTCACAACCATCAGCGTTGAACATTCTGGCCTTCACGAACAGGGTTGGCGAGGCGCAGGAGCTAAAGCGGCCTCAATATCGAGATTAACAGGGCTGATGAGGCGGTAACATCTTCGTCATCATGATCCACCAAATGCTGATGGATTTCCCCTGCATCTGCTCTGAAAGACATAAATTGCTACCAGAGGTCTACAATGTGAGACATGCAGTGAGTCCATCGTCTTCTGCACGGATTTCTAAAGGAAAGGAAAGTGTGTATATCTGGATGTATGTATATATATTTACCAGCCCCTCCGCACGAGCAAGATGCGAGGTCAATTTCTTAAGCGGAGTTTACAGGTTTGAATTCAGAGTTTTCCTTCTCCTGGACCGGTTACCTAACCATGTTAAACTGCCCTACTATTTCACCATAGCTGGAGGGAGAGTAGGATCATACCTTTCCGAAGGTATTAGCGCTAAGTGAATGCATTACAACGTCAGGATTTGACTGGGCGACGAATCCATTTTCCCAAGACTTTAACCATTACACACGCGCTTCCTTGTACATGTTATAATATATACTATATTATATATATAATATATTATATATATATATATAGGTTGGTAATTTTTGTGTGTGTGGTGTGTGTGTGTGGTGTAAGCGTTTATGTGTGTGTGTGTGTGTGTGTGTAAGCGTTTATGTGTGTGTGTGTATGTGTGGCGTATGTGTGGATATATATGTATGTAAGTGCATGTAAGCGTATAGATATTAGTGGTATGTGTGTACTATGTATGTGTAATGTGTGGCCGTATATTGGGTATGTATGTATGCATGGGGAAGTAAGCGTATATGTACGTATTTGTCTGTGTGTGAAATTCTTTGGTATATGTGTGTGCATGCAGGTATGTAGTGTAGCAAGCGTATATGTACGTATGTATGTGTGTATATGAACTGTGTGGATGGTAATTCAAGGGTTATGTATATGTTAAATGCAAGTATGTGCATAAAAGCGGATATGTATGTATTGTGTATGTGTGTGTGTAATTCTGTGTATATACGCGTGGGTAATATAAGCGTATTATTAGTATGTGTAATTCTCTGGGTGTATGTAAATATACGCCATTCATGGTACTTGTCTGGATGTTGTTGAGTCTTTCACATACTGGGAAGTACACTAACTTGTGATGATCTTTAGATGTGAGATTCAGGAGCATCCGAAGGATCTGTGGCCTTGGAGGGCTGAAAACGGTTTGGTCTAATACCGGCATTACCATAAAAGAAAATTGAATGTTTATAGGTCCTGCGTGTGAGTGTTTTATTGTACTCCTGGAAACTGGACATTGTTTAGAGACATTTGAATTCTTGAACACTTTCATCAGAAATGTCTACAGACGCATTCAAACATCAGTAAAATTCCAACACACACTAACATAGAGTCTTCAAAGGGCAGGATGCACAAGCATTGAAATTCTTATCATAACGGCTCAAATGCGTTGGGCAGGTCATGTTGTCGTTGAGTGATGGCTATATTGCAAAGCAAATCTTTTCCGTCTAGCTGCGGATGGCAAAAGGCCGCAGCATAAGCCTAGAAAAGAGTATGGATTGCTTAATAACAACTTCTAAATAAAATAATCCTGAAATGGGAAAATTGGCATGGAGAAGAATTGGATAATTCATGGATGATGGCTGTGCCAGCTTTGAGAGTGAGAGAATCGTGCATAAAACCTAAAGCGTCAACTTCGAAAGGGTTACACCTGTCATATTGGAGAGAACATGGAGGGTTGGAAATGTTAGACGTGTGAATTCTGCTTTCTAAGGGCTGGATATGTCAATCATAGGAAATCTCACAGGGTCAATTCATGCAAATTCCAGGAACAAACAATGTGTCTTGTGTATCTGTGGCAAGGTCTCGTAAGTCGGCTTCTGGTCTTAAGAAACATATGATGGTGCATAAGCATGAAATTTTATCTCTGATTCATTGGTTCAAAGAGAAGGACGTCCATTCTATGTTATATTTGCATCAAACTTTGTGGATCTGCAGCGGGGTTTGATGAGTCATTTGAGGGCTCATGCAAGGAAGGGTTCTGGTAGTGGAATTAGTGGATTGTGAGGGGACAGCAAGACAAGAAATTAATCGAATTTAGAAGTATGTGGAAGAAAATGTAAACAACACGGGACTGTATAATGGATGGAAATTTATTAGTCGATGTTCGAACATTTCGGTTTACAAAGAAAACCTTCTTCAGGACAATGAAAATATTCAAGAAGAAAAAAGGATTTATGTAGATAAAAAATGATGGGTGTTTTGAA
Organism: Doryteuthis pealeii; assembly: GCA_023376005.1. Classification (NCBI taxonomy): domain Eukaryota; kingdom Metazoa; phylum Mollusca; class Cephalopoda; order Myopsida; family Loliginidae; genus Doryteuthis; species Doryteuthis pealeii. The sequence continues at coordinate 10,502,082 of CM042172.1, read as the reverse complement.
TGCGTTCAGTTTATAAAATTGTGTGGAATGTAGGTGTATATAAGCGTATATGTACGTATGTGTATGTGTGTCATTGCGTGGGAGTATATATAAGTTAAAGTAAAGTTGTCGGTGGCCTAAATTCGGTATTAGCCAATCAGCGAGGAGTCTATCCCCTTTTCATAGCGCTAGACAAGGAGATTGTTTTTAGCGTCAGAGGAGGAGCACCACACCTACCATCAGCTCCTTACTTTACCGCACATATCCCTGTGCTACTCATACGCTGAGTTGGCGAGGACCGGTATCGAACTAGGAACCTTCTCAGTCGGTAGAGGCGTTCGCTAGAAACACAAGGTTCCTAGTTCGATACCGGCCCTCGACAACTCAGCGTATGAGTAGCACAGGGGATCTGTGCGGTAAAGTAAGGAGCGGATATAGGTGTGGCGCTCCACCTCAGATGCTAAAAAAACAATCTTCTTGGTCCTAGCGCTATTGAAAAGGGATATACTCCTCGCTGACTGGATGATACCGACTTTAGGCCACCCGTCGACTTTACTTACTACTTATATACTAAGTATATGCGTGTATGTATGTGTATGTAAGTGTGTATGTCTATGTGTATGTATATATGTAATTGCGTTGAGTATATGTATGAGTATATATGTGTATCTATCTATGTATGCGTGTGTATGTAAGCGTATTTGATTTACATAATGGAAAAATTTTCCATTAAAGTCGATTATTTGAAAAAGAAAACCGTATTATGAAATAAGGATTTCAATAATAACAGCGTTTTATTGTTTATTAAAATTCATATTTTTAAAATAAGCGTTTTTTTTTTTTTCCTCACATTTTTTTAATAGGCGATTGTTTTTTCCTGATAGCTGTTAACAATATTCTCCGCTTCGAAAAGTGTTTTTATTTTAAAGCTTCTTCTTCTTCTTCTTCTTCTTCTTCTTCTCTTCTTCTTCTTCTTCTTCTTTCTTCTTCTTCTTCTTCTTCTTCTTCTTCTTCTCACCCATCTTCTCGCCCCCTTTCTTCTCATCCTTGTTCTTGTTCTTCTTCTCGTCCCCCTTTATTTTCTTCTTCTTCTCACCCTTCTTCTTCTTTCGTATTTCTTCTTCTCTTCTTCTTCTTCTTTCTTCTTCTTCTTCTTCTTTCGTATTTCTTCTTCTTCTTTCGTATTCTTTTCTCTTCTTCTTCTTCTTCTTTCTTCTTTCGTATTTCTTCTTCTTCTTCTTCTTCGTATTCTTTCTTTTCTGTTCTTCTTCTTCTGTATTTCTATTCTTCTTCTTCTTCTTCTTTCTGTATTTCTCTTCTTCTCGCCTTCTCCTGCCCTTCTCGCCCTTCTTCTTTCTTATTTCTTCCTCTTCTTCTTCTTCTTCTTTCTTCTCGCCCTCTCCTGCCCTTCTCGCACTTCTTCTTCTTTCGCCTTCTCGCCATTCTCACTCTACTTTTTCCTCCTTCTTCATCTCTTCTCATCCTTCTTCTTCTTCTTCTAGCCCTACAGCTTCTTCTTCTTTCTCACCCTTCTCTTCTTTTCTCGCCATTCTCGCTCTTCTTCTTCTTCTTCTTCTTCTTCTTCTTCTTCTTCTTCTTCTTCTTCTTCTTCTCACCCTTCTTCTTCTTCGAGTGAACTGACAACGTTAACATGATTGTAAATCGGAAAAAAGCCATCCATTTCCGTTTATATTAGTTTACTTGTTTTGTTTATTTTTGTTTATTTTTGCTTATATCATTTCAGAAATAAATTAGATATATTTATTTCGAAATCCCAATTACGGAATTTACTCATCGAATATTCAATATTTTCACTCAATATTTCTATAAAGTTTGGAATCCACAAATTTTATAAAAGAAAATATAAACACCAACTTAACTCATAATACTCTCTATTGTTTACATTCATACAATTTGTATGTATGTTGTCCTTGTAATGCATATACAAATACTATATATATATATATATTATTTATTTACTTGTATCTCTTCTCTCTCTCTCTTTCTCTCTTCCTCTCTCTCCTCTCTCTCTCTATATATATATATAAATATATATATATATAATATATATAATATAATATAATAAGATAAATATATAAAGGTTTACATATTTATTTATTATATATATATATTGTATTATTATATTATATATATATTATTATATATTATATTACGGGGCCGGGTTAGCTCAGTTCGGTAGAGCGTTCGGCTTAGAAACCACAAGGTTCCTAGTTTGATACCCGCCCTCGCCAACTCAGCGTATGAGTAGCAAGAATCTGTGGCGTAAAGTAAGGAGCTGACGTAGGTGTGGCGCTCCACCTCAGACGCTAAAACAATCTACTTTGTTCTACGCTATTGAAAAGCGNAAGGAGATAGTCTAGGCGGCGATAGCTAAGTGATTTTTTTGTAATTGTCAGATTTACCGCTATTCTTGACTTACTGCCAGTGATATTTGGAAGAAAACCGCGGAGCGATCGAAGTGGAGAGTCCATTTTACGATGATTTACAAACATAACATCGCCTGAATGACGAAATTCATATTAATAGGATTATACTCCTTGGATGTTACCAATTATACCTTCGGCTCATACATAGACGCTTTAAAATCTGTATGTTATTTTGCATATGATAAGAATAGTCTTATGCTTGTTTATGTAGTGATTCGGCTGGCAAGTTCTTGGGGCAGATGTACTGGAATTTTGGGAGAAGGTGGCTAGGGCATATTATATGGGACAGTCTAACATCTATAATAATAGTTATAGGCGGAAGTTATTATGTCAAGTACGTAAAACTCGGAATCTGTTGCATTCTATACGATTAACAAGATATTATATGATAGTAGATGTCGGAGTGATTTGATATCAGTATTGAATTTTAAATAAGGATACACTATTATTGAGATTAATATTATGTAGGTAAGTAATTGCTAGAAACCAATTATGATCTACCTGTAAATTTGGACACTCCGGGATGCTAGTATTTTTAAGTTTAAGTGATAGGGATATATCAGTTATTCAGGAAGTTAAAACTGAGAGAGGACTATGAACTTTCTTTGGTAGTAAAGAATGCAGATAAAAAGATCTGCAAACAGCAGAGAGAGATTATCAGATAATCGGTTATACGATTAAAAATAGATTAAATCAACTCTTGATATTTAAATTAATATATTCCATATTACATTTTTCGCATTATTTTAGGATTTTATCTGATACCTCTTCAATTTGACCTTTGAACGCCCGATCAGCAGACGTTATTTTTCATCAACTCTACACCTATTTTTAGCTTTAAATAGGAAGTCAGGATTAATATTACAGTTTATTTCTTCTTGTAATAAATTCTCTTTTATAACATTTATCCACGAGCACTTTTTTGTTTAATATATTTTAAGATAAAACAAACAATTAGAATATTCAATAATACCAAGCACAAGGTGGGATTTTATGCTAAAATGAATACTGTCTCAAACTATCTTTAGGGCTAATATCGCCAAATTAACACTCTCTCGTTTTTCTATCTCTTTAGACATGTAAGAATCGCTATTTCTAGGGTTGGTATAATATTATTAGATTACAAAATCTTGCATGTTACAAGTATGTAAGATTATTGGTCAATGACAGTATCTAATGATGTTAAATAAGGTGTTATTATAACTTGATGGTTAAAATCAGGTACTCGACATCATGGTACGAAGGGTTGTACGCTAAATAATGTTAAAGGTCACGGATATTGTGGACTTGAGTATGTAATAAAGGTTTCGGTTACTGTTACAGAAAACATCAGCAATCTCCATTAATAGATAATAAATAATAATAATAATATAATAATATATATAATATATAATATATATATAATTTATATATACAATTAGATAGATATGGACAGACTAGAAGACCCACGAGTATACTAGAGTGTGTTTATGTGTTTATGTAAGATAGTAGACATTTATATATTTATATATATATATATATATATAAGTGTGTGTGTGTGTGAGAATAGATAGATAGAGAGAATGAGAGAGAGATTGATAGATAGATAGATAGATTTGTGTGAGATATATAGATAGAGAGATAGTGTGTGTATTTGAGATAGATAGTAGATAGATTTTAGATAGATAAACAGTGAAAAGAGAGAAGACACAGGAGAGAGAAAGAGAGAGCGAGAGAGAGGGGGAGAAGTGTTGTGTCAGATCGAGAAGATATAAAGTGTGATATATATATATATATAGTATATAGAGTGAGAGATAGATATATATAAGAGAGTGTGTGTAAAGTTTTATAGACAGATAGAGATAGAGATAAAGTTGTGTGGTATATATATATATATATATATATATATATATATATATATATATATATAAATATAAAGGTTTTGGTAATTTGCTGCAGCATTGTGTATAATATTGGTTTGTTGGTGTGTGTTGAAGGCTGTTCACAATACGAGAGAAAAGAAAAAAGAAGGTACTATATGTTTTTTGTAACCTGTTCATTATTTCTCATATTTTCGGGACGAAAATTCCCATCCTCAGAAGAATATGGAATGAATTTGTCTTAGGCGGCCCGGAAATATTGAGAAATAAATGACAGGTTAACAAAAAACATCATAGTTACTTCTTTTTCTTTACCTCGCATTGTGACAGCCTTCAAAACACTCAAAAACCATATATATATAGTGTATATATAGTATTGTTTATTTTCTCATTTCTAGGTGGATACTAACAGGTATTCTACTGGGCTAAACAAATATTTACAGTATTTGTAGACGTGAATCTTGCAGGAACAAACTTCAGGAACATGATAAAATCGAACTGAAACAACTCAATAAATAAAAAAGGAATAAAGAATTAAAGAAAGAATAAAAGCAAGAAAGAAAAAAACAACATTATTGTTGTGGGTTTTATAGGGGTCAAATAGAACAAAACAATGGTAACAAATGTAGTGGAAATGTATTAACAAAGAGTAGACAATTACAGTAAAGAAAAGTGGGAAATCGCGTCCGACAAATAGAGTACGAGCTGACTTCGCATTGGCTTCCTCAAACCATAATTGTCCTGTTCTCTATAGTAACCGTCGGCGCATCCACTATAGTCTATAGGGTATATCACCTATAAAGTTATCTATACGTGGATAAGGGCTGCTGGTGTGTATCTATGTCCAGATGAAACTACGAAAATAAAATAATTAACAAATAAAGTAAATACAGGGTGATCAGGATAAATTTGACAAATCTATATTTGGTTATTTTTTCTCCTTAATTTGAAGGTATTGACGCTCACTACGCATCATTTAAGAACTTGGTCCCTTCTTCATTCATATACGTGAGGACGGATAGAATGGATGACTGGAACACACCTGCATCATGGAAGAGAATAACTTGTATCATGATGATCTGTGCCAGCCATCAAAATAAGGAAATTATGGTTGCTGCCCAATGCTCCCTGAACACGGTAAAAACAATCAGGTATGAACTAGAGAATTGCAATGGAGACTAAAAGGCTGTGACTAGAGGAAAGCAATATAACGGACGATCTGATTGCGTTCGTACAGCAGAATTCCTCGAATTTTTTTCAGAGAGGGTATCAGGTTGAATTCAGATGCCTACGTGGAGTTGACAAACACTGTAGTCAAGCCCTGGATAACAAGGGTAGCCAATGATAGGCCATATGTATGGCAGCAGGATTCGGACCCCCTGCCACACCTCTGGGAATAGTCAAAAATAGTTGTCGGCGAATTTTTACAACTACACCAGTCCCAATGTTTGGCCTCCGAAATTCCCAGATCTTAACCCCATGGATTATTATGTATGTGGCGTTGTTGAAAGAGACACGAATTGTCGTACCAGAACAACAAAAGCCCAGTTAATCGAGAGAATTAAGGTAGTTTTTGAGACCCTTCCCATGGAAACTGTAACATCAGCTTGTTCCATGTTCTGGAGGAGGATTGAGGCAGTGATCGACGCTAATGGCGGTTATTTTGTGTGAAATTTGTTGACATCACTGTAATGTCCGTGCCTGTTGAATTTCTTTACAAATCATTAAATTTTGTAGTTACTAAGCACTTTTCATTTTCCTTATGAAACTGTCAAATTTCTCCCGAACACCCTGTATATATGCACGTGTTTCTGTATCTATCTGTATCTATATATATAAAGTGCTATTGGTGTGTATGTATGTATGTATGTCCGGTTGAAACACTAAAAATAAAGCAATTAAAGACAGTAAATATATATATATATATAAACTTTTCATGTAAAAAATTATGATGATTTGATTTATATTCAAAGATATTTAACGATTAAAAAATACATAGAAATAGCATTGAAATTCTACTTAAAAATGTCTAGCATTTGTAAATCTCAAAAGTTAACAAATCAATACACTAGGGTGACTTCCTCTCTACCCAAGCGGCACAGGGTAGTCGCTTCTAATCAAATCATAAGGTAAGAGAAGGAGAGAAAAAAAAAGAAAGAAAAAAGAAAAGAAGAAAGAAAGAAAGAAAGAAAGGAAAAGAAAAGAGCAATAGACAGAAAGGTTAAAAATGGTAAGAAAGAAAGAAAGAAAAGGGTTGAAACAAAGGCAATTAAACTATAAACTGAAAGAAAGAAAGAAATAAAGAAAGAAAGAAAGAAAGAAAGAAAAAATCAATCAATCAATCAATCAATAGAAAGGTTAAAAACGACAAGAAAGAAAGAAAGAAAGAAAGAAAGAATTAGGAGATAACAAAAAAAGAAACGCACAACAGAAAGACAGAAAGAAAGAAAGACAGAAGACATAGAGAGAAATGTATAACGTGAAAGAAAGAAAGACAAAAGAAAGAAAAGAGAAAGAAAAGAAAAGAAAGAAAAAGAGAAAGAAAGTATGCGTGGAACCAATGGTAATTAAATTGTAAACTGATAAAAAAGTAAAGAAAGAAAAGTAAAGTAAAGAAAAGAAAGAATTAGGAGATAACAAAGAAACGTACACAGAAAGAAAGAAAGAAAAAAATAGACATAGAGAGAAATGTATAACGTGAAAGAAAGAAAGAAAAAGAAAGAAAGAAAGAAGAATGCGTGGAACCAATGGTAATTAAACTGTAAACGGAAAAAAAAGAAAGAAAGAAAGAAAGAAAGAAAGAAGGACGACATAGAGAGAAATGTATAACGTGAAAGAAAGAAAGAAAAAACAAAGAATGAAAGAAAAAAAAAAGAAATAAAGGAAAAAATAGATAAAGAAAGAAAGACAGAAAAAAGAAACAATGAAAGAAAGAAAGAACCCAGCTGAGCCGGATTATTAATAGTTCCAATCCATAGCTCACAACTTTCGACTGCCAGTCTCCAGCAACCATAAAGGAGACGAAAGATTTTTGTGAAGGAGTTCTTCATCTGGAAGCAAAAGAAATGCTATAACCTTTTAGATCAAACAGTTGGCAAAAAAGTGGCACATCACGATATTCTCTACTTTTAATTCTCGGCCGCCATCTTTATGGTAACTTTTTATTTGTACCTTTTTTTTTGTAACTTGGAAAATAAACCAAATAAGGTGCCCTGTCGACTGGGGCTGTAGAATACATCGATTAGCACCTCTGTGGAACGAATGGTAATTAAACTGTAAACAGAAAGAAAGAAAGAAAAAGAAAGAAAAAGAAAGAAAAAGAAAGAATTAGGAGATAAGAAAAAAGAAACGCACAACAGAAAGAAAGAAAGAAAGAAAAAAAAGACATAGAGAGAAATGTATAACGTGAAGAAAGAAAGAAAAAGAAAGAAAAAAGAAAGAAAGAAAAAAAGAAAGAAAAAAAGAAAGAAAGAAAAAAGAAAGAAAAAAAGAAAGAAAGAAAGAATGCGTGGAACCAATGGTAATAAAACTGTAAACTGAAAGAAAGAAAGAAAGAAAGAAAGAAAGAAAGAAAGAAAGAATTAGGAGATAACAAAAAGAAACGTACAACAGAAGAAAGAAGAAGAAAAAAATAAGACATAGAGAGAAATGTATAACGTGAAAGAAAGAAAGAAAAAGAAAGAAAAAGAAAGAAAGAAAAAAAGAAAGAAAGAAGAAAGAAAGAATGCGTGGAACAATGGTAATTAAACTGTAAACTGAAAGAAGAAAGAAAGAAAGAAAGAAGAAAAAAAAAGAAAGAAAAAGAAGAAAAGAAAGAATTAGGAGATAAAAAAGAAACGCAAAACAGAAAGAAGAAAGAAAGAAAAAAATAAGACATAGAGAAAAATGTATAACGTGAAAGAAAGAAAAAAGAAAGAAAGAAGAAAAAAGAAAGAAAAAGAAAGAAAGATGCGTGGAACCAATGGTAATTAAACTGTAAACTGAAAGAAAGAAAGAAAGAAAGAAGAAAGAAGAATAAGGAGATAACAAAAAAGAAAAGCACAACAGAAAAAAGAAAGAAAAAAGAAAGAAGAAAGAAGACAGAAAGAAAAAAAGAAAAAAAAAAGAATGCGTGGAACCAATGGTAATTAAACTGTAAACTGAAAAAATGAAAGAAAGAAAGAAAGAAAGGAGACATAGAGAGAAATGTATAACGTGAAGAAAGAAAGAAAAAAGAAAGAAAGAAAGAAAGAATGAAAGAAAAAATGAAGAAATAAAGGAAAAATAAAGAAATAAATAAAGAAAGAAAGAATGCGTGGAACCAATGGTAATTAAACTGTAAACTGAAAGAAAGAAAGAAAGAAAGAAAGAAAGAATTAGGATATAACGAAAAAAAGAAACGCACAACAGAAAAAAAAGAAAGAAAAAAGAAGGAAAGAAAGAAGACATAGAGAAAAACGTATAACGTGAAAGAAAGAAAGAAAGAGAAAGAAAAAAGAAAGAAAGAAAAAAAGAAAGAATGCGTGGAACCAATGGTAATTAAACTGTAAACTGAAAGAAAGAAAGAAAGAAAGAAAGAATTAGGAGATAACAAAAAAGAAACGCACAACAGAAAAAAAGAAAATTTTTTTTTATCAACAACGACCTCCCATACAAATATAGGTCACGTGACATTTCTCCCGGTCATTTCTTTTTTGTAAATAAATTCACAAGAATGACCTTTTTTCTGCGTTTTCAGACCAAAAGGAAAAAGACGTTTCATTAAAAATTTATTAATTTTTCTGTGATGAGTGTATTTATTATTTGTTATTGATTTCTAACAAGAGACTGTTATAAGTCTTAAAAGCCTAAATGATATGTTTTTTTAGTCCGTAAATACATAAAAAAGCGGCCATGTTTGCAATATATTTGAGCAAAAATGTCCGAAAAAAATAATATAAAATAGGTACTGACAATTCGCTCACTTATTTTCATTTTAAAAACGAATTAAAATTAATTAAATCGAATTGATTGAATTTGTTTAAAATAGTTTTTTCCTAAAATATATCAGGGGAAAATCTTTTTTTTACAAGGTCGACGTCCTCCCTTATTCAATTTTATGAAATCTGAACTTTATATATTTTACTCGTCTAGATAATAAATATTATGCTAAGTAAAATGTATTGGTTCTTTTTTGGAATATCACAATTAATTATTGTATTTTCAGCATACACCCCCAGAATGAAAACTTTGACCCCCTTCCCTGCTGCAACACGTGGTCTCCAAGCACGCAAACCCTAATGACACATTTTATGTTGCTCGAATTAATTGACGTGCGAGAAGGCGTTGCTTCCACCGTGGCCTAGCTTGGCCGTAACCCTGGTTGATTTACTTCAATCTTCTCCCGACACGTAATACATCAAAGGACTTTGCTCTTAATTCATTTATCTGAAATGCTTTTTTTTGTTTCTTTGGATTGTAAAGGCTCTGGCTTTAGAGCCTGAAAAAAAAAAAAAATCGTGCTTGGATCGAGAAAACCGGGAATTTAATCAGTCAATGTTTTTAATGTTAAGGAAACTGGATCCGCTTTAAAAGATGCTTCGGGATCTAAGCGCCGATGGATTCACAAAGGGATTTTTATGTGAGTCCAGTTACGAGTCACAATCATTACAATGCGTCCTACAGTTTCAAATTACTTTGCTTATTTGGCGGCCTTTATTGTGATAATACTAATACAAGAGTATTTCATATAATAACAGGACAATCAGGACAAAAGTACAATTACAAAAGAAAATACAATAAAACATTGAAAATATAATTGTGATTACAATCAAACACTGACAAATAAATCAAATTTTGGTATTAAATAACCCTTAAGGAGTTATATGCTGTTAAATAAACCAAACGATCATTCTCTCTCTCTCTCTCTCTCTCTCTTCTCTCTCTCTTCTCTCTCTCTCTCTCTCTCCCTCCTCTACGTATAAACCACCTCTATTTTTTTTAACATTTCTCTGCATTAATGACAGATTATCTTACACCAAATGTATTTTGGGAATGTAAACGAGGCTGTCACACATCCGAACCCTGGAAGGAAAAATCTCGAACTTCGTTTTGGTTTGATTTGGTTTGGTTTGTTTTGTTTTACGGCATATCAACCTCAGTGGGTCATTTAATGACGATAAAGTTTTGAAATAAATCAATTCTTAAATGGATAATACAATTTTTATATGAATACATTTTTCTATTTAACCCATAGATGGGACCCTAACAGGTACTACCACTCCGGGTCAGAGTGGCTCAGGGAGCAATGGTGATAAAGGGGTGCTCCACATTCACCAAACCTCCAAAACTGGAACCTCACCATCAGATAGAGTTTAATGTCATTCACAAGACATGTAGACCCTTAGCCACCGCCTTCTAGCACCCATATGATAAAAAGGGGTTGGGGCTTGCGATAAGGGCAATAGGATTGTGAAAATCATATAGGTGCTAAGGCTTGACGTGACCAGTCGATTGATCGGAGAGGGCCTCTCCGACCTCTCGTCTAGCCCAAGATAGGGCCAAAGTGGAGTATTGCATGTCATGAACTGCTCATCCACCTGGGCTCTATCCTTAAGCATCACGGGTCGCCACCCACGGCCAACAGGTGGCCCCATTGGGGGAATCTTACCCCTCTGCAGAGGTGCAGTCGGTGCATTCTAACACCCCAGCCGACAGGGCGGGTTTTGGTTTGAATTGGATAAATACAGTTTTATTAAACTCTAGCAGGTTGATATTTGGATCAAAACCTCCCATGTTTTTAATGCTTTACAAAACTGCAAAGTGTGTTATATATTACTAAGAAATAAAAGTTAACAGAGTATATGGTGTGGATAAATTGCATACTGGTTTTAACAACTCCGGGTTTATTAAATAATTATGCGATATTGATTTCTAATATTCTTTATTCTCAAACTGTTACATAGCCTATGCGGTTGCATAAGATTATTGTCAATCCCCTGTAATTCTGAGAGGATGACTCTTTTCATATCATGGCCGGGTCCTTCCATGGAAAATTACAGAAGCCCGCCAAAATACGTGACGTCACGTGGGACCTTTTTCAGAGTCTCCAGTTTGCAGTTAGGCGTCAGGCAGAGAGGTCGGCCATTTTAGGTCCTGCCTAAAACTGGAACTCACGCGCTATGTTAGTCAGATATTTAGTTACATGAAATGTATAGTTAAGGAAATAAAAGTTTATATAAGTAATATGTTCTTGTGGTTGATGAATATCTTGGTACCAAGACTAAGAAATGAATCCAGGACAACCAGCCAGCAAGAACATAGCAATAGAAAGTCCAGACCTTAGAATATGCCAGACCAAGACAAGATGTTAAAAAGAAAAAAGAAGAAAAAAGGGACTGACATTAAGGAAAAAGAGAAAGAGAAGAAAAAAGAGTGACATTGTTTTAAGAAAAAAAGAAGAAAATATATAGAGATATAGAAGAAAGAAAGAGATATATAACATTATAATTATTTCTTGCCAGTGAAGAGGTCGCTATGCAACAAAACGTATTAAAAGCAATTCTATGTATAATTATACATAGAAATCAATTAAGATGAAATTAAGATGAGTGCAATATTTTTTATCTGCATTTCGTTAGTCTTTCTGATTTGAAATAATATTTTATTACGTTAAAACTTGAATACTTGAGCCTGAGGGTGTAAATTTTTGCTCGTTTGCTTGATTTGATTTGTTCTTGTTTTACGGCATATCAACCTCAATGGGTCATTTAATGCCAACTACGTTTTTGAAATGAATTGGTGATAATCTTTAATTTTCTAAAGGTTTTTTTGTTTTACATATTTTTGTGAATGAAACTTTTAGATGATTTTTTTAAAGATATATTTTTGTGTTTTCATTTTTTTTTGGAAGATTTTTAGATTTTGTTGTAGATGTGTGCTTCTTTTATGTATCCAAGTAGTTTTTCTGGGTTTATTTAGTAGAATATCTGTTTTAGATTTGTTGTTTGGTAGTATTTTTTTCGTATTTGTTTTAGGTTACTACATTCTGTTAATATGTGTTTGATTGTGTAGGGTTTTTGGCATGGTATGCAATATGGAGCTGCTTCTTTTTTGAGGAGGTATGAATGGGTAATGTATGAGTGTCCTATTCTTAGTCTGGATAATATTACTTCTTCTTTTCTGGATATTTTGGTTTGATTTATTTAAGTTTTCCTATTTGTGGCATTATTTCATGTAGTTTGTTATTTTGGAAGTTATTCCAATAATTTTGCCATTTTTGTTTTGTGTATATGTTTATGGTTCTCATGGTGTATTGAAACAAAGGGAGACAAATCTTTTATGATGTTTCTCTACTTTTATCTACGGGAGTTTGGAAATCAATTTAATTTACGATAAATTAAAAAAATATATAGATAAAATCATCAAAATTATTTTATTCGAATAAAATATGGGAAAAACAGAAAAAAAAGTGCCAATGTTCATTATGTATATTTACCGTCGAGAATTGGTGCCACAAAGAATTGTGACCATTCCTTCATCTACGAAGAAATTCAACCTGAATGTAAAGACTAATTTTTTTCCAAATTTACGATGTTGAGTCAAAAGTTTTGCTATACTCCGGGATGTTCTCTCTCTTTCTCCTTCAAACTATCTATCTATCTATCTTTTATCTTTAATTCTGTTTTCGATACACTTGTAGTAATATGCAGCGACCACCTTAATTCCAGCCCAGGAACTTTCATAGCATAAGAGATAAAAAACCGGAAGCGAATCTCCATTATTAATAGATATTTACCGTCGAGAATCGGTGCCACAAAGAATTGTGACCATTCCTTCATCTACGAAGAGATTCAACCTGAATGTAAAGACTAATTCATTTCCAAATTTACGAAGTTGAGTCAAAAGTTTTGCAATACTCCATGATGTTCTCTCTCTCTTTCTCCTTCAAACTATCAATCTATCTATCTATCTATCTATCTTTTATTTTTAATTCTGTTTTCGTTACACTTATAGTAATATGCAGCGCCCACACTAACTCCAGCACCGGAACTTTCATAACATAATAGATAGATTATTCTTACTAGCAAAATAAAAAAACGTCTTCCGGGCGATGTAAAAATAGATTTTTGAAACATATTGCCTGGGGGGTGGGAGTAAAAAATTCAATGTCAGCGAGTTTGTACCCTAAGTAAGTTAAATCATCAAATTCATTAACGGATTAAAAAAATAAAACAATTTGAAATGTAAACTTTAAATACGTATTAAAATAAAACAAACTATATATAGATATATAATACCAGTCATGTATTTATTAAAACTTGTTTTAAAAAACAATGAGGACTGTCTAATGTTGCATGTTCAAATTTTGAGTGTATTTGTCTATGTTATGACGATTTTGGGTAATATGACGTAAGCAGTGACGTAATTTTTGTTACAAACAAAAACCGGAAGCGAATCTCCATTATTAATCGAGATTTACCGTCGAGAATCGGTGCCACAAAGAATTGTGACCATTCCTTCATCTACGAAGAGATTCAACCTGAATGTAAAGACGAATTCATTTCCAAATTTACGAGGTCGAGTCAAAAGTTTTGCAATACTCCGCGATGTTCTCTCTCTTTCTCTTTCAAACTATCAAACTATCTATCTATCTATCTATCTATCTATCTATCTATCTTTTATCTTTAATTCTGTTTTCGTTACACTTGTAGTAATATGCATCGACCACTCTAATTCCAGCCTCGGAACTTCTTAACATAACAGATAGAATATTCTTACTAGCAAAATAACCCCCCCGCCCGGGCGATGTAAAAATAGATTTTTGAACATATTGCCTGAGAGGTGGGAGTAAAATTTCAATGTCAGCGAGTTTGTACCCTAAGTAAGTAAAATCATTAAATTCATTAAAGGATTAAAAAAATAAAACAATTTGAAATGTAAACTTTAAATACGTATTAAAATAAAACAAACTATATATAGATATATAATACCAGTTATGTATTTATTGAAACTTGATTTGAAAAACAATGAGGACTGTCTAATGTTGACTGTTCAAATTTTGAGTGTATTGATTCTATGTTATGGCGATTTTGGGTAATGTGACGTAAGCAGTGACGTAATTTTTGTTACAGATAAAAACCGGAAGCGAATCTCCATTATTAATAGATGTAGTATCAGTTTAAATCCTTTTCTGTTGATCTATCTTCAAAGTAGAAAGTTGTATCAGAGTTGATCCTGTCATGACGTGGAAAGTTGTATTTGATATAATCCTTGTCTGCTGATCTGTCGTCAAGGTAGAAATTTGTATCAGATAAAATCCTTATTAATATAATTAATAGAGATTTAATTAATATAATTAATAGAGATTTACCGTCGAGAATTGGTGCCACAAAGAATTGTGACCATTCCTTCGTCTACGAAGAGATTCAACCTAAATGTAAAGACTAATTCATTTCCAAATTTACGAGGTTGAGTCAAAAGTTTTGCAATACTCCGCGATGTTCTCTCTGTTTCTCCTTCAAACTATCAATCTATCGATCTATCTATCTATCTTTCTATCTTTTATATTTAATTCTGTTTTCGATACTCTTGTAGTAATATGCAGCGACCACCCTAATTCCAGCCCAGGAACTTTCATAACATAACAGATAGATTATTCTTACTAGCAAAATAGATTTTTGAAACGTATTGCCTGAGGGGTGGGAGTAAGAAATTCAATGTCAGCGAGTTTGTACCCTAAGTAAGTAAAATCATCAAATTCATAAAAGGATTAAAAAATAAAACAATGAAGACTGTCTAATGTTGCATGTTCAAATTTTGAGTGTATTTATTCTGTTATGACGATTTTGAGTAATGTGACGTAAGCAGTGACGTAATTTTTTTGTTACACAAAAACTGGAAGCGAATCTCCATTATTAATAGAGATTTACCGTCGAGAATCGGTGCCACAAAGAATTGTGACCATTCCTTCATCTACGAAGAAATTCAACCTGAATGTAAAGACTGATTCATTTCCAAATTTACGAGGTTGAGTCAAAAGTTTTGCAATACTCCGCGATGTTCATTCTGTTTCTCCTTCAAACTCTATATAACTATCTGTTATGACCTGTTTAAGAGTCAATAAATAATCACTCAACACGGAGATAAAAGTAAAGAACACATGTATTCAACATATATCAATGTACAAAATGAGGAGGGTTTCTTTGGTACAGCGTACACGAAGAACATGTATCTGCTACTTCTCACTTAAGTAGCTTTGCTCTACTAAATATACCCTTTGGGTAAGTCCATTGTTCTGGTCATAGGTGAGTCACCTACAACACTATCTATCTATCTATCTATCTTTTATCTTTATTTCTGTTTTCGTTACACTCGTAGTAATATGCAGCGACCATACTCATTCCAGTCCTGGAACTTTCATAACATAACAGATAGATTATTCTTATATAGTTAGTGTTGTGATGTTAGTCAACAGTAAAAAAGAAGTCAAGTCGAATAGAGTAGAAAGAGACAAATGTATTTACAATAAGGTACAAGAACGGCTAGCTTGCCGCTAAACGGTAACAGTACCACCTTTTCACTCGGTGTCTCATTATTTATAGTGAGAACCGGTGTATATTCTCCACTGTAGGAACGGCCGGTACAACAGTTAGTATTATAGGTGATATACCCTATAGACTAATGGAATGCGCCGCCGGTTACTATAAGTAACAGGGACAATTATGGTTTGAAGAGTAAGCCAATGCGAGTCAGCTCATGACTCTATTGTCGGACGTAATTCCCACTTTTCTTTACTGAATTGTCTACTCTTTGTTAATACATTTTCCTACATTTGTTACCCGTCGTTTTGTTCTTATTTGACCCCTTAAAACCCCACAACAGTTAGAATCCGTGTCGCCATGGTAGGGGTTCACTTCTATTGCAAAATAGTTCAATATATAAAAAGCCCCGAGTTCAAATCCTGGACTTCGTAATTGCAATTCACTTAGCGCTAATACCCTTGGGAAAGGTATGAATCCTACTCTCCCTCCAGCTATGGATAAATAGTAGGGAAGACTGGGCTCTTTAACCTTGGTTAGGCAACTGGTCTAGGAGAAAGAAAACTCTGAATTCAAAACCTGTTGAACTCCGCTTAAGAAATTGACCTTGTGTCACATCCTGCTCGTGTGGAGGGGTTGGTAAATATATATATAAAAAGGATGATAATTTTGATTTAACTGTCTCTCAAACTTTTTTTTCTTTTTTTACTTCTTTTCATATTTTCATTTTCATGTTCGATTGAATCAGATTAGCGTTATCGATTCCGTGTGCTCCACCCCACTCTATATCTTTACCTTACTCTATTTCTTTCTTTCTTTCTTTCTTTCTTTCTAATAAAAAACGAATGATCCATTGTTTAATTGAGACGACGACACTCATAAGAAAAAAGAATTCGGTGGATAAGCAAAACCAGATAATCAAGATTTACATTTCTGCGTTTCATCGTGGACGATTTTGAAGGTCTCATTTTAAACGAGAGGGTGTTGCAAGATGATAACGGTTATACAATTAAGGAACACGAATATTGATATACAGATCAATGGGTCACGAATGTGTTTTGTTAAGATAGTTCATTGTTCGTAAATGATTCTCTGGTAAACACTTCTTTCTCTAGCCCCCCCCCAAGTTCGAGATATATCCTCAATCTCAATTCATCTGCAACTTTGGGTCAAATTCATTTATTTTCTTTCTTCTAATTAATTTTTTCTGTGTAGCATGTCCGTTTATTCCCTTTCTTTCTTTAAAATAAAAACGGAATCGCCCATTATTTAGCTGAGATATCAACTATCTTAAGAAATAAGAATTCGGCGGATAAGCAACACCAGATAATCAGGTTTGAAATTTTTTAGAATTTCAACTTGGACGGACTCATTTTTAACCAGAGGGTCTTGCAAGATGATAACAGTCGTACAATTAAGGATGCATGAGTTTTAATATAGAGATTAGTATGCTTTTTTCTCATAGGCACGGAATGTTCGTTTTAGTTATCTCACGTTTAATCAAGTTTATCTGTCTATATCTTTATTGCATGTATATTTCCTGTGTTGTACGTTGGCTGTGTGCTCATGAATCATTGCATTATAGTCTTAGTGACGAAAGCACGCTTTGCCGATCAATACGAAAAACGTGATGAATGAACTGAACAATACAAGACGACACGTCCCAATCCTTTACCAAATAAACATTAACTCTTTTTTAGAACAACAATGGAACCGTTCCATACATCTTATGTATTGTCAAGGTAGCCTTGTCCAAAGCTAAGCTATCTCTCCTGAGTCGGACAGTGAAGTCTCGTTGCAACCACCGAAATCTCGTTCACGCTAGAGCACCGAAATTATATATACTAGCAACAGAAAACACCCACTGGGCGTCGTAAAAATAATTTTGAAAGACATTGTCTGAGAGGGTGGGAGTTAAAAATTCAATGTCAGAGGGTTTGTATCATAAGTAAGATCACATCCTCATATTTATTAAAGGAGTAAAAAAAAAATTAAATAATTCGAAATGAAAACTCTTGCCCCGTCCCTCTCAAATAAAATGTTGCATTGCATGTAATAATCAAACAATTATTTGAATATTTTTCCACATCAATTTTACACAAAATCGTAGGTATTTATTTATTTATAAACTTTTTAGTTACCTCTTGTTTACTGAAAAAAAAAAGAAGACGAGAGTAACAAAACAATTTAAAATTGCTTACTCAAATGTTGGGGTGTATAGCATTGATAATATTGTGACGTAAGCTGTGAACGTAGAGCTATGACGTACTTTTGTTACATACAGAAATGCAGACACTCTCCATTATTATAGATTTACCAACCCTTCACAGAGGCAGGATGTGACACAAGGTCGATTTTCTTAAGCGGGGTGGCTTTAACACGTTGCATTCAGTTTCACTTCTCCTGACTGCGTTTCCATGACCTTAACCATTGCACCAGCACATACCTTAAAATAGGCTTGGGCATTCCAATTGGGCAGAGGAAATATTATTTGATGTTCCGCCCGGTAATTCTGGAGATGAGTAGATAGATTTCTGAATATAAAACGTGTGTTCCATGAGCTGAACATTATCACTGCTGATATCTCATTTAGTGTCAAGTAATTTTGCTACAAAAGAAACAACATTCAAAAACAAGATTACCAGACACGATATCTTTTGTGATTTAGATATTCCGAAAGTATTATGAATAGTTCGTTTTTTTTCTTTAATTGGAAATTAATTCATTGAAACTACCGCATAATTTTTAGATGCAGGCGGCATATGACTTGTTGCCTATGTTTACAGTCGAGTGACGATTGTCTTCAAGTATTCGGTTTTTCTGGCAGTTGGATTATTTCTAAAAGCAACAAACCAACCCTAAATCTTAAGCAATACTGAGCAAAAAAAAATTCAGTATTCAAGGAACGACATTCTTTTATTAATTCCTTTTATTGTTTTGCTTACAGTGTAAGATTCAAAGGTTATGACAAAGTCATACCCGTTGAAACGCAAAACAAACTTCCGACACAGGTCGAGGGACAAACATTTTATATAACAGCACGTGAATACACAAAGGATACATAAATACATAGGAAGTGACATGAAACATTACATACGTATTTACAATAGTAATATGAACATAAAAGCAACAGCCATGAGACTAAGAATAGTCCATGCTGGAAATCACTTACAGTAATGGTAAGGGAGGGGGGCAAAGCCCCACCAAGAAAGGTAAGCCATAAGAACTAACCTCCTTGTGTCTCGTAGTCGAGCAGCAGGCCAAAAGAGGGAGAGAAATTCAAAACAGCCGCTTAAATACACGGGTTCCCTAGCGGGAACCAGCGACACTAAACGGCAGACAGCTCCCCAGGCAAAATACGAAATAACCGACTCACATATGATATTTCCCTTCTGTTTTCGGTATCTATAAACACTTGCATCTCCATAGACGCATAATAAATATTGCTAACGATTTAATCGTACGTTGATAGCCGCATATTCGAGAAATGCTAACTTAGAATCACTCATTAGCTATAGAAAAAGGAACATCGCCATCATATGTTATATACTGAGTCTTTCCCCAGTACCAAATCTATATAATGTTGTATACCTTTTCTTCTGGCCGGCTTTGCTATTCTGATCATCTTATCATCTGTCTGGTCTAGCGTCTGGGACTTCGGTCTGGTTTTCCATGCTAGGATATTCCTTTATCAGAAGCCCTGTGTCATTGTTATTTTTTAGCGTAATAAACACAAGACTTCGATTTACGGTGATGTTACTTTATTTCAATCCCGAACCAGGACATATCTGCGCAGATGACAGATTGCGCATAAGAAATGCTACTTACACCTTCGAGGCTCCTACCTGCTAACTAACTTAACTTACTATATCTTAACCGGAAAGGGTCTTCTGTGCTTCCGGTTCTCACGATTTCTCCCCGGAAGGTGAGAATGAGGTCAAAGCCGTCACTCACCCTCTAGGGCCATCCAGCTGCACTAATCGCCATATGATTTCTACACTGATTGCATAATCATTAGATACTAATAATTATGTAACAATTATAGAAAACACAGGATTTGGCTGAGCTTTTAAGTTTATTCGTCATTCTAGTTTCAAAACAAATCTTATTGATATCGTCGTAAGTGATAAATATCTTTTTTCATCGAATGCCGGTCTCGGAAACCAAACAGATTTCCACTCGTCTCTAGATTGCATTGTAATGATTTGGCTATCACTAATTCTCTACCTTGGATAAAAACCTTGCCACAGGAAAATAGGTGTCAGAATCATGGAATTTTATTCGCTCTTCATTATTTTATTAATTACTTTTATAATTCTCAAAAACACAATCATTTTCAATGAAGTTGCATATGCACTTAAACTAAGAATAAACCAAAACTCGGCCTCTTTGTTAATATATTTGGTTGTTTGTTTTGTTTTACGGCCATAGCACCTCAGTTGGTTATTTAATGCCGAAAGTTTTGAAATATCAATTCTTAATGGATAAACAATTTTGTTTATCAAGTCATGTTTTTCTATTAACCCATATATGCGGACCCTAATAGGTACTACACTTCGGGTCAGAGTGGACAGGGAGCAATGGTGATGAAGGAGTGCTCCTATTCCCCAACCTCAAACTGGAACCCTCACAATCAGATAGAGTTTAACGTCATTTCCCAGCGACATTGGTAGATCCTCAGTCACCGCCTTCTAGCACCCATATGATAAAAAGCGGTTGCTCTTGCCATGAGGGCGAATAGCGGTTTGGAAAAATCATATAGGTGCTAGGGCTGACGTGACCAGCCGCACGCCCGTCTAGCCCAAGATAGGGCCAAAGTGGAGTAATTACAAGTCATGGACTTGCTCAGCCAACCCGGGTTCTATCCTTAAGGCCATCATGGTCGCCACCTACGGCCAACAGGTGGCCCATTGGGGGATCTTACCCCTCTGCAGAGTGCAGTCGGTGACCCGACAGGCGGGTTTGTATTATAATGAACGGAAAAAAGCAAAAAATAAGAGTTAATTACTAAGATTTTGGGAGGACGTATGAAAGGCAAAGTCTTTTCTGATTAGTCAGCACTAAGAGAGAGAGAGAGAGAGAGAGAGCAGAGAGAGAGAGATGAGAGAGAGAGAGAGAGATGAGTGGCAGTGGGCTGAGTGTTAGAGAGAAAGATTCAAGAGGTTTCTATTCTCCAAGGCATTTTTACTGGGATAAAAAAAGTTAGTAGACGTAAAAGTTCATCTCCCTGATCAAAGCCGCTATTGAAAATTGAGTCCCACGCTCCTAGTTGAATGCTGAAAAATAGGCCACTCGCTTACTTTGTTGCTTAGGTATATTTTCAATATCCCGGGTTTGTTTAGATTCTCCACAAAGAGTCATTTTTCTTATTTTAACCGTAGATGGGACTCTAACAGGAACTACCACTCTGTGTTAGGTGATTTTTAATCGCTTTGAAAAATAGTAATTTATTCATTTTTTATAATTTCAAAGCGATTTTAAAAATTCACCACACAGAGTGTAGTTTCCTGTTAGAGTTCCCCATCTAGCGGTTTAAAATAGAAAAAAATGACTCTTGGTGGAGAATTTCTAACAAAACCTGTCGGGTTGGCAAAATATACCCCTAGCAAGGCAAAGTAAGCGGAGTAGTGGCTATTTTCAGCATAACTAGGGAGCGTGCATGGGACTCAATGTTTACAATAGCGCTTTTGATCAGGAGATGACTTTTACGTCTACTAACTTTTTTATCAAGTAAAATGCCTTGGAGAATAGACCACACCTCTTGAATCTGTTCTCTTCTAAACCTCAGCCCCACTGCCAACTTCATCTCCTCTCTCTCTCTCTCTCTCTCTCTCTCTCTTCTCTCTTCTCTCTCTCTCTCTCTCTAGTGCTGACTAATCAGAAAAAGACATGTTGCCTTCATACGTCCTCCCAAAATCTAGAATTTAAAACTCTTATTTTGCTTTTTTCCGTTTCATTAAATACAACCCGCCCTGTCGGGGCACGACTGCACCTCTGCAGAGGGCTAAGACTCCCCAATGGGCGCCACCTTTGGCCTTAGGTGGCGAACCCCCATTGATGCTTAAGGGATATAGAACCCGGCGTGCTGAGCAGTCCATGACTTGTTTAATACTCCACTTGGGGCCCTATCTTGGGCTAGACGGGCGTCGGCTGGTCACTCAAGCCTAGCACCTATATGATTTTCCAACCCTATTGCCTTCATGCAAGCGCCAACCCCTTTTTATCATAGGGTGCTAGAAGGCGGTGACTTGAGGATCTACATGTCCTGGAATGACGTTAAACTCTATCCTGATTGTGAGCGTTCCAGTTTTGGAGGTTGTGGGAATATGAGCACTACCTTCATCACCCATTTGCTCCCTGTTCCACTCTGACCGAAGTGTAGTACTATTAGGGTCCATATATGGCGATAAATAGAAAAACATGACTTGATAAAACAAAATTGTATTATACCATTAAGAATTGATTTATTTCAAAACCTTTATCGCATTTAATACCCACTGAGGTTGCTATGCCGTAAAAACAAAAACCAAACAACAAATATATTACAAAGAGCCGAGTTTTGGTATTATCTTCTTAGTTAAGTGCAATCAACTTTCATTGAAAATGCATGTGTTTTGAGAATATAAAAAGTAAATAATAAATAATGAAGCGAAATAAAATTCACATGATTCTGACCTTTTTCTGTGCAAGGTTTTATCCAAGGTAGAAAATTAGTGATACAAATTCAATTATCAATGCAACTAGAGACGAGTGAAATTCTGTTTGGGTTTCGAACGGCATCGATGAAAAAGATATTTATCAAACTACGACGCAATATCATAAGATTTGTTTTGAAAACTAGAATGACGAATAGAACTTAAAGGCGCAGCCCAGAATCCTGTGTTCTTCTATAATTGTTACATAATTATTAGATATCTTAAATGATATGGCAATAGTGCTAGAAATCATATGGCGATTAGTGCAGCTGCATGGACTTAGAGGTCGTGTAGTGACGGCGCTTGACCTTCACTCTCACCTTCCGGGGATGAATCGTGAGAAACCGGAAGCCAAGAGACCTTTTCCGTTTAAGATTAATAGTAAGTTTAAGTTAGTATAGCAGGTAGGAGCTCGAAGGTTGTTAAGTCGCATTCTATGCGCATCCTCTGTATACTGCGCAGATTGTCTGGTTCGGGATTTGGAAATAATAGTAACATTCAACGTAAATCGAAGTCTGTGTTTATTACCTAAAAATACTAACAATGGACACAGGGCTCTGATAAGAGATATCCCTAGCATGAACCAGACCGAAGTCCCCAGACGCTAGACCAGACCAAGATGATTAGTGATCAGAATAGCCATAAGCCGGCCAGAAGAAAAGCGGTATACACATTATATAGATTTGGTACTGTGAAAGACTTCAGTAATAACATAATGAGGCGATGTCTTTTTTCTATAGCTATGATGATCTAAGTTAGCAATTTCTCCGGAAAGCGCTATTCAACGTACGATTAAATCCGTTAGCATAAATTTATATTCGTTTATGGAGATCGCAAGTTGTTATATACCGAAAACAGAATGGGAAAATATCAATAACTGTGTGTCGGTTTTATTTTCGTATTTGCTGGGAGCTGTCTGCCCGCTTTAGGTGTCGCTGGTTCCCGCTAGGGACCTCGATTATTTTAAGCGGCTGTTTTGAATTTCTCTTCCTCTTTGCCCTGCTGGCTCGGACCTACGAGACACAGGAGGTAGTGCTTATGCCTTACCCTTTCTTGGTGGGCTTTGCCCCCCCCCTTAATACTGTAAGTGATTTCCCAGCATGGACTATCTTAGGTCTCATGGCTGTTGCTTTTATGTTCATATTACTATTGTATACGTATGTATGTTTCATTGTACACTTCTATGTAATTTATGTTATCCTTTGGTGTATTCACGTGCTGTATATAAAATGTTTTTGTCCCTCGACCTGTGTCGGAGTTTGTTTGGCGTTTTCAACGGGTTATGACTTTTTCATAAACCTTTGAATCTTACAACTGTAAGCAAACAATAAAAGGAATTAATAAAGAATTGTCGTTCCTTGAATACATGAATTTTTTTTTTGCTTCAGTTTGCTTAAGATTTACCGTTGGTTTGTTGCTTTTAGAATATTCAACTGCAGAAAAACCTATAACCTGAAGGACAATCGTCACTCGACTGTAACACTAGCCAACAAGTCATTGCGCCTGCATCTAAAAATTTTCGGTAGTTTTTCAATGCAATTATTCAATTAAGAAAAAAAAACGACTATTTCATAAATATCACTTTCGGAATATCTAAATCACAAAAGATATCGTGTTCTGGTATCTTGTTTTTGATGTTGTTTCTTTATGTAGCAAAATTACTTGACACTTAATGAGATATCAAAGCTGATAATGTTCAGCTCATGGGAAACACCACGTTTATATCAGAAATCTATCTACGTCATCTCAAATTACCGGGCGGAGACATCAAATATATTTCCTCTACAATTAGGATGCCCAAGCCATATTAAGCTTCATTTGTGCGTGGTGCAATGGTTAAGGTATGGGAAACCAGTCTAGGAGAGAAGTGAAACTGAATGCACACGTGTTTAAAACCCCGCTTAGAAATCGACCTTGTGTCCACATCCTTGCTCCTGTGAAAGGGTTGGTAATCCTGATTAATAAGGAGAGTGTCTGCATTTCGTATTGTAACAAAATAGACCATAGCTCTAACGTCACAGCTTACGTCACAATATTATCATGCTATATACACCCAAACATATTGAGTAAGCAATTTTAAAAATTGTTTGTTACTCTCGTCTTCTTTTTTTTTTTCAGTAACAAGAGGTTAACTAAAAAAGTTTATAAAATAAATAAATGACCTACCGATTTTGTGTAAAATTATGTGGAAATAATTCAAAATAATTTGTTTGGATTATTACATGCATGCAACATTTTATTGAGAGGACGGGGCAAGAGTTTCATTTTCGAATTATTTAATTTTTTTACTCCTTTAATAAATAGGGAGGATGTGTCTTACTTTATGATACAAACCCTTGACATTTGAATTTTTAACTCCCACCCTCTTCAAACAATGTCTTTCAAAAATTATTTTTTTACGACGCCAGTGTGGTGTTTTCTGTTGCTAAGTATATATAATTCGGTGCTCTAGCGTGAACGAGATTTCGTGGTGCAACGAGACTTCACTGTCACTCAGGAGAGATAGCTTAGCTTTGGACAAGGCTACTTGACAATACTAAGATGTATGGAACGGTTCCATTGTTGTTCTAAAAAAGAGTGTAAGTTTATTTTGTAAAGGATTGGGACGTGTCGTCTTGTATTGTTCAGTTCATTCATCACCGTTTTTCGTATTGATCGGCAAAGCCTTCGTGCTTCGTCACTTTAGACTATAATGCAATGATTCATGAGCACACCAGCAACGTACACACAGGAAAAATACATGCATAAAGATATAGACAGATAAACTTATTAAACGTGAGATAACTAAAACGAACATTCCGTGCCTATTGGGAGAAAAAGCATACTAATCTCTATATTAAACTCATGCATCCTTAATTGTACGACTGATCATCTTGCAAGACCCTCTGGTAAAAATGAGTCCGTCCAAGTTGAAATTCTAAAAATTTCAAACCTGATATCTGGTTTGTGCTTATTCCGCCGAATTCTTATTCTTAAGATAGTGATATCTCAAGCTAAATAATGGGCGATCCGTTTTTATTTAAAGAAAGAAAGGAATAAAACGGACATGCTACACAGAAAAATAATTAGAAAGAAAGAAAATAAATTGAATTGACCCCAAAAGTGCGATGAATTGGAGATTGAGGATATATCTCGAACTTGGGGGGGGGGGCTAGAGAAAGAAGGTGTTTTACCAGAGAATCATTTACGAACAATTTGGAACTATCTTAACAAAAACACATTTCGTGGACCCATTGATCTGTTATTCAATATTCGTTTTCCTTTATTGTATAACCGTTATCATCTTGCAACACCCTCCGTTTAAAATGAGACCTCAAATCGTCCACGATGAAACGCAGAAATGTAAATCTTGATTATCTTGGGTTTTGCTTATCACCGGATTCTTTTTTCTTATGAGTGTCGTCGTCTCAATTAAACAATGGATCATTCGTTTTTAGTAGAAAGAAGAAAGAAAGAAGAAAGAAATGAGTTACGGTAAAGATATAGAGTGGGGTGGGAGCACACGGAAATCGATAACGCTATCTGATTTCATTCGAACATGAAAATGAAAATATGAAAAGAAGTTAAAAAAGAAAAAAAGTTTGAGAGACAGTTAAATCAAATTATCATTCCTTCTTTATATATATATTTACCAAAAAACCCCTCCACACGAGCAGGATGTGACACAAGGTCAATTTCTTAGCGGAGTTCAACAGTTTTGAATTCAGGAGTTCTTTCTCCTAGACGTTGCCTAACCAGGTTAAAGAGCCCAGTCTTCCCTACTATTTATCCATAGCTGGAGGGAGAGTAGGATCATACCTTTCCAAGGGTATTAGCGCTAGTGGAATTGAATTACGAAGTCCAGGATTGAACTACGGGGCTTTTCCTCACTCTGCCACACTCATTTAGCTTGAAAATAGAAGTTGAACCCCTACCATGGCGGAACGGATTCTAACTGTTGTGGGTTTTAACCGGGGCAAAAATTAAAAACCACCAAACGGTACGAGTCAGGTACAGCAACATGTAGTAAAACTCTCGATTATACAGAAATTAGAACCGTATTACAGTAAAGAAAGGAGTAGGGAAGATTACGAAATCCGGACAAACCCTAGATCAGTGGAAGCAGACTCTCATTGGCTTACTCTTCAAAACCATAATTGATTCCCACTTATAAGTGAAACACACTTGGCGGCGCCATTCACATCGAGTCCTATAGGGTATATAACCTATAATACTAACTGTTTGTTACCCGGCCGTCTACAGTGGAGAAGTATACACGGTCTCACTATAAATTAATGAGGGACACCGAGTGAAAAGGTGGGTACTGTTACCGTTTAGCGGCAAGCTAGCCGTTCTTGTACCTTAATTGTAAATACCATTTGTTCTTTCTAACTCTATCTCGACTTGACTTCTTTTTTACTGTTGAACTAACATCACCAACACTAACTATATAAGATAATCATTCTGTTATGTTATGAATGAGATATTCCAGACTGGAATGACGATATTGTCGGTGCCAAAATTACAATACGAGTTGAGTACGTAAACAGAGAAAATTAAAAAAGATCACAAAAATATAGATAGATAGAATATGGGAATAGTGTTGTAACCAGAGTGAATTCGATCACTAAAAATAGAAACCCAGAACAATGACTTACCAAAGGGTATATTTAGTTAAGAAAGACAATACTACACCTGTGTGTCGCACACTACTCTAGCTGAGAAGTAATGCAGTTAACAGATGGGTTCCTTAACGTACTATGTAACGCGAGATCCGTACCAAGGACCGAAACCCTCAACTACATTAAAGTGTAACATTAAAAAGTAAAATGTATATAACAAATTGTAAGTTCTATTTACTTATCCATTCTCCGTGATGTGCCAGTGATATTATTATATCTATGACTCATAAACCCGAGTCATACAGAAGTATATAGAGTTTGAAGGAGAAACAGAATAACATCGCGGAGTAAGATTAGCAAAAACTTTTGACTTACAAAACACTCGTAAACTTATGGAAAAAATGAAGATCAAGTTCAATTACATTCGAGGTTGAATTTCTTTCGTCAGATGATATGGAATGGTCACAATTCTTGAACCTAAGAGCACCCCGATCCGAACAGGTAATTCTCTAAATTAAATAATGAGAGATCACTATCCAAGTTTCTAGACTATTACTGTAAACAACAAAAATTACGTCTCTGCTTACGTTCACAAATTACTACAAAATCGTCATATACAGAATAAATACCAACTTGCCAAAAATAAGAAAAATGAACAAACATAATAGACAAGATCTTCATGTTTATTCCTTTAATCCTTTTTATGACTGATGATTTTACTACTTAGGAGGTACAAACTCGCGTGACATGAATTCTACTCCCCTACCCCCTAGGCAATTTACGTTTCCAACAAAATCTATTTCTCCGAGGTAAAGAGAATATCTCAATCTGTTCAATAGTTATGAAGGTTCGGGCTGGAATTAGGGTAGAGATCGACCCTCCGCTATATCTATACAAGAGCTATCGAAAACCAAGACATTACAAGCAATCATAAAACACACACACCAGATAGCAAAGATAGATAACGAAATCGCACCTCACCGACCTACCGATTGATATAAGCATCGCGCAAACAGAGGAGGAGAAAACAATTCGCGCCAGTTTGCAAAACTTTTGACTCAACCTTCGCTAAATTTCGGCACCAAATGACACTAGTCTACATTTAGGTTGAATCTCTTGCATCACGTAAGGTACAAGAGACACTGGGTCAGCAATTCTATCGTGGCTCGGCGACCACAGTTCTTCTTCCCAGGACGCGGTAAAATCTCTGCAATTAAATAAGTGATGTAAACTTACAATCTCTCACAAAAATTATATTTAAACCATAAGGATTTTAAGTCTGATGACAATTTCTACCTTGACGAGCATATCAGCAGACAAGGATTATTCAATACAACTATCACAACGATATGACAGGATTCAAGCCCTCTGCATTACCACCTCTCTTACTACTATTAAGAAGAGAGTAGAACAAATGCAGAAAAGGATTTAACACTCGAGTACTAGCACCATCTATTAATAATGGGCAGATTCGCTTTCCGGTTTTCCTCATACATCAGGTAACAAAAAATATACGTCCCACTAGACTACATGCACATAATACCCAAAAATCCGCACATAATCATAGAAAACAATATGCATCAAAAATCTGAGACTATCGCAACTCTTAGAACAAGTCAAATACTAGGTTGTTCTTCAAATCAAGATGTGTCAATAAATACATAACTTGGTAGATATATATACTACTATATAGTTTTTTTATTTTAATACGTATTAAAGTTTACATTCAAATTCGTGTTAATATTTTTTAAATCACAATAATAAAGGGAAATTTAATGAGTTAAGACTTAAATATAGAATCAATGGTAACACAACCCGGCTGACATTGAAATTTTACTCCCACCTCTCAGGCAATATGTTTCAAAAATCTATTTTTTACATCGCCCGGGGGGGGGGGTTATTTTGCTAGTAAGAAATAATAATTCAACTATCTTAGTTATAGATTAAAGAAAGCTTCCGACGCTAAGGAATAGAGTGGTCGGATGCATAAAAACAATAACAAAGACACTATATGTATAACGAAAACAGAATTAAAATAAAGAATAGATAAGATAATAGTAGATAGATAGAAAAAGATCAGATATGCATATTAGTAGTGAAAGAACGAACCGAGAACGAAGAAGGATCGCACGGTATATAATAATAAAAAAAAATAAAGTATTTGCCAAAACTTTTGACTCGACTCGTAAATTTGGAAAATGAATTCAGTCATATAAACTTCAAGTGATAGAAACATCTTTCAAAGATGCATAGGAAATGTCACAAATTCATAATGTACTGGCAACGAACTATAAAACTGCGACCGGTAAATCCTCGATATATAATAGATATGGGAGATCGCTTCCGGTTTTGTTGTAACAAAAATTACGTCACTGCTTAGGTCAATACCAAAATCGTCATTAACATAGACAAATACACTCAAAATTTGACATGCAACATTAGACAGTCTCATTGTTTTTTAAAAACAAGTTTAATAAATACATGACTGGTATATTATATCTAATATAGTTTGATTTATTTTAATACGTATTTAAAGTTTACATTTCAAATCGTTTTATTTTTTAATCCGTTACATGAATTTGAGTGATTAACTTACTTTAGCGTTACAAACCTCGCTACATTGAAAATTTTTTACTCCCACCCCCAGCAAATATGTTTTCAAAAATCTATTTTTACATCGCCCGGAGACGTTTTTTTATTTTGCTAGTAAGATAATCTAATCTATTATGATGAAAGGCCGAAGTGCGCGCTGTAGTGGACGACTGGTCTATAAAATACTACTGAGAGGTGTTAACGAAAACAGAATTAATTAAATAAAAGTACTTCGATATGTATAGATAGATAGTCCATTGATAGTTCTGAAGGAGAAGAGAAGATAGAGAACATCATGGTAGTATATATGAGCAAAAACTTTTGGAACTGCAACTTTTCTAAATTGGAATTGAATTTAGTCTTTACATTGATTGAAT
>CM042172.1:10419278-10471934 GCA_023376005.1 Doryteuthis pealeii | reverse complement strand
AGACAGAAACATGAACAAGACAGAAAAAAATGAGTATCGTCAATAAACTTTACCCCTTTTAGAAGAGGGTGTGTGTGCCAGTGACACATGCGTTACTTTTGAAAAAGTCTGTCTCATTACTTTCTAAACAGAATTAGTAGACATGTGCGCGCATGAGTCAGTGAAAAGGAGCGAGAGAGATAGATAGATAGATAGATAGATAGAGGAGGGAGAGAGAGAGAGAGAGAGAGAGAGAGAAGAAAGAAGAATGACAGACAGAAAAAAGAAAAGAACGACAATGAAAAAGAAAAATGACGAAGAAGAAGAAGAAGAAGAAGAAGAAGAGAAGAAGAAGAAGAAGAAGAAGAAGAAGAAGAAGGACAGACAGAAAAAAGAAAAAGAACGACAATGAAAAAGAAAAATAACAATGAAGAAGAAGAACAAGAAGATGAAGAAGAAGAAGAAGAATGAAAAAAGAAAAAGAATGACATTGAAGACGAAAAATGACAATGAAGAAAAATGATAATCAAGAAGAAGAAGAAGAACAACAACAACAACAATGACAGACAGGAAAATGAAGAAGAGAAAACAGAGTGTGTAAGAAGAGAGAGAGAGAGAGAGAGAGAGAGAGAGAGAGAGAGAGAGAGAGAGAGAGAGAAGAAGAAGAAGAAGAAGAAGAAAGAAGAAGAATGATAGACAGGAAAACCAAAAGAATGATAATGAAGACGAAAAATGACAATGAAGAAAATGATTATCAAAAAGAAGAAGAAGAAGAAGAAGAACAACAACAACAACAACAACAACAATGACCAACAGGAAGAAGAAGAAGAAGAAGAAGAAGAAGAAGAAGAAGAAGAAGAAGAAGAAGAAGAAGAACAACAAATTACAGCAACAATGACGGACAGGAAATTGAAGGAGAGAGAGAGAGAGAGAGAAGAGAGAGAGAGAGAGAGAGAGAGAGAGAGAGAGAGAAAAGAAATGTACAATGATATTTAAAATCACAAATCAGTAAGAAAGAGCCATTATCTTTTTAACCTTTGAGCGCACAGCAAATGTGTGTTTGAAGACAAAGCAAATCTACGATATTCCAATAACGTCGCCTAATAAGAATCCAATCTGCTTCTCATTTGATTCGTCTATTCAAAACAATTTGCCAAGAGGGAACCATAGGCAACAAAGACGTTAAAACAGAACTGAAACTATCAGCACATTTCTTATATTAAAGACATTACAAATGCTGACGTCATAACTGAAGCACTGACATATCAAGAGGGCAAAAGGAATAACTAAAACGTTTTTTTTTTTCTGTTCAATATTCAGGTAAGAACCAAGGTAGTAGGGCAGACTGGGCTCTTTAACCATGGTTAGGCAACCGGTCCAGGAGAAGGAAAACTCTGAATTCAAACCTGTTAAACTCCACTTGAGAAATTGACCTTGCATCTATCTCGTTCGGAGGAGCTTGTAAATATATATATACATATATATCCAGATATACACACTTTCTTTTCCTTTTAGAAATCCGTTGCAGAAGTCGATGACCAACCCTGGTTTTCTAATTGTTTAACGTTTGGTTTGGTTTGGTTTCTTTGTTTAACGGCATAGGAACCATCGTGGGTTAATTAACGCCAAAGCCACACTTACATATGCTAGTAACAATAAAACACCCTATGGGCGGTGTAAAATAATTTTTGAAGAAATTACCTGATACCTGGTTAAAAATTTATCGTCAGAGAGGTTTTATCATAAGTAAAAAAAATCATCAAATTCATTAAAGGAATAAAAAAAAAAACAATTTGAAATGGAAACTTAGTTCTGTCCCTCTCAAATAAAATGTTACGTGCATCTATTAATTATTAATTAGATAATTATTTTGAATATTTTACACAAAACAATTTTTAAACAAAATCGTAGGTATCTATTTATTTGTAAACTTTTTTAGTAAAATTCTTGTTACTAAAAAAAAAAAAAAAAAAAAAAGAACGGAGGAGAGTAAAAAACAGTTTTTTAAAAATGCTTACTCAAATTTTGAGTGTATATAACACAGGGTTGTTTTTATTCTATGCATCAACGATTTTGACTATAAATTAAATACTCATTAATAGACTATTATGAATAGAGAATATTGTGATGTAAGCTGTGACGTAGTTTTTGTTACTGACAGAAATACAGACAATCTCCATTATTGATAGATTTACCAGCCGCTTCACACGAGTAGGATGTGCCACAAGCCGAGTTTAATAAAAACACATTAAAATATTATTAAATATGTGACAAATTACGATTATTATATGTGACAAATTACGATTATGTACGATTATGATTAGTAATTATTACATATAAACATATTATATTAAAGACATTACAAATGCTGACGTCATAACTGAAGCACTGACATATTAAGAGGGCAAAAGAAATAACTAAAACATTTTTCTTTTCTGTTCAATATTCAGGTAAGAACCAAGGTACAACCCTGGTTTTCTAATTGTTTAACGTTTGGTTTGGTTTCTTTGTTTAACGGCATATGAACCATCGTGGGTTAGTTAATACCAAAGCCACACTTATATATACTAGTACAAAAAACACCCTCTGGGCGATGTAAAAATAGATTTTTTGAAATATATTGCCTGAGGGGTGGGAGTAAAAAATTCAATATCAGCGAGTTTGTACCCTAAGTAAATAAAATCATCAAATTCATTAAAGGATTAAAAAATAAAACAATTTGAAATGTAAACTTTAAATATGTATTAAAATAAAACAAACTATATATAGATATATTATAACAGTCATGTATTTATTAAAACTTAAAAAAACCAAAAAAACTATGAGGACTGTTGAATGTTCAAATTTTCAGTGTATTGTTTCTATGTTGTGACGATTTTGGGTAATGTGACGTAAACAGTGACGTGATTTTTGTTACAGAAAAAAACCGGAAGCGAATCTCCATTATTAATAGATTTACCAACCACTTCGCACGAGCAGGGTTAGCTGAGTTGGTAAAGCGTTCGTCTAGAAACCACAAGGTTCGTAGTTAGGTACCAGCCCTCGCCAACTCAGCGTATGAGTAGCACATAGATCTGTGCGGTAAGGTACGGAGCTGATGGTAGGTGTTATGCCCCACCTAGGACACTAGAAACAATCTCCTTGGTCTAGCGCTGAGGAAAGGGGGATAGAATCCCTCTTTGATTGGCTGATACCGACTTTAGGCCATCCCAACGACTTCGCACGCGATGTGAAGTCAATTTATTAAGCGGAGTTTAATAAAAACATTAAAATATTATTAAATACTTGTAAAATAAATTTTTGAAAGATATTGCCTGGGGGGATGGGAGCTGAAAATTCAATGTCATAGAGTGTGTACCATAAGTATGTAAAATCGTCAAATTTATTAAAGGAGTAAAAAAGAAAGAAAAAAAGAACGACAATTTGAAATGGAAACAGTTCCGATAACTTTAAATATATATTAAAATAAAACAATCTATATATAAATATATAACGCCGGGCATCTATTTATTGAAACAATGAGGATTGTCTAACGTTGCATGCTCACATTTTGAGTATATTTATTCTATGTTATGACGTTGGATTATGTGTTGGGTAATGTGACGTTGGATTATGTGTTGGGTAATGTGACGCAGTTTTTGTTACAGGCAAAAACGGGAAGCGAATCTCCATTATTAATAGATGTGACAAATTACGATTAAATACGATTATAATTAGCAATTATTAAATATAAACATATTAATGTTAAAGACATTACAAATGTGACGTCATAACTGAAGCACTGACATATCAAGAGGGCAAAAGGAATAACCAAAACGTTTGTTTTTTTCTTTACAATATTTAAGTAAGAACCAAGGCACAACCCTGGTTTTCTAATTGTTTAATATTTGGTTTGGTGTCTTTACTTAAAGGCATAGGAACCATCTTGGGTTAATTAATGCCAAAGCCATCCTTATATATATATTACCAACCACTTCACACGAGCAGGGTTAGCTGAGTCGGTAAAGCGTTCGGTTAGAAACCACAAGGTTCATAGTTCGATACCAGCCGTCGCCAACTGAGCCTATGATTAGCATAGTGATCTGTGCGGTAAAGTAAGGAGCTGATGTTAGGTGTTGTGCTCCAACTAAGACGCTAAAAACAATCTCCTTGGTCTAGCGCTAATGAAAAGGGGATAGAATCCCTCGCTGATTGGCTGATACCGACTTTAGGCCATTCCAACGACTTCGCACGAGCAGGATGTGCCACAATGTCAATTTATCTAGCGGGGTTTATTAAAAAACACAAAAGGAATAACCAAAACGTTTATTTTTTTCTTTACAATATTCACGTAAGAACCAAGGTACAAAACTGGTTTTCTAATTGTTTAATGTTTGGTTTGGTGTCTTTGCTTAACAGCATATGAACCTTCTTGGCTTATTTAATGCCAAAGCCATCCTTATATATATATTTACTATCCTCTCCCAACGAGCAGGATGTGACACAAGGCCAATTTATTAAGCGAAATTTAACAGCGGAATTTAACAGGTTTGAATTCAGAGTTTTCTTCTCATAGACTGATTGCCTATCCCTGGTTAAAGAGCCAAATATGCTCTACTATTTACCCATAGCTGAAGGGAGAGTAGTTGGCGGCATACCTTTCCCAAGGGTATTAGCGCTATGTGAAATGCAAACAGCCTCGTTCAGGATTTGAACTCGGGTCGACACATCCATTTCCCACGATTCTGAACCATTATACCACGCGCCTCCTACTACAACTTTCTTGTATAAGAAGTTGACTGGTTGGATTTTACGGTATGTTAACCCCTGTTGGGTTATTTTATGCTGAAGACGTTTTGTTTTATTCATGCCTGAAGCGTACTCAATTTTTTTTTAACATATTGTTTAAATTGATTTTTCTATTTAAACTATAGATGGTACCCTAACAGTTACTACCACTCCGGATCAGAGTGGAACTGGGAGTAATGGTGATGAATACTTCACATTCTCCAGAACTCAAAAATAGGAACCTCACCATCAGATAGAGTTTAACATCCTTCACAGGACACGAAGACCCTCAGACACCGCCTGACTAAATAAAGGTTAGGTTCAAAGTTCCCTGATGGCTCCCGATTACGACAATAAAGTTCCCGAGCCCGAAAAGAAGGTTCCCGAGTCCGAGAACGTTCCCGAGTCCGACAAGAAATACATGAAGAAGGCCGGAGGGTATATCAGCCGAAACGTTGTACAGATAACAATAAAGATGAGGACAATAGTCCGAATAACACAGATAATACTAATCATCAAGCCTCATCTCAAACATTCAGAGAAATAGTATATAATGTACAGATAACAATGAAGATGAGGACAATAGTCGAATAATGCAGATAATACTAAATCTCAAACATTCAGAGAAATAGTATATAATTACAGATAACAATGAAGATGAGACAATAGTCCGAATAATGCAGATAATACTAATCATCAAGCCTCATCTCAAACATTCAGAGAAATAGTATATAAACAATGAAGATGATGACAATAGATGCAGATAATACTAATCTTCAAGCCTCATCTCAACATTCCCAAAATATTCAGGATAACCAATAGTCCGAATATTCATCTCAAACATTCATATAATACAGATAACAATGAAGATGATGAGAATAATGCAGATAATACTAATCTTCAAGTCAAACATTCAAGAAATAGTATATAATGTACAGATAACAATGAAGATGAGGACAATAGTCCGAATAAGCAGATAATACTAATCATCAAGCCTCATCTCAAACATTCAGAGAAATAGTATATAATGTACAGATAACAATGAAGATGAGGACAATAGTCCGAATAACTAATCATCAAGCCTCATCTCAAACATCAGAGAATAGTATATAATCATACAGATAACAATGAAGATGAGGACAATAGTCCGAATAACGCAGATAATACTAATCATCAAGCCTCATCTCAAACATTCAGAGAATAGTATATAATGTACAGATAACAATGAAGATGAGGACAATAGTCCGAATAACGCAGATAATACTAATCATCAAGCCTCATCTCAAACATTCAGAGAAATAGTATATAATGTACAGATAACAATGAAGATGAGGACAATAGTCCGAATAACGCAGATAATACTAATCATCAAGCCTCATCTCAAACATTCAGAGAAATAGACCTAAATTAAAAATGCCATTATGAAAATATCAGACAGTAAAAACTGTAGCAATTTTTCATCATTTCACAAATTTTATGAAATTTTATTGGCTTAGAAACGCATAGGAAATTACTAAATTCCTTTTTTATTGCAGTGAAAAGTCATTATTTTCTAAAAGGAAAATTCCCCGAAATACAAAAAGGGAATTTATTAGAATTTTCTATTTCTTGCTTTTATATCCTCATTTTCCATGTGTCCTTTGCTAATGTTTTTAAGCACTTCTCTGAGTTTAAGAAAAGAGGATACATTTTTCATATAATGATTATAAATTATCATTTCGCCTGACAGCAGGAGAAAAATCATTGCATCTTGGACTTAGGGAAAATTTTGTTAGATTATTGAATTGCTGCATGCATTATTTGGGAGTTAGTGCAATTGATTTAAATGATTAATGATGGTTTTTCCACCAGCGGAAACAGCTGACGTCAACTGGGTTTGATTGAAGGGTGTTGACCCCAGGATCATTTAAAAACTAGGCTGTGATTGAATCATCTCAGCCTAGTGACTAGAAGTTTAGAATTCAGATTTAAACTTTAATTAGCTAGTCGAGTGTGGTTGAAGGCAACAATTTTGTTTTTTAGAAAATTATGACGTTTCTCTACAATTAAGGGAACTTTGACAACAATAATCCAGGATGTTGGTAAGTTCATATATATATATATATATATATATATATATAATATATATATATAGTTCGTACATATATATATATATATATATATATATATAATATATATATATATATATATATATATGTAGGAACTATTAAACATATATATATATAAATATATATATATATATGAACTTACCAACATCCTGGATTATTGTTGTCAAAGTTAAGAGACTTGACGAGCGAAAGTTCGTTCGGGTCTCGATCCCGACCAGAGGTAGCTGCTGAAAAATAAGTCTAGCTGCACTGATGAGAGGTAAACCCCGAAACGCGCGTCTGCAGATTGCTTTATATACGCTCCCTAATTTTCAGGTTGAG
The DNA here is from genome assembly GCA_023376005.1 of Doryteuthis pealeii. Taxonomy (NCBI): domain Eukaryota; kingdom Metazoa; phylum Mollusca; class Cephalopoda; order Myopsida; family Loliginidae; genus Doryteuthis; species Doryteuthis pealeii. Next base: position 10,464,759 of record CM042172.1, on the reverse strand, counting down.
CACTCTGTCTAGAAGGGACTAATTGCGAAATTCAAATGCTAGTCTCACTTGTTTACAAGTTAGAGACCTCTGGTGTTTTTATTTCCGGTTTAGGAAATATAACGATTATTCTGCCTTCTATTTTAGGCAGCTGCTTGTGGACCCATCGGTAAGAGACTCGACGAGCGAAAGTTCGTTCGGGTCTCGATCCCGACCAGAGGTAGCTGCTGAAAAATAAGTCTAGCTGCACTAAACCCCGAAACGCGCGTCTGCAGATTGCTTTATATATATATATATATATATATATATATATATATATATAGTTGTAGAAAAGTTATTTCCCTACCACGGTTTCGGTGTACTTAATACACCGTCTTCAAGGGAATTATTTAATCAATGTGGCTATTGAAATATATTCGCCTGATTTAAGCTTATTTTTATTCTATATCTCCTAAAAATCACTTAACTTTAGTCTCCGAAGCTTGTTCCTTTGAAGTTAGTGCTAAGTCAAACCTGTATTGACAGGCAGAGGTGATTAATGATTCTATCTAGCTATGCCCTCCCCCTATCCTATATTTGTATTGCCCCTTCCTTCTTTATTTATTATTTATTTGAACTTTTGGGATTCTAGTACTCCAGTGAATCTATTGTGTTAGATTTATATATATATATATATATATATATATATATATATATATATATATATTTCATCTCCCGCACTCAACCCTTCCTGTGCGTTCAGAAGCAGTCCCAACAACTACTCCTTTTTGGCACTTCAACACTCAGCTTATCAAACAGGGGCACTCGTAACTTTCGAACCCCCCCTCCCTCGTGAGTTGTAAGTTTCGTAATTTTACGAATTCTCTTATCTTATTGAGGAAAATAAATTTTCCCTTTTTCTCACTGCTTTCTGACCTTTCCGTTGTCTACAACAAAAAACTAAACTATATCACCATCTTTCAATGAAATTTTTCTCTGAGGAGCATTGATCGAAAAAAAGAAAATCATTTCTGATTTTAAAATCTAACTAGGGTACCCTTTTCTTTTCTTTTTAAGAAAAAAAAACACAATTTATTTTACAACATGCATATGCTTTTACGCGTCCTTTTTAAATTCTGTACTGTAAATAAACTTTTCATATATATATATATATATATATATATATATATATATATATATATATGAATTAGACATTTTTTGAAAAAACAAATGCTGTTGATAATCACTGACAGAATCTGTTTCAACCTTTAGTGATCTTTATCAAGAGCGAAATATATAAGATGGATGGACGGAAATAAATAAATCATTAAAAGATAGGAGGGAACAAACGAACGCCTGCGTGAACGTTCATGTTCAGAGCCGGAACTTATTTGTATTAAAAGTTTTTATACTCTGTTAAAAATAAAATAAATTGTATTTTTAAATTAAAAAAAAATCAGAAGCATTTATAACCCACAGGAAACTGAACATGAACGTTCACACAGGCGTTCATTTGTACCTTCGTATCTTTTAACAGTTTATTTATTTCCGTCTTTCCATCATATATATTTCGCTCTTGAAGAAGACCGCTAAAGGTTGAAACAGATTCTGTCAGCGATTATCAACATCATTTGTTTCTTTCAAAAAATGTTTAATTCATACTGTCGGATTCATTTCCATTTCACTTACAAATATATATATATATATATATAATATATATATATATATATATATATATTTAATATATATATATATATATATATATATATAATCAATGGTAATATTATGGATTTACACTCATATCTTGAAGTTTCATGGTAGTCCAATCATCAGATGAGTCCAATGGTTGAGATTTTAAAAAACAGTAATTTTTTAGCGTTTATATAAACGTGAAGGGTTTTCACGCGATGGGAAATGTAAAGCTAAAAATTGTTTTTTTTAAACAGTGGCTTGTTTAACGTTTATGTGAAGTGGATCGTATTCACGTGATGTAATGTTATGTTATGTTATATATATATATATATATATATATTATCATTATTATTTATATTTTTTGCTTGAAGGCAGCTACAATGTGTATATCGTATAAAATTCGATAATTAATTAAAATAATCATGACAAGCGAACTCGGCAAATATTACCCACCACGTAGAACATCGTACAGCAGCCGTTTCAAATATCGCTGATGAGACTTAATAAAGTTGAAACGGCTGCTGTACGATGTTCTACGTGGTGGGCAATGTTTGCCGAGTTCGCTTGTCATGATTATTTTCATTAATTATCGAATTATCGGATGTATTATTAGCGACGGCATTGCGGAGTACTCGGGGGACGTACTGCTTCATTCTAATTTCAAGTCTTTGGGATGTACGCCCAATGTATACCAAATTACATTGGCATTTAAACTTATAAATTACGTTACTTTGATGGAAGGCCTTCGTATCCCCTTTTATTTTATTATTTTAATTCATAATAAAATATTACCTCCCCATTTTACATATGATTCCTCTACTTTTAGTAGTTTACAAATGTGCATGTACCAAACATCTATTTATACATATATATATATATACTTGGTGCATTTATTATATCATATCTAAATTAATTTTTAGTAATATATTAATGCGTTACGTAATGAGAGCTCAATGTGCCTTGTGCCAGTGAATGGAAGGACAGAGCAAGATATTCAATAAATGAAGGAAAAACTTTAAATTTGCTTCATTACAATAATGATCTTTATTTTACAAGATACATTGAGCCCTTTTTGAATTAACTACTTATGATACTACCATGTTTACATGGTAGTAACCCTTTGATACATATATATATATATATATATATATATATATATATATATATATATATATGTGTGTGTGTGTGTGTGTGTGTGTGTGTGTGTGTGTGTGTGTGTGTGAGTATAGATAAAAGGATATGAAAACAACACAATATGCTGTTAAAGTGAAAACATTTTATAACATATTCATAGCTAATATTGAACAATATTACGATTTTTAAAAAATCATCTTCAGAGCTTGTTTATACTCCGTACTATCAAGAGCGGAGACGAAAGCCATATGAATTCAAAACGAAAACCTTGATGTTGCAAAAAAGTTGTGGTAGTTTCAAATATGAGCACTTCCGCCACACTTATCTCGGTCACCGAATTAAGCTCTGAAGGTGATTTTTATAAAATCGAAATATTGTTCAATATTAGCTATGAATATCTTATAAAATGTTTTCACTTTAACAGCATTGTATTTTTCATATCCTTTTATCTATACTTATACCGTCAGATTCATTTCTTTTCTTTTGTATATTATATATATATATATATATATATATATATATATATATATATATATTTCAAATATAAAACTATATATATATATATATTTGCACCCACACCCCAATAAAGGTGGGGGGGGCAAAGTTAAGTGACCTTCTTCATGTTGGTTGGATCATGAAGAAGGTCACTTAACTTTGCCCCCCCCCATTAATTGGGGGGGCGCAATATATATATATATATACTTATATATATATATATATATATATATATATATATATATATATATATATATATATATATATAGAGAGAGAGAGAGAGAGAGAGAGAGAGAGAGAGAGAGTAAACTTCCGACACGTGTTTCGGGTATCAATTCTCATTAGTGCAGTTATACCATTTTAGCAGTTTTAGTGTTTTGGTATTTACTGCAGTTTTTAATACATAAGACATAAATAAACACAAACGTATATATTATATATATAATATATATATATATATATATATATATATATATATATGTGTATATATGTTAGTTATATATATATATATAACTATATATATAACTAATATATATATAACTATATAACTAATATATATATATTATATTATATATATATATTAGTTATATATATATATATATATATATATATATATATATATATATATATATATATATATAAAGATTAATCTAATGAGTCAGACGAACCTACTATTAGTTTCGCTTAATGCTCTTCAGAGCTAAGATCTTAGCCCTGAAGAGCATTAAGTGAAACTAATAGTAGGTTCGTCTCACTCATTAGATTTATCTTTATTATTTGCTCTACTTAGGTATCGAGCACTTTTTACTTATTAGCTTTTCTCCTAGCGGTTATATGAATATATATATATATATATCTTATATACATATATATACATATAAATTGTTTTTTCTTTTGGCCAAATACTGTACCAATAGATTATTTTTTGTTGGTACGACTATCTTGGTCTTTTCTTTTTTTCAAAATTTTTTTTCTCCCTGGTTGATGTTTGGTAGTATATTTTTACAATCAAACTATTTGCTGTTTTTTTTTCTCACCGCAAGGATTTACCAACACGCTTGGTATATATATATATATATATATATATATATATATATATATATTAGTTTTATATTTTTAATAATCTTAAATAGAATATTCCATGCATGTGGACAAAATTTGATCAAAACATTAGTTGACTAAAGGACAGCATATATATATATATATATATATATATATATATATATATAATATATATAATATATATATATATATATATATACCTTTGTGTTTATTTATATCTTATGTATTAAAAGCTGCAGTAAATACCAAAACACAGAATTAGCAATTCCTCCTTAAACCTGAATATTCTATAACTCTAAAAAAAAAAAAAACTTTCACTCTGACTACATTTATTAGAAAACTACTTTCAAACATCTGAAGTCTCTTCCTTTTTTTAATAAAATAATTTTCTATGAAAAATCTATTCCCCGACAAAGTTTAAAGAATATAAAAAAAAAAATCACCGCCGAAAATGAAATAAAATGAATATAATAAATAAAAATATGAAAATAAAGTAACATAAAAATGGAAGTTTTTTTTAAAAACAGTAACTTAACTAAAAATGACGATTTCGTATTCAATAAAGAAAAGAATTTCGATTGATTTTCAATGTTTAAGACAAAATATTATTAATCTATTTTCGTAGACAGTAAGTTTTGAAAAATTAATTCTTCAATTGGTTAAGAATATGAAGTGCAAAAATATCAAGTGCAAAAATATAAAGTACAAATTATTGGTATGAGATTAAAACAAAATGAGGGTTATTTACTTCTAACCTTTTCAGATCCAACTCGGCAAAATATGTATTGTTCTGTCTAAGAATAAGAAAGACTTGTTAACATATTAACAAATTCTTGGGAATTATTTCCAACATCTTATTATAATGGAGAGTGTGGGTTTGTCTGTCTGTAACCGAAACTATATCACTACTCAAGTCACAATTCGCTTTGTTATTTACATCACATTCTCTATGATTTTATTTTTATCTAAACCTCAATTATTAATAAAATTGTTTTCCATCATTAAGATTGTTGACCATATCTACATACTAATAACATGCAATTGTATTTATATATAAAACAAAATAGAGGATTACAGTGTGAACGGGAAGGCTAATTTGCATATTGATCATAAAAATTTGATTTTACTAAATATATGCTAAGTATTATTGATTTCTAATTGTGTGGTTTTATCTTATTGAATATGAGCAAAAATCTCGGGGACACATCTTAAAAGAAATCCCTTAACAAGAAGAAATAACTGTAATATTATTCTTTACTTCCTATTTTAACTAAATAGTTAAATTATGAAAATTTACAAATGAAAGACGGGAGTAATGGAAAATGATGGAAGAGTTAGTTTCAAAGTTGTTCTATTTTTCAATCATACTCCCTCTGTTCCAAATCTTTTTATCTGCAATCTTATTCAGTTTCATTGGCCTTTCTAATTTAATATATTTTTTTATATTAAAACTTAAATACTTGCACCCGGAGGATGCATATATTTGCTAGTACTTTTACAGAACGGATGTCAAGAATTTGTTCTGCAGTAACAAATGCTCGTGCTGTATTATATACACACAGTACTACCTGGGTGGTAATATCTCCTCCACAGAGAGCGATGTTAATACACGGATAGCAAAGGCATGGTCGGCTACAAATGGATTATCAGTCATATGGAGGTCCGATCTCCCTGAGAAGCTAAAGCGACTGTTCTTCCAGGCTGTAGTTGTGTCAGTGCTGCTATATGGTTGCACCACCTGGACCCTAACAAAGCGTCTTGAGAATAAGATAGATGGGAGCTGCCTTCAAAACCAACCAACAAAGTAATTAATGTATCTATACATATATAAAGGGCAGTTGTGTGAATCTGCATGTCCGGAGGAAACTTCGAAAATAATACAATCGATAACAAAGTAATTATATATACACATTAAATATCACCGGGGCTCGGTTTTTGAGCAAAAATAATGAAGATTTGATTTAAATTCATGAAGAAAAAAAAAATTTAATTGATAACGACATGGAATTTTTCCATTTAATATTGTAGACAGAAATTTCTATTTTCAGAGTAACTTGATGAACACAAGGTCTTTTTTACGTAGAAATTTTAATGGGGCATCCAGCGGGGATCCAACTTACAATTCAGTAATAATGGATCTGCGAGACTAACTTAAAAAATACCCCTTATACCTAGGCGACGCCGGGTAGCCGCTTCTAGTCTGTATATAAAGGGCAGTTGCTATGTATATATGTCCGGAGGACACTATGAAAATAAAACAATTAATGACAAAGTTAATATATATAAACATTCACTATCATCATATCTTGGTTTTTGAGTAAAAATAATGATGATTTGATTTATATTCGTGAAGATAATTAAAAAATAAAATTTAAATGATGACAGCATGGTATCTTTTTGTATTTAATGTTGTAAATAGTAGACATTCATTTTTCTTTTTAGAGTGGCTGGATCAACACAAGGTCTTTTTTACGTGGGGATTTTAATGGGACATCCTGTGGGAAACCAACTCACGATTCAGCAATAATGGATCTATGAGACTAAGTTTTAAAAACATCCCCCACCTTTACCCAGGCGATACTGGGTAGACGCTTCTATTGATTAATAGATGCGTGCAACATTTTATTTGAAGGGACAACTAAGTTTTAAAGGGAGATCTAAACTATTTAGACATTAAAAAAACTTGTTTCTCTGATCTCGAAGTAATGGAAATATGTGGACAAGACAATAGAGAAGAATATGACTAGAAAAGAAGCCCTAAAATCAAGGCAGAAATATGTAGTTGTAGTAAACCGGAAGTTTTCACTACGACGATTGAGAGTCGAATAACAAAAGTATATCTTTGCGCAGGGGATTGGCGCAGCATAAAAGAGAAAAATTGAAATAATGTGGAAAATAATATTACCTTACTATTTCTCTGAATGTTTGAGATGAGGCTTGAAGATTAGTATTATCTGCGTTATTCCGATTATTGTCCCCATCTTCATTGTTATTTGTACAACGTTTCGGCAGATATACCCTCCGGCCTTCTCCAGGTATTTCTTGTCGGACTCGGGAACCATCTCGGACTCGGCAACCTTCTTTTCGAACTCGGGAACTTTCTTGTCGTATTCGGGAGCTATCACGGAACTTTGAACCTAACTCTTTATTTATTCCTCGGGGGTATCCTGTTCTCATTCCGCTAACCATAGCTGGGGTATGAATTGTGTTAATTAATTATTTTTCTAACTGCTTTCACTCGAGTCCGACAAGAAATACCTGAAGAAGGCCGGAGGGTATATCGGCCGAAACGTTGTATAAATAACAATGAAGATGGGGACAATAGTCCGAATAACGCAGATAATACTAATATTACCTTATTTTCACCTCATGCAAATAATGAAGATCATAAGCGAAAAACAATTACAGTGACCTCCCTTTGACCATAGCAACAGAGCTCAAGGGCCTTGGCCATAAACTGATGAGAAACCTCATGTGATTGGCTAAGAGCCTTTGTCAGCGATCAATCAGAGCACACGTTACGAGGCTCAGTTTAACCGCCAATTTTGAGGCTGATACCTTAAATCCCTCTCTTCCGCTGGGACGCTTGTCAAAGCATGACGTATGTTTTTTACACAGCAAGACGTTGGGAACAATTAGGTCTTTTGAAAAGAAATACGAAATAAGAAAATAGAAATAAGAAATTTAATTATCAATAGTAGGTACAAGTTATAAAGAATAAGTAAAAGAAAAACTTTATTTTTGTTAAACTACTATTGAAGGGAGGTCATGCCTAATAGCGTGAAGTTAAGCCCATGGACATGACCACCCTTAGACGCTCACAGGAAACGATGCAAGACACACGAGACAACACAAACATATATATATATATCATGAGACAAATGAGCCATGTGAGAATCTAAATACAAATCTGTTGTTTATAAGAGGCAATAAAATGCTTTTTCAAAAGTTTATTAAGTGTTCTTTGAACAGCATGGAATTGCCACCGACGCGTAAAATCAAATAAACAAATTAGCAAGACATTCTACCTGGATTCAGATAAGTTACGCGAGAGCATTATCTCGCAAACAATTCATAAAATTCATTCATTCTTACATACATTACTATTTGTGACTTTGCAACTCATACTTACATACATTTTCTATTGTAATACATTGTAAAACTTACACACACACATTTGTACCACAAGTTCCACTTTGTATTTGTATTGTATCTTACGTCTTGCTATGATAAATGCTTTTTGTTTATAAGCCTTTTTGTTGTGTCGTTACCCTATTCTTCACCCTTATCTGACTGCTTTCTTTATACACTACGACGATTGAGAGTCGAATAACAAAAGTAAGTCTTTGCACAGGGGATTAGCGAGGCATAAAAGAGAAAAATTGAAAAAATATTTGTACATTTTCGACCAATCCGAGACGTTCGCGCTCAAAAGATATTTACCAATTTGGAGCATACTCAATTCTTATGAATAACACCTTTTTCGTATATCAAGCCAAAAAGAATGTACGAGTCTAAACGAAGCCCCGTCTTACGGTGTAGGATTAATTCACATACAAGCTTAAAAGGTATGAACAACTGTATCTCTCTCTCTCTCTAATCAGCCTTTTCGAGATCAGCATTATCTAGACAACCTTACGCCTGACTGTTTTATGACTCTGAAATCTTACCCTTTCTTTCTCACTTCTAGATTTATAACATCTTTTATTATATTTTATATTGAACTTTCAAACAAGAACTTTTAAACAAAAACTTATGGTAGAACTTTGCCCGGTATCCTGTAATACCTTTTTTGGTAAACTTCATATTAATACAAGTTGTTTGTTTTAATACTGAGTTTTGTTTTCTATGCCACGTGCCTAGATATTTAAAATGTTCTTATGGTGTGATTTATGTTTTGATGAATATTTCATGAATCTTTTCTAATTATTATAAATTAACATATAAGTTTTTTGAAAATACAAAATATCTTAACCTTAAATTGGTGACCTCCCAACATACATCAAACAACCTAACGCCACCACCATATAGTCAGTGCAAATAAACTATGATATGAATTGGTAATATTACAAACGAGGATTTGTTATTTCTTTTTTTTCTTTTTTTTTTTTGCTGTTTATATCACTTGATATTATTTTTGTAATTGAATTTTGTCCAAAAAAGGAGAAAAAAATTTTTTTTTAAAGATATGTTTTTTTTCGCATGAGAGAAGCCCTAAAATCAAGGTAGAAATATGTAGTTGTAGTAAACCGGAAGTTTTCACTACGGCGATTGAGAGTCGAATAAAAAAAGTGCGTCTTTGCGCAGAGGATTGGCGCAGCATAAAAGAGAAAAATGGAAATAAAAATTTGTACATTTTCGACCAATCCGAGCCGAAATTTACTAATTTGGAGCCTACTCAATTCTTATGAATAACACCTTTTTCGGATATCAAGCCAGAAATAATGTACGAGTCTAAACGAATCCACGTCTTACAATGTAAGATTAATCCACATACAATCTTAAAAGGTATGAACAACTGTATCTCTCTCTCTCTCTCTCTCTCTCTCTCTCTCTCTCTCTCTCTCTCTCTCTCTCTCTCACTATAATCAGCCTTTTCGAGATCAGCATTATCTATTCAACTTTACGCCTAACTCTTTTTGACTCTGAAATCTTACCCTTTCTTTCTCACTTCGAGATTTATAACATCTTTTATTATATTTTATATTGAACATTTAAACAAAAACTAATTAAAGAACTTTGCCCGGTATCCTGTAATACCTTTTTTGGTAAACTTCATATAATATAAGTTGTTTGTTTTAATACTGAGTTTTGTTTTCTATGCCATGTGCCTATATATTTAAATGTTCTTATGGTGTGATTTATGTTTTGATGAATATTTCATGAATCTTTTCTAATTATTATAAATATTAACATATAAGTTTTTTGAAAACACAAAATATCTTAACCTTAAATTGGTGACCTCCCAACATACATCAAACAACCGAACGCACCCACCATATAGTCAGCGCATGGATTGAAAACCTTATGATATGATACGGGAAACTTGGTAATATTACAAACGGGAATTTGTTATTTCTTTTTTTGTTGTTGCTGTTTATATCACGTGATATTATTTTCGTAATTTAATTTTGTCCAAAAAAGGAGAAAAAATTGTTTTTTAAAGATATAATTTTTTGTTTTAGCATGAAATGACCACCGACGCACCTGTTCAGCTAAAAATCGGTTCAAAATGAGAATTCTACCATCAGGTCATTTCCTGCTTTTCCTTATGCTGGAGATTCTTACGGTGTATATATATATATATATATATATATATATATATATATATATATATACAATTTACAATTCAGTGATAATGGATCTGCGAGACTAACTTAAGAAATACCCCTTATACCTAGGCGACGCCAGGTAGCCGTTTCTAGTCTGTATATTAAGGGCAGTTGCTATGTATGTATGTCCGGACGAAACTATGAAAATAAAACAATTAATGACAAAGTAAATATATATAAACATTCACTATCATCATATCTTGGTTTTTGAGTAAAAATAATGAAGGTTTAATTTATGTTCGTGAAGATAATTAAATATATATATATATAATATATATATAGTTATAGGCATTTAGGAAGATTCTTTCTGTTGTTACTAAAACGACACGAAACAATAAATCCATTGACAATAAAATATATATATATATATATATATATATATATTATATATATATATATATATATATATACGTGCACATACATATATACAGGGTACCTTGACTTATGAGTGCCCCAAGTTTTCCGAGTTATGAATTGTCACTCTGTTCATTTATTACTTTGTGTTGGGAGCTAAAATCCAAGATATAAGCAAGCTTCAGGTATGCTTATGTTAATAAGTTCACTAAAAAAACATTTAAGTTTCCAAATTTATTATGCCAAACAAAGATATTATCTATAAAAAGTAAACATTCAAATGTATTACAGCATGTAAGTCATTGCATTCGGTTTTATGTTTTTATACAGTACAGTGGTAAAAGATTTTGTTTTTGTTTGTGTGCGTGTTGGAGGGGGGGGGCAGATTAATGGCATTTCAAATCGATGCGAAATTTTTCAGAGAAACACGATATTGTCCCGAGGGTCTTTCGGCTTTTGGGGAAATCTCAATTCTATCCGGTGACCGAGAGCTTTCTCCCTGTGGGTTGTGTCGGGGCATTGAATATAATTTTATACAGATCAGTCCGGCTGTTTACAGGCTCAGATTACGTCATTCTGGTGATCCAAATGAAAACTGCATATCGACGCTTGTCCCCCAAGAGGATTCATTTACTATTCGAGTCAATATACCAAACAAATATACGACAATATGAAACTTGGATAATTGGATGTTTAAAAATGTACCAAATATCCAACAGTCAAGAATTTAATCACAAAAGATGTGGAAGATTGAAAAGTGGAATAAACAGCGGGAGAGAAAACCTTATCAGAGGTGAAAATACAAGTATCAGATTATATATATATATAGAGAGATACTAGCAGCGGCTACCCGGCTAAGCTCGGGTAGAGGAGATAAAACATGGTTTAATAATTGTTTGCAGATCTATTACTACTGAATAGCGAGTTCGTTCCTCGCTGGATGACCCATAAAAATCACCACGTAAAAAAAGATCTTAATTTAATCCGGCCTGGTGGGAGGTCAGGGAATTTTCTTTACGTCAGATTTGAGGGAATGACATCACATGGCAAAACTTGCAAATCGGTCGGGAAAATTATTACAGGGTGACCCAGAAAAACAGAACCCAAATTATTTATGTGAATTTTCTATATATACGCTTTGAGAGGTACTATTTCTTATCATCCAGATAAACGTATCTTATTTACATACATCTCACTGCACAATGATTGAAACACACACACACATACTCTCTCTCTCTCTCTCTCTCTCTCTCTCTCTCTCTCTCTCTCTCTCTCTCTCTCTCACACACACACACACACACACACACACATAAGGGATGGAGCACTCTCTGGCGGCCTTTACATTATATAAATGTGTTCATTTATCAGTTAAAAGTCCTCCTTCCATTCTAGGTGACGATGACCGAGTAGCTAAGCAGCCTGACCGATGCTGAATTGATCGAGTTTCCATCCCGGCTTGAGGTAGCCTACAAATGCCTAGCCACACTGTGGAGACGTGATACGTCGAAACACAGTATATATATATATTATCAGGGGGTATCAGAGTGAAACAGTACTAAATTGCAATAGTTTTATCTTCGTTGTAAGGGATGACAATAACACCAAAGTTATACTTCAGAAGTTTATTGAAACAAATTCAAGCTTCTTAACTTCGAGAGAAAGGGTCAGTTTAATTAATATATTCAGTCTTTAGACTTTCGGTCCTTCGATTAAATTTCTGGGTGACAAGCTTTTTCAGTTGGTAAATATTAAGGCTAGCTTTTCAAACACCAACTACACGAGATCCCGCTCGCCCAACTAACTCGCATCGACTCTTCCGATTACTGACCCCGATCACCTCACTCTCTCTCCGGCTGACTGCCTCATGGGCTGACTGACGACTGACCTGTCTCGAGCCCTCAGCTCTTTTTTTTATTCATAGCTACTCCTACGCATTTTTATCTCTTGATCTGATAACGGGCATTTGTTATATTTCTTTGTTTAATAAAACCGGAAATTCCTATTTCCGTTTGTACAATATATAACAAGAAGTGAAAGTACAAAGAGGTATATTCCAGGGAGACTCCCACACACCAATGCTATTTGTTATGAAAATCACACCACTTATCTATATACCTAGGAAATGAGCAGGTGGCTAAGAATCAAGGAAAAAAATGTCACAGGAAAAAAAATCATCTAATGTACAAAGATGATCTGAATATTTTTGCCAAAAATGAGAAAGAACTGAAAACTCTTATGTTACGATTTTAGTGGCCATTTTTAGGTTTCAAGTGGGGGCAATTTACAGTGGAGATCATTTGTATTAATGTCCTTTAGTGTTGGGTATGATCCTTGGGTTGTTTCTTGGTGTCACTTACTGTTGGGCATGATCCTTTGGTTGTTCCTTGGTGTCCTTATTGTTGGGCATGATCCTTTGTTTGTTCTTTGGTGTCTCTTAGAGTTGGGTATGATCCTTTGGTTGTTCCTTGGTGTCACTTAATATTGGGTATGCCAATTTGGTTGTTCCATGGTTTCCCCTACTGTTGGGTGTTCCTTAGTGCTGGGTACGATCCTTTTATTGTTCCTTGGTGTCACTTAATATTGGATATGATCCTTTGGTCTTTCCTTAGTGTCCTTTACTGTTGGGTACGATCCTCTGGTTGTTCCTTGGTATCCCTTAATGTTGGGTATGATCCTTTGGTTGTTCCTTGAGCCGAGTTCAAATCCATAAAAAGTAAAGTCGTCGGTATCAGCCAGACCGCGAGGGTATCTTTCTCCTTTTCACCAGTGCTAGACCAAGGAGGTTGTTTTTTTGCACCTGAGATGGAGCGCCACATCTACCATCAGCTCCTTACAGATCCCTGTGATACGCATACGCTGATTGAGCAAGGAACTGGTATCGAACCAGGGAACCTGAGGTTCCTAGCCGGACACTCTACCGACTGAGCAAAGCCGGCCATAATAAGAAGGCTTTATAACAAGACAACCCGTGTCTAGAGCCGCGTCTAAATCCATAATCTCACGAAAATTACAGATAGAGGCTTCCCTATCATTATCTGGTGGAACGTTGTGGAAAGAAATTTGTTTTGTTTTTTAAATTTTTTTACTGGAGTATTTCGCTTTTTTTCTAATTGAATTATTCATATTGAAAAATCCGTCTGCTCTTCCTGTTCGAGGAGAAAAAAGTTTGTGTATCTCTCTCAAGAGAGATCGTGGATACGTTTCGAAGCATCACACAAACACCCGAAACAAGTAAATATATATTATTCAGGGGGTATCAGAGTGAAACAGTACTAAATTGCAATAGTTTTATCTTCGTTGTAAGGGATGACAATAACACCAAAGTTATACTTCAGAAGTTTATTGAAAACAAATTCAAGCTTCTTAACTTCGAGAGAAAGGGTCAGTTTATTATATATTCAGTCTTTAGACTTTCGGTCCTTCGATTAAATTTCTGGGTGACAAGCTTTTTCAGTTCGGTAATATTAAGGCTAGCTTTTCAACAACCAACTACACGAGATCCCGCTCGCCCACATAACTCGCATCGACTCTTCCGATTACTGACCCCGATCACCTCACTCTCTCTCCGGCTGACTGCCTCATGGGCTGACTGACGACTGACCTGTCTCGAGCCCTCAGCTCTTTTTTTATTCATAGCTACTCCTACGCATTTTTATCTCTTGATCTGATAACGGGCATTTTTTATATTTCTTTGTTTAATAAAACCGGAAATTCCTATTTCCGTTTGTACAATATATAACAAGAAGTGAAAGTACAAAGAGGTATATTCCGGGAGACTCCCACCACCAATGCTATTTGTTATGAAAATCACACCACTTATCTATATACCTAGGAAATGAGCAGGTGGCTAAGAATCAAGGAAAAAAATGTCACAGGAAAAAAAAAATCATCTAATGTACAAAGATGATCTGAATATTTTTGCCAAAATGAGAAAGAACTGAAAACTCTTATGTTACGATTTTAGTGGCCATTTTTAGGTTTCAAGTGGGGGCAATTTACAGTGGAGATCATTGTATTAATGTCCTTTAGTGTTGGGTATGATCCTGTTGTTTCTTGGTGTCACTTACTGTTGGCATGAATCCTTTGGTTGTTCTTGGTGTCCTTATTGTTGGGCATGATCCTTTGTTTGTTCTTTTGGTGTCTCTTAGAGTTGGGTATGATCCTTTGGTTGTTCCTTGGTGTCACTTAATATTGGGTTGCCAATTTGGTTGTTCCATGGTTTCCCCTACTGTTGGGTGTTCCTTAGTGCTGGGTACGATCCTTTTATTGTTCCTTGGTGTCACTTAATATTGGATATGATCCTTTGTCTTTCCTTAGTGTCCTTTACTGTTGGGTACGATCCTCTGGTTGTTCCTTGGTATCCCTTAATGTTGGGTATGATCCTTTGTTGTTCCTTGAGCCGAGTTCAAATCCATAAAAAGTAAAGTCGTCGGTATCAGCCAGACCGCGAGGGTATCTTCTCCTTTTCACCAGTGTAGACCAAGAGGTTGTTTTTTTGCACCTGAGATGGAGCGCCCAACATCTACCATCAGCTCCTTACAGATCCTGTGATACGCATACGCTGATTGAGCAAGGAACTGGTATCGAACCAGGGAACCTGAGGTTCCTAGCCGGACACTCTACCGACTGAGCAAAGCCGGCCATAATAAGAAGGCTTTATAACAAGACAACCCGTGTCTAGAGCCGCTGTCTAAATCCATAATCTCACGAAATTACAGATAGAGGCTTCCCTATCATTATCTGGTGGAACGTTGTGGAAAGAAATTTGTTTTGTTTTTTAAATTTTTTTACTGGAGTATTTCGCTTTTTTCTAATTGAATTATTCATATGAAAAATCCGTCTGCTCTTCCTGTCGAGGAGAAAAAAGTTTGTGTCAAGAAAGTTAATATTTTATCGTTAAGTTCCGTGGTTATTAAATTAGACGCTTTTTCCCCTGGATAACAATAAAAAAATGGAAACACTGATTTATTTAATACTTCTGTTTTGAATTTCTTATTTTCTGCGAGGAGAGTGAGGGGCTGATAGATTAAAAATATTCGTTTATCAATAACAACTTCGATGTTCATTTTTTTACACTACTTAATAAATGAATCGAAACGAAAATTATATTCAAAAATATATTTTAGATAAAAATTGACGAGTGATAAGGAAAGGTACACGTACCCGATTTTAAATAATTCAAAGGAAAAGTATATTATCATTCATTTATGCATTTAAATCTAATCTAATATTATAATCTATCTACCTATAAGTTGTTTCTCGTGGTCACTTACTGTTGGGTACGATCCTTTGGTTTTCCTTATTGTTCCTTAGTGCTGGGGATGATCCTTTTATTGTTCCTTGGTGTCACTTAATATATGGGTGTGATCTTTAGTCTTTCCCTTAGTGTCACTTACTGTTAGATCGATCCTTTGTTGTCCTTGGTGTTCCTTAGTGTTGGGTATGATCATTTGGTTGTCCCTTGGTATCCCTTACTGTTGGTATGATCCTTTGGTTGTTCCTTGTATCCTTACTGTTGGGTATGATCCTTTGGTTGTTCCTTGGTATCCCTTACTGTTGGGTATGATCCTTTGTTTTTCCTTGGTATCCTTACTGTTGGGTATGATCCTTTGGTTGTTCCTTGGTATCCCTTACTGTTTGGGTATGATCCTTTGGTTGTCCTTGGTATCCCCTACTGTTGGGTATGATCCTTTGGGTTGTCCTTGGTGTCCCTTACTGTTGGGTATGATCCTTTGGTTTGTTCCTCTAGTGTTCCTTACTGTTGGGTATGATCCTTTGGTTGTTCCTTAGTGTCCCTTACTGTTGGGTATGATCCTTTGGTTGTTCCTTAGTGTTCCTTACTGTTGGGTATGATCCTTTGGTTGTTCCTTAGTGTTCCTTACTGTTGGGTATGATCCTTTGGTTGTTCCTTAGTGTTTCCTTACTGTTGGGTATGATCCTTTGGTTGTTCCTTAGTGTTCCTTACTGTTGGGTATGATCCTTTGGTTGTTCCTTAGTGTCCCTTACTGTTGGGTATGATCTTTGGTTGTCCTTGTTTCCCTTAGTGTTGGGTATGACCTTTGGTTGTCCCTTGGTTTCCTTGTGTTGGGTATGATCCTTTGGTTGTCCCTTGGTTTCCCTTAGTGTTGGTATGATCCTTTGGTTGTTCCTTGGTTTCCCTTAGTGTTGGGTATGATCCTTTGGTTGTTCCTTGGTTTCCCTTAGTGTTGGGTATGATCCTTTGGTTGTCCCTTGGTTTCCCTTAGTGTTGGGTATGATCATTGGTTGTTCCTTGGTTTCCCTTAGTGTTGGGTATGATCCTTTGGTTGTCCTTGGTTTCCTTAGTGTTGGGTATGATCCTTTGGTTGTTCCTTGGTGTCCCCTTACTGTTTGGGTATGATCCTTTGGTTTGTTCCTTGGTGTTCCTTAGTTGTTGGGTAATGATCCTCGGTTGTTCCTTGGTGTTCCTTAGTGTTGGGTATGATCCTTTGGTTGTTCCTTGGTGTTTCCTTAGTGTTGGGTATGATCCTTTGGTTGTTCCTTGGTGTCCCTTACTGTTGGGTATGATCTTTGGTTGTTCCTTGGTGTTCCTTAGTGTTGGTGTATGATCCTTGGTTGTTCCTTGGATAACAATAAAAAAAAAATGGAAACATTGATTTATTTAATACTTCTGTTTTGAATTCTTTTTTTCTGCAGGAGAGTGAGGGGGCTGATAGATTAAAAATATTCGCGTTTATCAATAACAACTTCGATGTTGATTTTTTTACACTACTTAATAAATGAAATCGAAACGAAAATTATATTCAAAAATATATTTTGATAGAAATTGACGAGTGATAAGGGAAAGTACACGTACCCGATCTTACATAATTCAAAGGAATAAGCATATTATCATTCATTTATGCATTAAATCTAATCTAATATTAATAATCTCCGCCCTGTCGGTGGGCGCGTTAGAATGCACGCGACTGCACCTCTGGCAGAGGGTAAGACTCCCCCAATGGGCGCAACTGTTGGCCGTGGGTGGCGACCCGTGATGTTTAACGGCATAGAGCCCAGGTGGAATGAGCAGTCCATGACCTGCAAGCCTCCACTCTAGACCCTTACTTAGGTTAGACGGGCGGTCAGAAAGGCCCCCTCCGATCAATCAGCTGGTCACGTCAAGCCCTAGCAACTATATG
This sequence comes from Doryteuthis pealeii, assembly GCA_023376005.1. NCBI lineage: Eukaryota > Metazoa > Mollusca > Cephalopoda > Myopsida > Loliginidae > Doryteuthis > Doryteuthis pealeii. Next base: position 10,446,572 of record CM042172.1, on the reverse strand, counting down.
ATGCCCCAACCCTTATAGCCCTTATGGCAAGCCCCAGCCCACTTCTTTATTATATGGATGCTAGAAGGCGGTGGCTGCGGGTCTACATGTCCTGGGAATGACGTTAAACTCTATCTGATGGTAAGGTTTCCAGTTTTGAGGTTTGGGGAAATGTTGGAGCACCCCTCATCACCATTGCTCCCCTGGTCCACTTTGACCCGGAGTGGTAGTACCTTGTTAGGGGTCCCATCTATGGTTAAACTAGAAAAATGTATTTATAAAGAAAATTGTACTTAATTCCATTATAGAATTGATTTACTTTTCAAAACTCTTATCGGCATTAAATGTACCTACTAGGTTGATACTAATGCGGTAAGGACACAAAACAACAAATATATTCTAATCTATCTAGCCTATTGGTTTGGTTTGCTTTGGTTTGTTTTACGGCATATCAACCTCGGTGGATCATTTAATGCCGACAAATGTTTGAAATAAATTATATCCTAATAGAAATCAATTTTGTTTTTATAAATTCCTTGTTTTTTTCTATTCAATCGTGGAATTGTGACACACCTGTACTAGGAATATTTACATAGAGTGAAATGAAAAGGAAAATTACCAATGATGTTCAATAACCCTTAGAGGCGCCGCGATTGTTTGTCTTTGGGCTAAAATAACGCGGTGACATTAATGTAAATCCAACCAACCAACAACCTTCGATAGTAGTAATGTGATAAAGGTTTGTCTTGTTTTGTTTTAACGGCGCATTACTCAAACCTCAGTGGGTCATTTAATGCACGATAAAGATTTTAAAATAAATTCATTCTTAATGGATAATCGAATTTTGTTTATAAACTCTTGTTTTTTCTCATTTAACCCATAGATGGACCCTAACAGTTACAACCACTGACCGGGTCATAGTTGGACCCAGGGAGCAAATTGGCGATGAAGGGGTGCTCCACATTCCCAAACTCCAGAACTGAAAACCTCACCATCAGTTAAGTTTGAACGTCATAACCCAGGACATGAAGATCCTCAGCCACGCCTTCTAGCATCCATATAATAAAAATAGGGGTTGGGCTTGCATAGGGCCTATAGGTTGGGGCATCATATAGGTGCTAGGGCTTGACGTTGACAGCTGATTGATCGGCAGGGGGCCTCTTTCTGAACGCCCGTCAACCCTAAGTAAGGGTTCTAGTGAGAGGTTCTGCAGGTCATGACTAGCTATCCACAAGACTCCATCCTTAAGCATCAGGGGGTGCCACCCACGACCAAACAGTTGGCCCCATTCGGCAGGGTCTTACCCCTACTGCAGAGGTGCAGGCGGTTGCATTCTAAACGCCCAGATGACAGGGCGGTCCTACAATATTGATACTCTTGGTTACTGATAATTCTACGGACCGGTATCATGCTTGCAACCCCCTCTGGGTAAAAATCAGCCGTCATGAGGGACTGGCAGATATATAAACTACTTATTAATTGATCTCCCATAGGTGGCCACTTGCTCGCCGAGGGTGCGACCTGTAATCTTACAATTCATGAGAGGTCGTGAATTGTGAACACACCTGTAGCTAGGAATATTTAAATTGAAGGAAATTACCAGTTACTGTTATAACCCTTTGAGCCCTTAGAGGCGCGCGATTTTGGGGGGCTGTGACAGATATGCGATAGTGGGTTTGGGTGGCTGTGACAGATACGTGATAGTTAGTTTAGATAAGATTCGACTCAGCTTTGACAGGAGGGGCAGACGCGATTGCAGGTTCTCATGGGATCGATCTATCCCCGCGGTGGAATAACCAATATGGTCTAGAATAAAATAAAGCTTGATCAAGCACAACAAGGTCTTGTTAATTAATTATTAAAACAAGCAATGCCCACCTGCGCCCAAAGGAGAATAGAAGAAGAAGAAGCCAGCAGATAGAAGTCAACCAAAGATAAGTGGCGGCCCGAAGCAGTAACCAGCAGAGCAAACAAGTACATGTACCAAGTAAGACATCCGTACGTTATCTGTATTTATGTCTCTCTCACTATTATTATACGCAATGTTTAAAATGGTACATATATAAGTAATGAATCCATAATTATGATATATATGGTACATACATATATATATATATATAACTGAATAACTGTTATTCATATATATATAATATATTATATATATATATATTATATTGTTGAAAAGAGTAATAATGAAAGAAAGTATAGAATGGATAAAATAGGATTATTTTAATTAATTTAACTTACACGTGTTTTCGGTCGACGAGTTAATCCATGTGATACATTATTCAACTCTATTATTATTTTAAATTACAAAATGAAATGAAATAATAATAATAGAAAAAATGTAGAAATGTTCCGCGCACACAAAGAAATATCGACATTCCTCAAGAGTAATCCTTAATTTATTGAAATAAAATTCGTTGGAACGTGGAGAATTTTTGAAATGTTCACATGACTTTGTTCCAGCCATTTTCTCTCCGTTTTCAAAACCCGTCGCATGCGACATCACGTCATTATAACCGTCTTTATCGACCGCGTCTTGAAACACTTTCTACACGTGATTTTTTAAAAAGTTTTTTTTTTCGAACATTTTAAAAATTTCCACGTTCCAACGAATTTATTTAAATAAATAAGGATTTACTCTGAGGAAGGTCGATATTTCTTTGTGTGCGGACATTTCTACATTTTTCTCTATTATTATTATTGTCATTTCATTTTGTTATTTAAAGATAATAATAATAGATAGAATAATGTACACATGCCTTGGTGTCGCATCTAAACTAAGTTTAGTAAATAGGACACCTCGTGTGGTGTAACGGTTAACAAGCTAGGTTTCGCAAATCATTGTTTGTGAGTTCGATTCTCATTGGGACATTCTGGCCTTGGTGCCGTATCTAAGCGAAGCTTAACAAATAACTATTGAATGAAGCGCGTGGTGTAATGGTTAAAGTCATGGGAATGGACTCGTCGCCCCGAGTTCAAATCCTGGACGTGATAATTGCATTTCACTTAGCGCTAATACCCTTGGGAAGGTATGAATCCTACTCTCACTCCCAGTTATGGATAAATAGTAGGACAGACTGGGCTTCTTTACCTTAGTTAGGCAACCGGTCTAGGAGAAGGAAAAACTCAGAACTCAAATAAAAAATTGACCTTGTGTCACATCCTTCTCTGTGGAGGGGTTTGTAAATTTTATCTTAATGAATATGAATAAAATTCTCGGGATAAATCTTAAAAGAAATCCATTAACAAGAAGAAATAACTCATTTTATTCTTTACTTCCTATTTTAAATATATAATCAACTTTAGAAAATTTAGCAATGAAAGATGGGAATGATGGAAAGAGTAAGTTTCAGTTGTTATATTTTATACCCTTGTTATACCTTACCCTTATCAACCACGGTGGGTCATTTAATACCGGCAAAGTTTTCAAAAGTTTTGTAACAATAGTTTGGAAGAAAATTTTTAAAAACTTTTTTTTAGAAACAAATTTCTATTTAAACCATAGATGGGACTCTAACAGGTACTACCGCTCCAGGTCAGGGTGGACCTGGGAGTAATGGCAATGGAGGAGTACTCCAAACTCACCAGAGCTCCAAAATTGGAATTTCACCATTAGATGTAAGTAAGTAAAGTCACGGGGGCGGCCTAAAGTCGGTATCCAGCCAGTCAGCGAGGGAGTCTATCCCCTTTTCAATAGGGCTAGACAAGGAGATTGTTTTTTTAGGATATGAATGATTTATAAGATCGAAAGAGATGTCTAAGTTAAGAAGTTTTCTTTTTGGTCTCATTTTGTCGTCCTATCGTTTGTTGAAGGGCTTTATCATTTTCTTTTCGGCATAATTTACGCGATTTTTTGTTTGCTTGTTTTGTTTTTGTTTGTTTTTTCGTTCTCAGCACGAGTGATAAATTTTCATTCAAAGTGTCCAAATCACTCCTGTCAACCAATGTTGTTTGTAAGTATAAGCCCACCAAATAGGACGTTGCCTCTACACCTTGGGACGCAATTTTAGATCAATATTTTCTTGAGTCCCATTTTTAGTGACGTTGACAACTATAAATCACAATACAAACTCACACACAGTTATACAACTTATATATATATATATATATATATATATATATATATATATTTATTATAATATTATATATATATATAATATATGTAAGTATTATATATATATATATAAGTATATATATATATATATGTAAGTATATATATATTTATATATATAATTTATATATATATGTATGTAAATATATGTATGTAGATATATATATTTGTATATTATATATATATATTATATATATATATATATATGTAAGTATATATATAAGTATATATTATATAATATATATATATATATATATATATAATATATATATAGTAATATATATATATATTATATATATATATATATATGTAAGTATATATATATATATTATATATACTATATATATATATATATATATTGTAAGTATAATTTTAAGTATATATATATATAATATAATATATATATATAGTATATAGTATTATGTAAGTATATATATATAATAGTAATTATATATATATGTAGATATATATAGTATATATATATAAGATATATATATATATATATATGTAAGTATATATATATAATATAGTATATAAGTATATATATATATATATGAAGCATATATATTGTAAGTAAATATATATATATATATATATATATATATATATGTAAAGTATATATATATATTAAGTATATAATTATATATGGTGTAAGTATAATTATATATATATAATATGCAAGTATTATATATATATATATATATATAATATATATATATACTTGCATATATATACTTGCATATATTATATATACTAATATATATATAATATATATATATATAATATATATATAATATATGATAATAGATTAAACTTTATATGTATATACCGTATTTGGCGGCATATAAGACGCACGGAGCATATAAGACGCACCTCATTTCAGCTGGTTAGATTCAGAAAAAAGTTTTTAGTGTATTTAAGAATACATTGTTGCAAACAGTCTAGCTGTGCATTACACAAGCAGAAACATTGCTGTATAAAAGCAATTTGGCAATACAGGCAAGCAATAAGCATACACAAGACATCTCAATAGCAGGAAATAATAATAATAATAATAATAATAATAATAATAATAATAATATAAATAAATAAATAAAAAGGCCTACGGGAGGTCTCAAACTTCACCTACGATGTATAAGACGCAGGACAATTTTTTAAGCCCAAATTATGGAAAAAAGTCCGTCGTATATGCCGTCAAATACGGTATTAATATATATATATATTATATTATATATATATATAATATATATATTAGTCATTTTGCATCGGGTTCTTCATTTTTCTACATGTTTATGTACCGATATTTTTGGCAGAATGTTGTTTCTTTATTTTGGAATGTCCTCTGTTTGTCTTGTTCTTTAAAAGACTTGCGTAAAAAATTTTTGCCCCAGCAAAAAGAAATAGCATTTTGATCTATCGTTTAAAACGGGGAAAAAGATTTTCGGAAATGAATTTCAATCAATATATCAATGTCAACAACCTTTCCTGTTTTTTATCATTGAAGGTGCATTCTGTCAAACACTGGATTTTTCACACTTCATTTTTTCCATATCTGGTCTTTTTCAGATGTTTTCTTATTGCACTCTGGAACTTTCTTGTCGAACTCAGGAGCCGTCATGTCATAATCGGGAGCCTTCACAGAACTTCTAACTGAACACTTTATTCAATCCACTGGGTAGACTTTTTCTCTTCCGCTAACCATGACTGGGTACAAGGGTTAAGTTTTGTTAAGTAATCTATGTCATTATCGCCTGTGGTCAGAATTGAACTTGCAACCTAAAGATGATTGTAATTTACAACTGTATTAACTCAACCCTTATATTCATTGCCACCATATGTCCAACTGTAGTTTTCTATTCTGAGATTAAAATTATATATTCAGCGTATATAACAAATATAATTATCGTTGTCATATCATATATGAAGTGTTCTGCTTTCATCAATGATTTCTCTTTCTCTCCACTTCCCACTAGATCACCGAAGTTAAGTAGTGATGAGCCAGTTCAATATTTAGATGGTGATCATTTAAGCACATCAGGTCCTGTAAGAAACCGAATATCAAAATGACTTGATTTGGCACTAAATGACTCAAAAAGTGGTGTGTACATATTCATTGTTATTACTCTGATCTGGAGTGGTAGTACCTGTTAGGGTCCATCTATAGGTCAAATAGATCTGTTTAAAAATGACTTATTTCTTATTGCCTCCTTTCAGGTGCTTCGTGAAGAACGATTGACTAAAATCCAGCGGTTGTGGTGGTGGGGTGGAGCTATTGGTTTTGGAGGTGGTTAAGATTATCGGTTTAAAACCACTACTCGCTGCTTCAATTTACGAGGGTGAGCCAAAAAGTAATGCCATTTTGTATAGACCAGTTACAAAACGGTAACAAGTATCATAACTCAAAATGAAGCTGGTTCTCTTTGGATCAACACCTTCTCCATTTCTCCACTTCTCCACACAGGCAGTCAAAAAGTAATGGGATCATATGATTTTAGGCACCCCTTTTTGTTCTCGATTCAGAGGACATGTTTTTCATTTACACCGTCATATCCGGTTGTTTTAACAGACGATTTTTAGGTTTTTTTTTTTAATTATAAAACTAACCCTAAACCTAACCCCTAACACACAACCGGATATTGACGGTCTAAATGAAAAACATGTACTTTTGAATCGAGATCAAAAAGGGGTACCTAAAGGTCATACGGTCCAAGTATGCCATTTTGTTTAGGACAGGTATAATTACCAAACACAGGAACATGTATCATACATCAAATTGAAGCTGGTCCTCTGGATCACATCCCTACATCTCCACATAGATATGTCAAAGCAATGCCATTTTGTTTAGGACAGGTATAATCACCAACACAGAAACATCTATCATACCTCAGAATGAAGCTGGTCCTCTATGGATCACATCCCACTTCTCCACATAGGGGAGTCAAAAAGTAATGCCATTTGTTTTAGGACAGGTATAATTACCAACACAGAAACATCTATCATACCTCAGAATGAAGCTGGTTCTCTGTGAATCACATCCTACTTATCCACATAGGTGAGTCAAAAAGTAATGCCATTTTGTTTAGGACAGGTATAATCACCAACACAGGAAACATGTATCATACATCACAATTAAGCTGGTTCTCTGTGAATTACATCCCTACTTATCCACATGGGTGAGTGAAAAAAGTATAGCCATTTTGTTTAGGGCAGTTATAAATTACCAACACAGGAACATGTATCATACATCAAAAGAAGCTGGTTCTCTATGGATCACATCCCTACTTCTCCACATAGGTGAGTGAAAAGTAATGATATTTTGTTTAGGACAGGTAGAATCCAACAAGAAACATTGTAGCATACATCAAATGAATCTGGTCTTCTGTTGATACCATCCCTCCTTCTCCACATAGTCACCATTTCTCTCATAGCAATGTTCACCTTCGAATGAGGGCACGTAACCCTGTCCCGTAGAATTCTGTCGATTTGTTCTTCGAGCTACTTCTTTACTACAGATTTCACTAATAAATAGAATACAATGTGTAAATAAAATAAATGTGTACATGGTCAAACTCTTGGCCGAAACACCTGTTGGCATTTTATTAAAGCATTTTTATCGATACAACATTTTTTTCTTTATTCATGCTTTCAACACACACACACACATACACACATATATATATATATAATTTTTTAAAGAAGTACGACATTTTATTAGAGCTTTAGAATTTTCTTCATGTTAGATTAAAAGAAGAGAAAAAAAATCATGAAAACAATAGAGGTGGGAGAAGGGAAAGAGAGAAAAAGATATATATATATATATATATATATATATATATATATATATATATATATATATATATATATATATATATATGTTTTTTTAAGGCGGGCGTTATTACGAAGCATCTAAAAATAAATGAATGAACTCGATGTTATGGAGTATTGGATTCACTTATTTATTATTATTATTTTTTTCATAAATTTTCGGGTTCGTTAGATACCCTTTATCAAATGACTGTTGTAACGAACCGAAATTAATGATAAAAAATATAATAAAATAATAAGTGAATCCAATACTCATAATATCGAGTTCATTCATTTATTTTTACATGCTTCGTAATAACGCCCAACTTTAAAAAAAAGCATGAAAAATATATACCGAAGAAGCATACGGAAACCCCTAAATACAACATATATATATTATATATATATATTTATATATATATATATTATATATATAGAGAGAGAGAGAGAGAGAGAGAGAGAGAGAGAGAGCTCAGCAGAGATAAATATCGAGAGAAATATTTTAAACTAAGACGATAAGGAACATGAAAATGAACGAGTAAAGAAAAAACAATTTAAAAAAGAGTGAAATAAATATTTTCTTTTGTCCATAAAAAGGGAAGAAAATACGAGAAAATACGATTATAATGCTCAAACCTAATAAGCCCTCCCATTGTTTGTAAAGGGCTGGCTTACTGGTCAGAATATACAAAGTCTCTAAGATTCTTAACTCGTAAAATTAGGGTGACGTGCTCATAACGGAGAAATAACTGTGAATAACTGTGAAAACTTGGCGCACTACGGCTATTTATAAGGTGTTCACTAAACGACGGCTACTAATACTAACGACTACTACAACAACGCGACTTGGCTCCTACGCAACACGAGCTAGCTGACTAGTTTCGATCCTCACTCAATAGGCTAAATATCGAGACAAATAGAGTTAACTAAAAGATGATTAAGAACAAGAAAATGGGACGAGTAAAGAAAAAAAACGATTAAAAGAGGAATAACCCTTTATTTTGTCCCTAGAAATGGAGAAAATAAAAGACTACATTGTTATAATACTTAGACCTAGTAAAAGTAGGTACCACCAAACCGTTTAGGCCATCTTGAAAAAACGGAAATAGATATTTCCGAACTTTGTTTATCAAAAATCTCGTAAAAAAAAGATCGTACAGGGTTGTTAGAAAGAAAATATAGTTAATTCAAAGATCAAATTACCGACTGGGAAAAATTACATCGTTATCTTAAAAAATAAACAACCTGCCCGTATTACATGCGAAAGGGTAATTTTCAGACCGTAATATAGAGAGAAAAGATACAAATTATTTCCCTTTTACGATAACCAGTAAAAGTATGGAAATGAAAATTTGAATATTTTTTTCTAAGAGAAAACTGATAAAATAATCTATTATACTTACTTTTTATTTTAATTATTGAAAAAATTTAATAAAATAATTTTTTTTCACGCTAACAGGAACAAACTTCGGTTACTTAAAAGCGTCTCGTCTCTTTGTAAAACAAATATGGCAGCAATGCTCTTCCGTACATTCTAAGGATCACACATTACTATTCAACAATAAAAATTACAAATTCTTTAAAAATATTAATCGAGCTCGTATCGGACCAATGTTTAGTGCACCTGAATTAAATAAAATTCTTATTTTTAAATATCCGTGAAAAATTCGATTTTTTGACGCAGGAAAAAAAAAATTTAATTTATTTCACGCAGAAAATAAAATATTTAATCACACAAAAGATTGAAAATCTCTTAAAAATTAATTTCTTAAAAATTTTTTTTGTTGTTGACAATTTAATAGAATATAGTACATACCAATTATAAAAGCACAAAAAAGTTTTCAAATTTAATATTATGACATTTTTTTGCACTTTTTTTATTTCCGATTTCATTAATTTTTTCCTCAAAAAACTACACCTTGTCACATTCATAACATTTCATTGATATAGTTATTCAGACTCTTATCTTTATAGAAAAAAAGAAAAAAATTTTTTGACGCGTCATTTTTTTTATCTCAAAAAATAAATAGGGGGGGGGATAGACCTCGTAAAAAATATTTTCCCTAATAATATTTTGAAAAAAACTATTTCAGATGTATTTAACATCCAATGGTAAACATTTATGGAAATTTTCGTGAAAATCAGATTATTAATTGATTTTTCATAGAATTTTTTAAAAATCCTCTTATCGTAACTTGTTTTTAGCTACGTTAAATTTCAGTTGATTTAACAGTGCAAAAATGAAAACAATGTTTTTCAATCATAATTTTCATTATTTCCATATGCTGAAAAATTTTTTAAAAAATCATCANTGTGTCAAGAAAGTTAATATTTTATCGTTAAGTTCCGTGGTTATTAAATTAGACGCTTTTTCCCCTGGATAACAATAAAAATGGAAACATGATTTATTTAATACTTCTGTTTTGAATTCTTTATTTTCTGCGAGGAGAGTGAGGGGCTGATAGATTAAAAATATTCGTTTATCAATAACAACTTCGATGTTCATTTTTTTTACACTACTATATAAATGAATCGAACAGAATTAATTCAAAAAATATATTTTAGATAAAAAAATTGACGAGTGATAAGGAAGGTACACGTACTGATTTAATAATTCAAAGGAAAAGTATATTATCATTCATTTATGCATTTAAATCTAATCTAATATTATAATCTATCTACTATAAGTTGTTTCTCGTGTTCACTTACTGTTGGGTACGATCCTTTGGTTGTTCCTTATTGTTCCTTAGTGCTGGGGATGATCCTTTTATTGTTCTTGGTGTCACTTAATATTGGGTGTGATCCTTTAGTCTTTCCTTAGTGTCACTTACTGTTAGATACGATCCTTTGGTTGTCCCTTGGGTGTCCTTAGTGTGGGTATGATCATTTGGTTGTCCCTTGGTATCCTTACTGTTGGTATGATCCTTTGTTTGTTCTTGGTATCCTTACTGTTGGGTATGATCCTTTGGTTGTTCCTTGGTACCCCTTACTGTTGGGTATGATCCTTTGTTTGTTCCTTGGTATCCTTACTGTTGGGTATGATCCTTTGGTTGTTCCTTGGTATCCTTACTGTTGGGTATGATCCTTTGGTTGTCCCTTGGTATCCCTTACTGTTGGGTATGATCTTTGGTTTGTCCTTGTGTCCTTACTGTTGTATGATCCTTTGGTTGTTCTCTATGTTCCTTACTGTTGGGTATGATCTTGGTTGTTCCTTAGTGTCCCTTACTGTGGGTATGATCCTTTGTTGTTCTTAGTGTCTCCTTACTGTTGGGTATGATCCTTTGGTTGTTCCTTAGTGTTCTTACTGTTGGGTATGATCCTTTGGTTGTTCCTTAGTGTTCCTTACTGTTGGGTTATGATCCTTTGGTTGTTCCTTAGTGTTCCTTACTGTTGGGTATGATCCTTGTGTTCGTTCAGTGTCCCTTACTGTTGGGTATGATCCTTTGGTTGTTCCTTGGTTTCCCTTAGTGTTGGGTATGATCCTTTGGTTGTCCCTTGGTTTCCCTTAGTGTTGGGTATGATCCTTTGGTTGTCCCTTGTTTCCGCTTTGTGTTGGTATGATCTTTGGTTGTTCCTGGTTTCCCTTAGTGTTGGGTATGATCCTTTGGTTGTTCTTGTTTCCCTTAGTGTTGGGTATGATCCTTTGGTTGTCCCTTGGTTTCCCTTAGTGTTTGGGTATTGATCATTTGGTTGTTCCTTGGTTTCCCTAGTGTTGGGTATGATCCTTTGGTTGTCCCTTGGTTTCCTTTAGTGTTGGGTATGATCCTTTGGTGTTCCTTGGTGTCCTTACTGTTTTATGATCCTTTGGTTTGTTCCTTGGTGTCCTAGTGTTGGGTATGATCCTTCGGTTGTTCCTTGGTGTTCCTTAGTGTTGGGTATGATCCTTTGGTTGTTCCTTGGTGTTCCTTAGTGTTGGGTATGATCCTTTGGTTGTTCCTTGGTGTCCCTTACTGTTGGTATGATCTTTGGTTGTTCTGTGGTGTTCCTTAGTGGTTGTATGATCCTTTGGTTGTTCCTTGGATAACACATAAAAAAAAAATGGAACATTTGATTTATTTAATACTTCTGTTTTGAATTCTTTATTTTCTGCGAGGAGAGTGAGGGGCTGATAGATTAGATAACTATATCGGTTATAATCGTACATAGCTTCGATTCCTTGATTTAGATTGGGTAGCGTGTACTTGTCCCTTTCAGCTCGCAATTTCTATCTGAAAATAAATATTTTTGAATATAATTTCGTTTTCATTACATTTTATTAAGTAGTGTAAAAAATCAATCATCGCAGTTTGTTATTGATTAAACGAATATTTTTCATCTATCAGCACGCCCTACTGTCTCTCGCAAGAAAATCAAAGAATTCAAAACAAGAAGTATTAAATAGAATAAAGTGTTTCCATTTTTTTTTATTGTTAGTCCAAGGGAACAACCAAAGGATCATAACCCAACATAAGGAACACAAGGAACAACAAAGGTATGCATACCCAACAGTAAGGGACACCAAGAACAACCAAAGGATGCATACCCAAAGCACTAAGGGGACACATAGGACACAAAGGGATCTTACCACACTAAGGAACACCAAGGACAACCGAAAGGATCATACCCAACACTAAGGAACAGGCCAAGGGACAAACGCAAAGATCTACGCCAACAGTAAGGGAGCCAAGGAACAACAAAGCATCATACCGCTAACAGCAAGGGGAAGACCAAGGGAACAACCAAGGAGTGCTACCCAACACTAAGGGAGAACTCAAGGAACAACACGTAATGTCATACCCAAACTAAGGGAAACCAAGGGACAACCAAAGGATCTACCCAACATAAGTGGAAACCAAGGGAACAGACCAAGAGGATCATAACCCAACACTAAGGGGAAACAAGGAATCCAAGGATGCATACCCAAACACTAAGGGAACCAAGGGACAACCAAAGGATCATCCCCAACTACTAATGGGAAACCAAGGGACAGGACGCAAAGGATCAGTACCCAACATCTCAGCGGAAACCAAGGGACACGCAAGAGGATCTACCAACAGTAAGGGAAGCTAAGAACAACCAAAGGATCATACCAACAGTAAGGAAGCACTAAGGAACCAACCAAAGGATCATACCAACAGTAAGGACACTAGGAACAACCAATAGGATCATGACCAACAGTGAAGGAACACTAAGCGCACAACCACAGGATCATACAACAGTAAGGAGACACTAGGAACACGAATAGGATGCATACCAAATCAGTAAGGGACCCAAGGAACAACCAGAAGGGATCACTACCAATCAGTAAGGAACATAGGACAAGCCAAAGGATCATACCCAACAGTAGGGGACACCCAAGGAACGAACCAAGGATCATACCAACAGTAAGGGATACCAGGGCAACCAAAGGATGCATACCCAACAGTATAGGGATACCAGGAACAACAAAGGATCAACCCAACTAGTTAAGGGATACCAAGGTAATCGATAACAAAGGATCATACACGCCAACAGTACGGGATACCTGAAGGTCAACAACCCAAGGATCTATACCCATCAGTAAAGGGATACCAAAGGACAAACAATAGGTCTATACCCGAACAGGTAAGGGATACCAAGGACACAGAATGAATCATACCAACACTAATGGAACCCAGGGACACAAAGGATCGATCTTAACCAGTAGAGTGGACACTTAGGAAGACTAAATTCAGGAGTTTAATTTTATGTTTTTTCTTTTAAAATGAAAAAAAAAATTTCAAGAAAATATTAAATATTCTGTAAGTTTTCATTGTGTTAAATATAGGGGGTAAATTTCACAGGGTCAAATTGGTGGTAGCTATAGTAAATATTCCCATTGTGTGTAATGGGCTGGCTTACTGGTCAGAATATACAAACTCTCTAAGATGTTTAATCGTAAAAGAAGGGCAACCTTTTCACAAGGTTGAACCAGTCAACTGTGAATAACTTGGCGCAACTATGGCTATTCATAAGGTGTTCACCAAACAACGGCTACTAATACTAGCAACTACTACTACAACCCGACTTAGCCCCTACGCAACATGAACTAGCTGACTAGTTTCGTTCCTCACTCAACGGAGCTCAGCAGATATAAATATCGAGAAAAATAGAATTAACTAAGAACGATTAAGAACAAGAAAATGGGATGAGCATGAAAGAAAGAAACACTAAAGAAGAGGAAAATCAATTTCTTTTGTCTCTAAAAAGGGAAAGAAAAATATATATTTGAATTACAAACAATCTTATACTGAGTCCAGTTTAATTTAGAATTTAGTAAATTGTAGCAATGAACGGTGCTTTTACAACTTTTGTTGCAGTATTGTTGTATTGTATTATAATTATGTGTATTCAAATCACGTCGGTGTCAGCAATCAATTGCAGCGGGGGGCAGGGGTTAAGTGCGCGTGCTAATGGTTTCGACTCGGTAAAGATTTTCTTCGTTGATTGTCGGTTGTAAAACCAGAGCTCTTTGCTACAATTTAGTTTCAATTCAAATTTGCTCAATAATAAATTAATGCATTCTATGGTTGGTTGGTTTATTGATTCTAACGGCATATCAACCCGTCTGCGGTCATGTCATGCCTACCGGTTAGGAAGTTATACATATCGTGTATTTATATTTATACTTTTTAGTAATTGGTTTTAACAATGTGTTAGCATTATTCGGGATTATGTTGTATGGTATTGATTTGTTTCATGTCTATATTCTATGGTATAATTTTATTTCCCTAAAAAGAGAAATATCTTCCATGTTGACATTTTCAAACAGATCTTTCTATTTGTTTGCTTTAAAATAACGGTTTCTGATGTGAGCAAAAAACCTGCGTTCCATGAATAAGTGTTTAACGGTCAAAGGTGTTTGACATGTTCACATTGTGGTTGTTGTTCTTGTTTGAGTATATAGGAGTGCGTTAGTCTTGTATGGCCAATGTGTAATCGGGACACAATGACTTGTTCCTTTCTAGACTTCCTTAAAGTTGGTCTCCAGCCTCCAAAGTGGGTTGATTAATGCATTCTAGGCACTGGGACAATTTTTATATTCCCTAAAGTCGCTGAGAAAGTGTCGAACCTCGCCGTCGTCATCCTTCCATTCATAATCGGTTGCCATAAAATAACAAACGCTGACACGTCATCCCTCCATTCCGATAAGGAGAGCATTTTTTTTACACACATCAAGGTTTAATGTATTTATTAGGATAATTTAATATGAAGTTAATCCCAAAGTTAAAGTCTCCAGAATATTTAGAAATCACAGAAACGTTTATCGGTTATTGTAAACAATGTTTATGTCAATTTAAAGTGTTAACATGAATCTATTTTTCTATATAACTGTAATTTCGGTCGATGTATTTTTGTAGGCGCTGTATCAGTTTTTGTTTGCTGCCAAATTGTTGAGAAGTGTCGAACCTCGACGTCGTTGCAAAATTCATACACCACTTGGAGAGGCTTTTGACACCCATGAACATATATATATATATATATATATATATATATATATATATATATATATATATATATATATATATATATATATATATATATATATATATATATATATATATATATATATATATATATATATATATATATATATATATATATATATATATATATATATATATATATATATATATATATATATATATATATATATATATATATATATATATATATATATATATATATATATATATATATATATATATATATATATATATATATATATATATAAGGTGTTCGGTAGAAATTTGACAGTTTCATGAGGAAAAAGAAAAAGTGCTTGGTAACTACAAAATTTAATGGATTGTAAAAAAAATTTAACAGACACGGATATTATACTACTCTCAAGAAGTTTCACTCAAAATGAGACATCAATTTTCTTTACTTTTCCCGGAGATGTATGAGTAGTAGCGAAGGCCCTCATTGAGTGCAAGCTTCATGGTAGAGGCTGAACCATTCAATTCACATGACAAAGCCCGAATTCCAATGCCAGGGTCCTCCAACACTTTTCTCTGCAGATTTTCGAGGAATTTTGCTGTACATACGCAATCAGATCCTCTGTTATGTTATTTTCTCCTAGCCACAGCCTCGTAGTCTCCATTGCAATTCTCCAGTTTATGCCCGACTGTGTTTACAGTGTTCAAGGAGCATTGGGCAGCAACCATAATCTCCTTATTTTGATGGCCGGCGCTGATCATCATGCTACAAGTTATTCTCTTCCATGTTTTAGATAGGTTCCAGTCATCCATTCTATCTGACATCACGTATATGAATGAAGAAGTGTATAAGCTTATAAATGAGGCGTAGTGTGCGTCAATACCTCCAACCTACGAAGAAAAATAACCAAATATAAATATTTCAAATTTATCCCGAAGATAATATATAAGAACAGAGGATGTATTTAGCTTACCCCTCCAAGCGAAAAGGTTGCGACACAAGGTTAATTTTAAGTGAAGTTTTAATTCAGAATTCTCCTTCTCCTAGGTTAGTTACCATAACAAGAGGCCAGTCGACCATCTATTTCCCCATAGCAAGAGGTAGAATAGTTAAATCCAAACCTTTCCCAAGGTTATCAGTGATATATGAAAACAAACCAGCCTCGTGTCAAAGTGTCCATTATATTTAGGATAGCAAGGACATAAAGTCAACGGCCATTGGTGATTTTCAAGGTAGGCTATATAAAATCACTTGCTATGATATTGTACCGTTGTGTTTTTTCCGGGCACTAAACTAAAACGATATCTGTAACGTTGTCGTATATCTGGTCACAGTACCCAAAGTGATATACATAACGGGGCGGTGGTGGTGGCGATATATTCACGGTACTAAAAATGTCTTCTTGTTGATAAAAAAGTACAACGCGAGAAATATGTAGTCACAACTGCTAGCCTTTATTATCGTGCTCGTCTCGTGTGCTGTATCAGAGAGGAGGAAGACAGGGAGAAAGAGAGAGAGAACACTACTTGATCGCTGTGACCCCATACTAGGCACCAAAGGCCCGTCCGTTCCCCTACGCGTCCGAAAGCAAGAAGAGGCCGGTCCCTTTTTTCGTTGTTCCACGTCACCACGTGACTTCCGGTCAACACCTGAAACTTCCAGTTGACACTCAATTCTCCATTCGGGGTCACGCTACGGTCAAACCATCGTTCATCCTGTTTTGTGTTCATTACTCTTTTTAAAACCTTTATCATCTCTTATTTCTTCTTCCTCCTTTTCTAATATAGTAGTTCTAGCTCACAAAAGTCAGGATAATATCCCCATCTTGCTACAATATTGAGCACTCTTGTTGCCCTTGTAACTTGGACAGATTTGTTTTAAGCTTGTCTGTAATTAAAATATGTGAGGAGTAAACCCCGAAAACAAATCAGAAGCCGGAGCCCCTAAAGGCGATGTGATGCCGAAATCCAGTGTTACCTATCAACTCCTGCGACACTACCGTTGCCAAACCGCATTGCTACCTTACCTTTGCTTTTAATCACAGCGGGAGTGTGAAGAGGGGGTATTTACTGCGTGGGCAACAGCTTATCCTCCATGAGAACCCGCCCAGGCTATATAGTTCAAAGAAAAGACAAAAATTGATGGAATAGATAAGCAAAACAATTAACAAGAACAAAATATTTGTTATTGAGCAAATTTTCAATTATAATTAAATCCTAGAAAGAAGCGGTGGTTTTACAATCGAAATATAACGAATAACATCTTCAGCACGTCTTATCAATTAGCACGCACACACGCTACAAATTAATGATCAGACGTGATTTAAATACGCAAAGCTTTTTTATACGATATATACAAGGTCTCTACAAAAGTTGTAAAACCACGGCTCGTTGCTACAATTTACTTACAATAGAAGCTAACCTCGACACATTTGCTTACGCCTGCTTTTAATCAAAAATATATTTCGGATGATTAGAGGGAAAGTGGGAGATTAAACCATATAAAATGGCGGGGCAATATGAAGGCAAAGGGGGAGGAAAGAAAAGAAAAAAAAATTGTATATACCATCATGTAATCCCCACTTCAGCAGTCACATACCCAGCAAAAATTACCAGGGAGTGTTTGAGGTGTCTTTGTCTACACAGGGACGGGCAGTAAAAAAAAATGAAGACTGCCTCTAGGACATTGAGGTGGTGGCTTGTCCTAGCCCTGTGTAGAACGGAAAATTGCTGATCATTGTAGTTGATTTTATAATTATTTATGCTACAAAGGTGGTCACCGATGGCAGAATCATGTGCCTGTGAGAGCCCGGATGTGGTTTGGGGGATGCTTCTTATACCCCTCGGGACGTGTTTGTTGATTCGGACGCTCAACCTCTGCGTCGTCCTACCAATGCAACTGACAGTACACCAGCATTGATATTTATAAATTACAAAACTTTGTTCAAGGATTGGCAGGGCGTCTTTTTGAGCAGAGCGAAATGCAGGTATGGTGGTGAAAATTGTCCGGACTTTAACTGTGTTAAGACATCGTGTTATGGTCGAAAGGGCCCTTAAGTTTCTCTTTTGTTTCTTTTCTCTTTCGCTCTATTAAATTGCTGATCAATAAAAGTACGTTATTTTTTGAAATTCTCTCTATATATACAGCAACTTAAATGTTAAAAGAATATTTTCTTGCCTCTTTCATCAATGAAAATCATGCTCTCTCTCTCTCTCTCTCTCTCTCTCTCACACACACACACGCACACACACACACACACACACACAGCCTTGAGGTTTGTTTCGATTCCGTTTATCGCAAAAGATTTATACACATACGCGCAACCACACATTCATAAACACATAAAAAATGCACAATGCTTTTTTCGATACATCACTTACACATTCTAATACTCACACCGCAAAAAAAGAATATTTGACGTCATATTTCAAACCGTTCATTTTTTCAACGTTCTTTTTTCTCATACTTCAAATTTTAAACAGACCGATAAACAAGGACTATTACTCGCCTTTCTCCTTATTCTGAGATAGACATTTTGTATCACCTCCCATATACCAACAAATGCCCTGAAGATGATCTAATTAATAGATCGAAACATTGCAGCATCGGCCAATAAACTCACCACTTAACTCATTTAAACCTGTGTTTATTCATTTTTTTTATTATACTACATACCGTCGGATTCACTTCCTTTTATTCACACACACACACACACACACACACACACACATATATATATATATATATATTCTCCCAAATTTCATGGTTAAGCACTGTAGGGGGGAGACATTAGTTGACCTTTGACCGTTTAGCGTAAAAGCAAATACTCGCCTGTTTACAGAGTGGAATTCTCTGATGATTGTAAAACCATACATTATGTTCACCACTGGCTGACAGTTCCCAGTAGCCGAGAAGGTAAGGAACTTGACAGACGAAAATTCTGTCGGGTTTAGCACCCGGCTAGAGGTAGGTGTTAAACAATCGAGCAACACCGATGAGAAGGAAACTTCGAAACACGTGTCTGTGGATGAGTAGTATATCTATCTATCTATCTATCTATCTATATATATATATATATATATATATATATATATATATATATAGTATCCAATTGCCGCTTTAACTTTTCCGTTCCAGTGGCATCAGTAAATAATCCAAAACTACTCAATATAATAAAAACATAGAGCAGTAATAATAATAAAAATAATAGTAGAGGTAAAAATGAAGAGTCTAACATGGTTTCAATCATAATGATTTCATCAGGACCCAACACTTCGTTTGAGAGAAAGATAACATACCGTTCAACCGATATTATCTAAGGAATTACATCGACTTAGTTAAACGTAGTGTAGGGTCCTGATGAAACCATTATAATTGAAACCATGGTAGACCCTTAATTTTACCTCTACTATTATTTTTATTTTATATATATATATATATACAAAACAATAAAACAATTTACGGCGATTTAACAAGAGCAAAATATTTATTATTGAGCAAATTTTCATTATTGAGCTAATTTTCAATTCTAACTTAATTGTAGCAACGAGCGCTGGTTTTACAATCGAAAATCAATTAGCACGCACACATGCTACGAATTAGTAATCCGACGTGATTTAAACATGCAAAATTCTTATTCAACAATAAGGCCTCCACAAGGCTTGACGTGTGGTCGGAGAGTCCCCCTCCGATCAATCGGCTGGCCACGTCAAGCCCTAGCACCTATATGATTGGATTGTTAATGTCATTGGAAATGGACTCGTCGCACCGAATTCAAATCCTGGACGTGGTAATTGTACTTCACTTAGCGCTGATATCCCTGGGAAAGGTATGAATCCTACTCTCCCTTCAGGTAAATAGTAGACAAGACTGGGCTCTTTAACCTTGGTTAGGCAACCGGTCTATGAGAAGGAAACTCTGAATTCAAACCTGTTGAACTCCGCTTAATAAATTGACGTTTGTGTCACATCCTGCTCGTGCGGGGGGGGGGTAAATATGTATATGATTGGATTGTCCCAGCTCTATTACTCTTACGACGAGCTCCAACCCATTTATCATATATGTGCTAGAAGGCGGTGGCGGAGGGGTTTAATGTCCTGGGTATGTTGTTAAACTCTATCTGATGGTAAAGTTCCAGTTCCGAAACTCTGGGGAATATAGTGGTCCCCTACATCAGTATTACTCCCAGCTCCACTCTGACCCGACTAGTAGTACATGTTAAGGTCCCATCTATAGTTTGGATAGAACAAAATAATTTCTAAAAATGTGTTTTTAAAAAATTGAGTACTCATGAAGAATGATTAAAACAACACGTCTTCGGCATAAAATAACCCAACAAGGGTTAACATGCCGTAAAATGTAACCAACAATCCAACAAAAGTGGCACTCAACTCGATAGAAAATTGGTACTAACACTCCGGATCAGGGTGGACCTGGGATTAATGGCGATGAAACGGTACTCCAAACTCCCAAGAGCTATACCATTAGATGTAGTTTTGGCGACAGAAAATATTTGACTACCTGATCACCCAACCATGGGTCAGGTAGTTGGTTAACTTTGAACCCCGTATCTTTAAGAATCTTTGTTTCACCTCAAAAATACGTCGTTCAAAGTTAACTAGCCTGAACAAATCTAAAAGTTTTTAAATAAAATAACTGGTGCATTATATCTTTTATTCATTAATATATCAACACTGAAAAGTTCATTAAATTCGGTTAATTCCCTGATTTTTGGTATTTTTTTCTTTCGACAGGGTGACATACGATGGTGGAATTTAGGTCCGTTAAGTTCGATTTAACCACTATTTGACAGATGGGACTCTAACAGGTACTACCACTCTGCGTCAGAATGGAACTGGTGTTATATAGGTACAGCCTGCTGGATTTTTTAGTTATAGTTATTTACTAAGCTGAGCTTAGATGTGGCACAAGGCCAGAAGTATGGGGCACCCAGTGAGAATTGAACTCACTAACAATAGTCTGCTAAGCTAGCTTGCTAACTATTACACCACATGATGAGCCCTATTTGGTTTTATATAAGCCGTGCTGCAATACAGCACTTGAATTTATAGACTTTACATTTTTTTAGGTTAGTTAACTTTGAACCACGTATCTTTAAAGCGTAAACACAGATTTCTCAAAGATACGTGGTTCAAAATTAACTGACCTGAAAAACTGTAAATGCTTTTAAAAAAATATCTGGTGCATTATATTTTTTATTCATTAATATATCAACACTGGAAATTTCATTAAATTCGGTTAATTCCCTGATTTTTGGTATTTTTTGATTCGGCGGGTGACATACGATTGTGGAATTTAGGTCCGTTAAGTTTGATGTAACCTAGATTAGATTAGAGATGATGATGATTTTCTAGTAAATAACTTCCTTGTCCCGGGAGAAAGATTATTGATTTTAATCTGTAAAGGAAACAAAGAATTGAGTTGTTGATGTATTTTCTGAGGTCACTTCTAGGGTTTCATAATATTCTAAATTTGAATCTAACGGGATTTTTAGATTTCGCCTTAAAATGTGTCTCAACACAAGGTTTCATGTATTTCTTATAATAATCTAAATCCTAAACGCCCTGTCGTCTGGGGCGTTAGAATAATAAAGATAAATCTAATGAGTCAGACGAACCTACTAAAAGTTTCGCTTAATGCTCTTCAGGGCTAAGATCTAACTCTTAGATCAGAGTCAGATCTTAGCCCTGAAGACCATTAAGCGTAACTTTTAGTAGGTTTATCTGACTCATTAGATTCATCTTTATATATATATATATATATATATATATATATATATATATATATATATATATATATATATATATATATGAGTAAGAAAAGGTGTAATGAAAACATCACACAATGCTGTTAAAGAAGAAAACAATTTATAATATAATCATAGCTGATACTGATCAATATTTCGATTTTACAAAAATCATCATCAGAGCTCATTTACTCCCGTAGTTGTTTGGGTCGGAGAGGAAAGTCAAAATGAGTTTACAAAACAAAAAACCTTAATACTGCAAAAAACGAAAGACGTTACAATATTTACCAACGTGGGCATTTCGCGCCATATCTATGTCGGTCATGTCTCATGTATATCTTTTGTCAACAAGTGTAGCGAATTTTTGAGATGTTGGCAACAAGACGAAACAATTTAAACGGAAGGGGATGGGTGTTAAGAAATGTGACGGTTGGAATTCAAAAGACTTTTAGTAAAGGAATTTTTTTACGATTAATTGTTTTTATTATTTAAATTAAACACACCCACCCAAATACATACAGACATTCACACAAAAATATCGTTCAATAGTATTACTCCCACCTCGCCAAGACTTCTAATCATATCAAAAAAAGGCAGTACATATCTATCCCAATTCAAAATCAGACATTCAGAATAAAGATTTTGGTAACGAAATAATTCTCATTTTAGGTTTTTAACCAGAAGGGGTTGCAAGATGATACCGGTCGTAAGATTAAATAACAAGAGTATCAATATGTAGACCGCCCTGTCACCTGGGGTATTAGAATGCACCGACTGCACCTCTGCAGAGGGGTAAGATTCCCCCAAATGAGGCCACCTGCTGGCCGTGGGTGGCGACCCGTGATGCTTAAGGACGGAGTCTTTGTGGATGATCAGTCCATGACCAGTAACACTCCACTAAGACCCTTACTTAGGCTAGACGGGCATTCAGAGAGGCCCTCTCCGATCAATCGGCTGGTCACGTCAAGCCGTAACACCTATATGATTGCCCCAACCCTTTTTATCATATGGTTGCTAGAAAGCTGTGGCCGAGGGTCTCCATGTCTTAGGAATAACGTTAAACTCTATCTGATGGTGAGGTTCCAGTTTTGGAGGTTTGGGTAATGGGGAGCGCCCCTTGGTCCCTGGTCCACTCTGACCCGGAGTGGTAGTACCTGTTGGGGTCCCATCTATGGGTTAAATAGAAAAATGCATTTATTAAAAAAATGTGTATCCATTAAGAATTAATTTATTTCAAAACATTATCGGCATTAAATGACCCACTGAGGTTGATATGCCGTAAAACAAAACAAATCAAACCAAACCTAAATCTTAAAGTTAAGGTCTCCAAAATATTTAGAAATTACAGAAACGTTTATGGTTTATAGCATTTTCCACGCTCTTCACTTATGCCGCTGAGTCACAAAGGCCTGTTTAAAGTGGGGCCAACCATGAACCCCGGCTCATGAGATGGCAGGCACAAGAAATGCATGGATCCCCTCAGCATTCCCCCTTAATAGGGGCGCCCCAGGCACTGGAAAATAAAGCAAGCCCTGTCCCTTTAAATCAAGGGACAGGTGTTGCCTGAAGTTATGGCTCCCTGGGATCACATCGTTATTTTCATTAATAGTCCAGTGGCCGAAGCCACCGGACATACAGAACCCGAAGAGCCCATATTATTAATTGGTATTTGCCTCTCATCCGACTTATCGCTACATGATTAATGTGTTTGAAATATTTAGGGTTTATTTAAACAATATTTATATCATTTTAAATTTAGAATATGTATTTATTTTTCTACATAATTTCATTCATTGGTTTGTTTTGTTTTGTTTTAGTTTGGTTTGTTTAGTTTTACGGCATACCAACCTCAGTGGGTCATTTAATGCCGATAAAGTTTTGAAATAAATCTATTCTTAATGGATAATACAATTTTTTTATAAATACATTTTTCTATTTAACCCATAGATGGGACTCTAACAGGTACTACCACTCCGGGTCGGAGTGAACCAGGGATCAATGGTGATGAAGGGGTGCTCCACATTCCCCAAACCTCCAGAACTGGAACCTCACCATCAGATAGAGTTTAACGTCATTCCCAGGTTATGTAGACCCGCAGCCACCGCCTTCTAGCACCCATATGATAAAAAGGGTTTGGGCTTGCCATAAGGGCAATAGGGTTGGGGCAATCATATAGGTGCTAGGGCTTGACGTGACCAGACGATTGATCGGAGGGGGCTTCTCCGACCGCCCGTCTAGCCCAAGAAAGGGCCAAAGTGGAGTATTGCATGTCATGAACTGCTCATCCACCTGGGCTCTATCCTTAAGCATCACGGGTCGCCACCCACGGCCAACAATTGGTGGGGGGTCTTACCCCTCTACACAGGTGCAGTCGCTGCATTCTAACGCCCCAGCCGACAGGGCGGTGTTTTGTTTTACGCCATATCAACCTCAATGGGTCATTTAATGCCAATATTTTTGTAGGCGCTCTGAGAAAGTGTCGGACCTCGACGCCATTGCAAATTTCCTACACCACTTGCAGACGCTTTTGACATCGATGAACGACATATAAAGTCGTCGGGGTGGCCTGAAGTCGGTATCAGCCTGACAGCAAGGGAGTCTATCCCCTTTTCAGTAGCGCAACACCAAGGAGATTGGTTTTAGCATCTGAGGCGGAGCGCCCCACCTACCATCAGTTCCTCACTTTACCGCCCAGATCTCTGTGCTAGTCATTTACTGAGATGCCGGGGGCCGGTATCGAACCTGGAACCTTGTGTTTCATTGTCGGACGCTCTACCGACTGAGTATTTATATATATATATATATATATATATATATATATGTGTGTGTGTGTGTGTGTGTGTGTGGGTGTGCCTTTTTGTTAACAATATTTTTGATTTGAAATCGAAATATACAACGACTTATTTGAGGATGCTATTTTTGTTTTAAAAGACAATGTGCATGCGATTTTGTGGAATGATATAAGAATTGCTATGGCAACAAAAATAACTCGGGTATTTGTTTTTCATTTGCAAAAAGATAAAGACCAGCTCAGAAGATATCAATTGTGGGCGTTAGTGAGAGATCGTCAAAGATGTCGGCTTTGTAGAAGTGCGTCACAAAAATTGCGTAAGACTAGAAGAAAACGTCGCATATATTGTGTAAAAGGCTGTGTCCAAATTTCATCAATATATATCTATCAACCACTACACACGCGTGTTACGATTTTATGGTCCATCCTTTAGGCTTCAAGCAAGAACACTTGTCCAGCCGAAATCCTTGGTAAAGAATCCTTTGGTTGTTCCTTGGTGCTCCTCAGTATTGCAAGTCCTTCGTCAATGATTGCAAATGGACACCTCTCCGTATCAGTGATTAACTAGTCAACCAGCCACGCATTCGGGCTGTTGATTGGCTGAAGTTTAAACCACGTGACCTCGCTTAGTCTATAAATTTAAGTGGTGTATTGTAGCACGGCTTATATCCTCCAAACAATCCAACATTTGTTTGATGCAACACAACGTCAGCTTTTAAATGGCATTTAACAGATTTGATATCAGAGCGTTTTTTTTTCTCCGAGACTGCTGCCAAACCAAGGTTAAAGAGCCCTGTCTCTCTTACTAATTAGCAATATCTGGAGGGAGAATGTTGAAGGCATACCCTTCCCAAGAGTATTAGTGCTATGTGAAATGCGGACTGACACGTCCAGGATTTCCTATGACGATAACCATTAAACCACAAATACCTTTAATATGTACTAATTAGCCCAGTCGGTAGAATATCAACCAAGGAACCACAATGTTCCGGGTTCGATATCGGCCCTCGCCAACTCAGCACATGAGTAGTACAGGGGATACAAGAAGTGTCCACAGATCCAATTGTTCATCCCTCACAAAAAGGATTATATAGAGATAATGGTGTAATGGTTCCCGTCGCAGGAATTGGACACGACGAGACGAATTCAAATCTTGCGTGGCGTTACGGGTCTTATGTCGTAATGGAGAGATGACGTATTGATATAGAAATAATAGTTGTATATTTATCCCATCTCCTGTGTTACGTAGAGAGGCTCGAATCCGTTTGCTGGACCGATGCTGAGTTGGCTGACTATTCCTGGATGTTTGGAAACCAACTTGAGTTCTGTGGGACATTTTGCCCTATGCCATTCATAGTTTTAGTAATAACACAAAGAAAGGGCGGAGGAAGCTTCCCGCTCAACGCGCATCGAGCACATTAACGCGAGAACATAGTAATACCTGGGTTGGTATCCAGGCGCGTAATAGTCTAAATAACTCCCACTGCCTTGTGGTTATCCTCTGGATAGGAAAAGGCTAAGGGAGAATACCCTGACAGAAATCACGGCTTGGACTCCGTTAGGCAGTTCAGTGTGTAAAACACTAACTGGCAACTCCTGGGGCCAAACTGACGCCGAATGTATTGGTTCACTATTCCTTCGGATCACGTCAGCAAGGCAGAGAGGGGGGGGGCCATGTCACTTGGGCAACCCAGGGCCTCCATACATCTTGCCCAGGTTCTTTTTTTTTCTGTGCCCTGAAGGGGAAACTCCTTCTACACTGTGCTGTGGGCACAGCACGGGAGGTCAGTAGTTACCGGTTGCGCTGCAACTTCAGGGGCACACAAACACTTTTATCATAGTCTTTCGAGACTGAATTGCCAATTGAAATGAATAACACAAGAGTTTTTTATTTTCCCCAGCCAAAACTGCCGAGAGCAAGAGCCTACGTCTCACTCTCTGAGCGATTTGAAACCAGACTCCTAACATACTAACCTCTCAATCTTCGTCTTTCCCACTTTGTCACGTCTCAGGTTGCATCCAATAGAGAAAATGCATATTGCTTAGGATGACTCATTCTTAAACTTTCCATTCTAATTTACTATAATTCTTCATATTCACCTGAAAAACTTTTCCCGTGCTAATTTACACGCACTGTTCCATTCCTCCCCTTCTATTATGTTATACCTGGACGATGTTTTTAGCATTTACCATAACCAATACACTTGGGAAAGGTATGGATCCCACTATTCTCTCTCCGGCTATGGAATAAATATTAGCGAGACTGGACTCTTAAATCTTGGTTAGGCAACCGTTTAGGAGAAGGAAAATCTGTTACTCCACTTAAGAAATTGGACCTTGTGCCATATCCTACTCGTGTGGAGGAGTTGGTATACTATTAATATATAATTATAATATTAT
>CM042172.1:10399248-10419178 GCA_023376005.1 Doryteuthis pealeii | reverse complement strand
TCAGGGAGGATGCATTCAAGTGCGTATGTGACACGTATCACATATGGTACCGTGGCCAACATTGTATCACGTGTGGTACGTGAGCACATATATTTACCAACCCTCCGCACGAGCAGGATGTGACACAAGGTCAATTTCTTAAGCGGAGTTTAACAGGTTTGAATTCAGAGTTTTCCTTTCCTAGACTGGTTACCTAGCCATAGTTAAAAAGCCTAGTCTGCTCTGCTATTTACCCATATCTGGAGGGAGAATTGGATTCATAACTTTCCCAAGGGTATTAGCGCCATGTGAAATGTAAACGGCTTCGTACAGGAATTGAACTCGGGTCGGCGAGTCTATTTCGTATGATTCTAACCATTACATCGTAAGCTTCCTTATATATGTGTGTATGTATGTGTGTGTAGACCAATAAAATCTATTTATAAGAAATGAATTGAAAAAAGACATTATTCCCGTTCAGTAATCGATGTCTACCAGACAAGAAACATTACATATATATATATATATATATATATATACACATACACACACACACACACATATATATATATATATATATATAAAAATGATCGAATCCACTTGAGATGCATGAATAAAAGCAATTCGCTCAGTGTTTATCAAGTATTTCATATTCAATTTTTGTGTAAGGTATATATATATATATATATATATATATATATATATATATATATATATATAATATAACACTCTTTATATAGGAGGTACTTCAAAAATTGTTACAATAAAAATGCGCTGGACAGTTTTTTAAATTGCTTATAAAAACAGTTTTCAATATCTCGTTCGGCAAAAAGGAAAGCCGATCGAAGAGCTAAATAGAAAGTCCAAGTCTATAATGTTATACTGTAACATCATCATCATCATCATCATCATCATCATCATGTCGCGCAAGTAGCACGGATATCCATAACAATCTCTCACCAACCCTCCCTATCACTCATTGCCCCTGGGAGGTCTTTTATGCAGCAACCAGCATCCTCGCAGTTGGTCAATGGTCCTTGGTGGGCGGCCCACATTAGCATGTCCATTTGTTGGCTTCCACAGGAGAACTTCGCTTATGAGCTCGTCCTTGCTTCTCCAACAGTGTCCTGCATGCCTAGTCTGTCTCATACGGATGGTTTGCGAGATGTGGTGAGGGGCAGGTGGCTATTCAGCTCCTTCTTTGTGGGGTGCTGTTTCCACGACTTGTTCAAGACTGCACGCAGCATTCTTGTGCAGCTCCCATCTAGCTTAGTCTCAAGGTGCTTCGTTAGGGTCCAAGTGGTGCAGCCATACAGCAGCACTGATATAACCATAACCTGGAAGAATTGTCGCTTTAACTTTTCAGTGAGATCGGACTTCCATATGACTGATAATTTGTTTGTGGCCGACCATGCTTTTCCTATTCGTGTATTAACATCACTCTCTGTGGATAAGATTTTACTCTCTAGGTATGTGAATAGTTAAATTGGCTTAAGAGGCCTACCGTCTATTTTTGAAACTCATGAACTCAGTTCTATCGAAGTTCACATAGAGACCGATATTCTTTGCTGCCTCCTCCAAACTATGTAGTAGTGACTCAGCCTGTGCCGGTGTATCTGCAAGAAGTGCGAGGTCATCAGCGTAGTCTTCATTTGGGGCTGTTTGCGCGGGATATCGCCCGCTTCTTGCCTTTGTTAATGTGAAACCTTTTTCTTTTATGGTATCTAATGATGTTCAGAGTACATAGTTTAGGTATATTATAAATATATATGATGCTAATATATCTCCGTGTAGGACTCCAGCGGCAATGTCAAAGAAATCTATGGCGATGATAATGTTATACTGTAATGTTATATATATACTAGTAAAACTATCTACCCTCTGATTTTACCTGATTTCAATATAAAATTATTCATAGTATTGCTTAAAAATGTTTGAGAAGAAGAATAGAAGAAATCAATAACAGCAAATAATTATTTATTAAACACGACTTTGTTCAAACCGGTATGCAAATTATTCGCACCATATACTATGTAAACCATTATTTCTTAATGATACATATTGCAGGATTTTAAACATGTTATTATTATGGGCTCTTCGGGGCCTCTGTCTATTAATGAACTTATAGGGACAGGGATTGGTTTAATGCCCAGTGGGGAATGGCGAGGGTATCCACGCATTTTTGTGCCTACCGTCCCATGAGCATCGGTTCGTGGGTGGCCCCACATTAATAGAACCTTGGGAATAACCAGCATAAGTGGTAAATACCAAGTTAATAATATGGACTGTTTGGGGACAGATCTATCTCAACTAAACCCTAATAGAGATATTGTTAATGGAGAAGGTGATAATTAAGATTAAATAATGATTATTTAACAACCATTGCAAATATAAGGTAAATAACTAAGGGAATTGTGGTATTGGTGGTGACGTAGTTTCGGTTAAGGACAGACTGACAACTAATATCCATTATAATAATATATATATAAAAAAGTAAAAAGTCGTCGGGGCGGCCTAAAGTCGGTATCAGCCAGTCAGCGAGGGAGTCTATCCCCTTTTCAATAGCGCTAGACCAAGGAGATTGGTTTTTGGCGTCTGGGGTGGAGCGCCACACCTACCATCAGCTCCTTACTTTACCGCACAGATCCCTGCGCTACTCATGCGCTGAGTTGGCGGGGACCGGTATCGAACTAGGAACCTTGTGGTTTCTAGCCGAATGCTCTACCGACTGAGCTAACCTGGCCCTAAATACGATTAAAATCGAATGGTTTAAAATACGGATTATATACCGACTCGGGTTTCTCGCAATAGCTTTAATCTTCGGGGTATTTTTTCCTGCCATCATTATGGATTTTATAATTGGGTTGTACCCATTTTCAATACAACGGGTGTGTTAGACATCCGCCTTCACCACCTACCTAACACCGGAATTTACTAGTCAGAGTTTGTGTTTATTTTTATGCCTACATGTGTTTGTTAACTCTGCTTGCGTGTTTAATATCTGCTCTAGGTCACTAAATTATGCTATTTTTTTATTTTTCTTGTTGGCACAGTATTCATATATATATATATATATATATATATATATATATATATATATAAAGTTGAAAATGGAGGCGAATCCGACGGTATGTTGAAATGAAAAATGAATGGAAGAAAATGTTGAATGGATAAAATAGGATCTATTTTATTTTATTCTACTGACACGTGTTTCGGCCAGAAGTTTATCTATGCATACATTTTGTTACTGTAATTCTATTTTATTTTGTATTTAAAATGACACATAAATCCTATTTTATACATTCAACATTTTCTTTTCGTTATTTTTCATTTCAACGTATATATATATATTAATAACAATATTGTTATAGTATGTTATAGTACACCGATAAAGAAACAAAAATAAACAAATAAACAAATATAAAACAACAATGATATAAAGGCAATGATATAAAGGCAGATCAGAAGTTCCAACAATGAAATCTCCCCCCCCCCCCCCAATATAATATTCCTTGCACGCAACTGAATCATAAAACGATTCCTCACTTCCCACAACGCAACACAGGATAAACAAACATTAAAAAAAACCTACTTGTTTTAAAAAAAACACATAGTCGAAAAGCTGTGTTCATGTGCACGCTAGCCTTATATATATATATATATATATATATATATATATATATATATGTGTGTGTGTGTGTGTTGTGTGTGTGTGTGTGTGTGTGTGTGTATGTGTGTTGTATATCATTTTAAGAATGACTTGAAATCATTTTCGTATCTGTTTACCATTGTTCACTTACTTGCATTTGTAATGCATTTTTTTGTCTAACACAATACACTTCTCTAACTAAAAATGGAATTTCAAAACACAAATATACATACATATACACACACGCATATATATATATATATATATATATATATATATATATATGAAATTTAACATTTTGAAAAAAACATATGATGTTTGTTATGTGATTGCTGACAGATCTGTTTCGACCAAATCGATAAGTTGGTCTTCATCAAAGAGCGACATAGATGGGAAGAAAAATTCTATGTCGCTCTTTGATGAAGACCAACTTATCGATTTGGTCGAAACAGATCTGTCAGCAATCACATAACAAACATCATATGTTTTTTCAAAATGTTAAATTTCATACTGTCGGATTAATTTCCATCTATTTTTCATATATATATATATATATATAT
Source organism: Doryteuthis pealeii (assembly GCA_023376005.1). Taxonomy (NCBI): domain Eukaryota; kingdom Metazoa; phylum Mollusca; class Cephalopoda; order Myopsida; family Loliginidae; genus Doryteuthis; species Doryteuthis pealeii. The sequence goes on along the minus strand of CM042172.1, from coordinate 10,414,990 downwards.
ATATATATATATATATATATATATATATATAAGGACCTTAATGTATCAGATACTATCTACCTAGGTTTCACGCGAATATTTCACTAGGATACTTCTGACTGTTTTTTATATATTCTTTCGGTCGTTACATTGCGATACGGGGGGATTATTTTCAGAAAGTACGGGTGTTGGTCTTTTCTTTTTTAAACATTTTCCCCAGATATCAGTAATTTTTTTATTTGCAAATTGAATTATCTGTTTTTATTTCACACACAGTTTATAATATATATATATATATATATATATATATATATATATATATATATACTTTGGTGCGGTACCAAGTTTCTTGATACAAGGTGATTCTAGGTGGGTCCTAATTCTCTACCCGTAGTTTGTTGTAGATTTCAGGTTCCGTATGAGAGCTCAATGTTTAATTATTGTAAACAGAGCAAAGTTATTTGGGAATAAAAGGCCTTAAATACCATGGGTATCGTGGTTATGGACCATTTCCACTCGTGAGTATGCTCACGAGCTTCTTCAGACCACTGATATATTTTATTTAGCTAAATAAAATATATCAGTGGTCTGAAGAAGCTCGTGAGCATACTCACGAGTGGAAATGGTCCATAACCACGATACCCATGGTATTTAAGGCCTTTTATTCCCAAATATATATATATATATATATATATATATATATATATATATATATATATATATATATATATATATATATATCGTATGGGTGAAAAAACTGTTAGATGCCGTTGACTCAATATCCACGCTACCTTAACTTTATATATATATATATATATATATATATATATATATATATATATATATATATATATATAGTTAAGAATTAATGGGATAATGAATGGAATAAAAAATGAATGGAATAAATGAAAAAAATATTTTCCAAAGGACCTTTCTTAAAAGAAGAAAATAATTTTTACTGGATTCTTTTTCGAAGCTTTAAATTAATATAATTATTATATAAGATATTGAAGAGGATAAAATAAGTGTCTTACTTTCTGTTGAGAAATGATTCAAATGTTTTTATTGTATCTAATGTTGTCTGTTCTATTTCCGGTATAAATTTTAACAATGTATACTTTTAAATTTAAGATAAAAACGGTTAACTGGAATATATATGGCCGATCCCTCTGAATAAGAATTTATTGAAGGGACAAAACCACGGTCAAACTGAGCCAGAGAGTCTGGGACAATGCAAGCCTTACTAAGAAAACCAAACTGCGCGTCTACAAAGCGTCCGTTCTCAGTAGTCCCCTCTATAGTAGCGAAGCCTGGATCATATACTCATGCCACGAAAGGAAACGGGAGAATTTCCCCCTCAGAGGTCTACGCCGCATTATACGCATACGCTGGCAAGACAAAGTGTCCCACACGGAAATGCTGGCACAAGCAAACATGAACAACATGCCCGCTATCATCTGCGAGAGACGCCTGTGTTGGTTTGGTCACGTCAAGGGGATGGACAAAGACATACTGTATGGTGAATTAGTAGAGACCACGCCTATGCTTTAAAGACGTTTACAAGAGGGACATGAAGACATGCCACATCAACACCAACAAATGGGAGGCTTGTGCAAAAGACCGGGCGACCTGGTGCCTTCTCGTCAAACAAGGAACGAATAACATCTACATACACACACAAAACACTTGTATATATATAATAATAACTATATATTATATATATAATATATGTACGTGTATGTATATATATATAATATATATATATGTGTGTGTGTGTGTGTGTGTGTGTGTGTGTGTGTGTGTGTGTGTGTGTGTGTGTGCGTGTGTATGTGAAGAAAAGGAAGTGAATCCGACGGTATGTAGTATATAAAGAAAGATTGAAAAAAGTTAAAAGGTTTAAATAAGTTAAGTGGTGAGTTTATTGGCCGACGCTGCAGTGTTTCGATCTATTAATTGGATCATCTTCAGGGCATTTGTTGGTATATGGAAGGTAATAAGAATTTTTTTATCACAGAATAACGAGAAAAGCGAGTGATAGTCCTTGTTATTCAGTCTGTTTAATATATATATATATATATATATATATATATATATATATATATATATATATATAGGCGAGGCTCTGTCAGTAACCAGGCATGTTTGACTCCATATCCATGCTAACTTATATATATATATATATATATATATATATATATATATATATATATATAATTAAATTTCCGAGTTGAACAAACTTGATAATGCTAAGTTTCCTTCCTACATCTGTTCACCGTAATCTGGCAGTGAAATTTTCGACAACCTATCACGTCAAATCATATCAATCAAATTATATACAACCCAATAACGAGACAAATGACCTAAAATCAACTTCCTAAATCGGATTATACAATGGAACGAAAATTTCGATTCTAGATAATATGCGTTATCTCTTAATTGCTTATATTGTGACAGTATAGAAAATGGCCATTATTCACTTAGAATTTTGCTTTTCTGCCCTCAATAATGAAATTTACAAATTAACCTATTTTCTGTGCACAGTCAGCTTTCCACATAATCGATTTTAGGAGGTCTTAATAAAACAACATATGGAGTAAAGTTTGCATGCACGTAAAGTTAACTTGGCGGAATTGTCTATTGTCAGTATCAACAGGACATCGAGGAAGTCTATCCCCTTTTTACTACCGCTAGACCGAAAAGAATGGTTGTGCATTTTCTCATCGACTGAGGGTCGCACATAGCAGTTACAAAATGTGTAAAATATTGCTAAATTCGTAAATGCTAAAAACATCGTCCAGGTATAATATAATAGGCGGAATTGTCTATTGTCGGTATCAACAGGACATCGAGGAAGTCTATACCCTTTTCACTATCGCTAGATCGAAAAGATTGGTTGTGCATTTTCTCATCGACTGAGGGTTGCACACAGCAGTTACAAAATGTTTGAAATATTGCTAAATTCGTAAATACTAAAAACATCGTCCAGGTATAATATAATAGGCGGAATTGTCTATTGTCAGTATCAGCAGGACATCGAGGAAGTCTATCCCCTTTTCACTACCACTAGACCGAAAAGATTGGTTGTGCCTTTTCTCATCGACTGAGGATCGCTCATAGCAGTTACAAAATGTGTAAAATATTGCTAAATTCGTAAATGCTAAAAACATCGTCCAGGTATTACATAATAGGCGGAATTGTCTATTGTCAGTATCAGCAGGACATCGAGGAAGTCTATCCCCTTTTCACTACCACTAGTCCGAAAAGATTAGTTGTGCATTTCCTAAACGACGTGACCAAGCCAACGCAGGTGTTCATGCTTGCTCGTTCCAGCACTTCCTTGTTGGGCACTTTGTCTTGCCAGCGTATGCGTAGAATGCGGCATCTGAGGTGGAAATTCTCCAGAATTCTCCTAGTGAACCATTCTCGTGAAACCTAGATAGATAGATCGCACATAGCAGTTACAAGGTGTGTGAAATATTGCTAAATTCGTAAATGCTAAAACCATCGTCCATGTATAACATAATAGGCGGAATTGTCTATTGTCAGTATCAGCAGGACATCGAGGAAGTCTATCCCCTTTTTACTACCGCTAGATCGAAAAGATTGGTTGTGCATTTTCTCATCGACTGAGGGTTGCACATAGCAGTTAAAAATGTGTGAAATATTCTTCAAAATGGATAAATTTGAAGATATTTATGGTAAAACTTTGTATTTTGACCATTTTAACTTCAAATATCAAACATTTTACCCTGAAGAAGGCCGTTTTTCTTTGTATGATTAAATATTCTATAATTTTCTATTATTGTTATTTTAGTTTATATTTAAAATAATGATAAATAGAATACATGTGCACATGAACAAACTTCTGGCCGAAACACGTGTTGGTAACTCAAATCAAATCAATTTTATCCATTCAACATTTTCTTTCCTTTATTTATTTATCCTTTCAACATATCGTCGGATTCATTTCAATTTTCAACTTACACACACACACACATACACACACACATATATATATATATATATATATATATATATATATATATATATACCAACTCCTCCACAAGAGTAGGATATGGCACAAGGTCAATTTCTTAAGTGGAGTTTAACAGATTTTCCTTCTCCTAAACTGGTTGCCTAACCAAGATTTAAGAGTCCAGTCTCGCTAATATTTATCCATAGCCGGAGAGAGAATAGTGGGATCCATACCTTTCCCAAGTGTATTAGTGTTATGGTAAATGCTAAAAACATCGTCCAGGTATAACATAATAGAAGGGGAGGAATGGAACAGTGACGTGTAAATTAGCACGGAAAAGTTTTTAAGGTGAATATAAGAATTATATGTAAATTAGAATGGAAAGTTTAAGAATGAGTCATCCTAAAGCAATATGGCATTTCTCTGTTGGATGCAACCTGAGACGTGACAAAGTGGGAAAGACGAAGATTGAGAGGTTAGTATGTTAGTGAGTCTGGTTCAAATCGCTCAGAGAGTGAGACGTAGGCTCTTGCTCTCGGCAGTTTTGGCTTGGGGAAAATAAAAAACTCTTGTGTTATTCATTTCAATTGGCAATTCAGTCTCGAAAGACTATGATAAAAGTGTTTGTGTGCCCCTGAAGTTGCAGCGCAACCGGTAACTGCTGACCTCCCGTGCTGTGCCCACAGCACAGTGTAGAAGGAGTTTCCCCTTCAGGGCACAAAAAAAAAGATACTGGGCAATCTGTATGGAGGCCCTGGGTTGCCCAAGTGACAGGGCCCCCCTCTCTGCCTTGCTGGCGTGATCCGAAGGAATGGTGAACCACTACATTCGGCGTCAGTTTGGCTGCAGGAGTTGCCAGTTAGTGTTTTACACACTGAACTGCCTAACGGAGTCCAAGCCGTGATTTCTGTCAGGGTTTTCTTTCTTAGCCTTTTCCTATCCAGAGGATAACCACAAGGCAGTGGGGGTTATTTAGACTATTACGCGCCTGGATACCAACCCAGGTATTACTATGTTCTCGCGCTAATGTGCTCGATGGCCGTTGAGCGGGAAGCTTCCTCCGCCCTTTCTTTGTCTTATTACTAAAACTATAAATGGCATCGGGCAAAATGTCCCACAGAACTCAAATTTGTCTCCAAACATCCAGGAATTGTCAGCCAACTCAACATCAGTCCAGCAAACAGATTCGAGCCTCTCTACGTAGTACAGGAGATGGGATACGTATACAGCTATTATTTCTATATCAACACGTCATCTCTCCATTACGACATAAGACCCGTAACGTCACAAAAGATTTGTCCAATTACTACGACGGTAACCATTACACCATTATCTCTATATAAACCTTTTTGTGAGGGGTGAACAATTGGATCTGTGGACACTTCTTGCATCTCCTGTACTACTCATGCGCTGAGTTGGCGAGGGCCGATATCGAACCCGGAACCTTGTGGTTCCTTGGTTGATATTCTACCGACTGAGCTAATTAGTACATATTAAAGGTATTTGTGGTTTAATGATTATCGTCATAGGAAATCCTGGACGTGTCTGTCCGCATTTCACATAGCACTAATACTCTTAGGAAGGGTATGCCTTCAACATTCTCCCTCCAGATATTGCTAATTAACTCTTTAACCTTGGTTTGGCAAAAGTCTCGAAGAAAAAAACCCTCTAAAATCAAATCCGTTAAATGCCATTTAAAAGCTGAAGTTGTGTTGCATCAAACAAATGTTGGATTGTTTGGAGGATATAAGCCGTGCTACAATACACCACTTAAATTTATAGTCACGTGGTTCAAACTTCAGCCAATCAACAGCCCGAATGCGTGGCTGGTTGACTACTTAATCACTGATACGGAGAGGCGTCCATTTGCAGTCATTGACGAAGGACTTGCAATACTGAGGAGCACCAAGGAACAACCAAAGGATTCTTTACCAAGGATTTCCACTGGAGAAGCGCTCTTGCTTGAAACCTAGAGGATGGCCCATAAAATCGTAACACGCGTGTGTAGTGGTTGATAGATATATATTGATGAAATTTGGACACAGGCTTTAACCAAATATATGCGACGTTTTCTTCTAGACTTCTGCAACTTTTGTAACGCGCTTCTACAAAGCCGACATCTTTGACGATCTCTCACTAACGCCCACAATTGATATCTTCTGAGCTGGTCTTTATCTTTGTGCAAATGAAAAACAAATAACCGAGTTATTTTTGTTGCCATAGCAATTCTTATATCATTCCACAAAATCGCATGCACATTGTCTTTTAAAACAAAAAAAAAGCATCCTCAAATAAGTCGTTGTATATTTCGATTTCAAATCAAAATATTGATAAAAAAAGGCACACACACACACACACAACCACCCACACCCACAAACACACACACACACACACACAACACACACACACACACATATATATATAATACTCAGTCGGTAGAGCGTCCGACAATAAAACACAAGATTCCAGATTCGATACCGGCCCCCGGAATCTCAGTGAATGACTAGCACAGAGATCTGGGCGGTAAAGTGAGGAACTGATGGTAGGTGGGGCGCTCCGCCCCAGATGCTAAAACCAATCTCCTTGGTGTTGCGCTACTGAAAAGGGGATAGACTCCCTTGCTGTCAGGCTGATACCGACTTCAGGCCACCCCGACGACTTTATATGTCGTTCATGGATGTCAAAAGCGTCTGCGAGTGGTGTAGGAAATTTGCAATGGCGTCGAGGTCCGACACTTTCTCAGAGCACCTACAAAAATATCGGCATTAAATGACCCATTGAGGTTGATATGGCGTAAAACAAAACACCGCCCTGTCGGCTGGGGCGTTAGAATGCAGCGACTGAACCTGTGTAGAGGGGTAAGACCCCCCCCCCCAATTGTTGGCCGTGGGTGGCGACCCGTGATGCTTAAGGATATAGCCCAGGTGGATGAGCAGTTCATGACATGCAATACTCCATTTTGGCTCTTACTTGGGCTAGACGGGCGGTCGGAGAGGCCCCCTCCGATCAATCGGCTGGTTACATCAAGCCCTAGCACCTATTATTGCCCCAACCCTTTTGCCCTTATGGCAAGCCCAAACCCTTTTTATCATATGGGTGCTAGAATGCGGTGGCTGCGGGTCTACATGTCCTGGGAATGACGTTAAACTCTATCTGATGGTGAGGTTCCAGTTTTGGAGGTTTGGGGAATGTGGAGCACCCCTTCATCACCATTGCTCCCTGGTCCACTCTGACCCGGAGTGGTAGTACCTGTTAGAGTCCCATCTATGGGTTAAATAGAAAAATGTATTAATAAAAAAATTGTATTATCCATTAAGAATAGATTTATTTCAAAACTTTATCGGCATTACATGACCCACTGAGGTTGGTATGCCGTAAAACAAAACAAACCAAACTAAAACAAAACAAAACAAACCAATGAATGAAATTATGTAGAAAAATAAATACATCTTCTAAATTTAAAATGATATAAATATTGTTTAAATAAACCCTAAATATTTCAAACTCATTAATCATGTAGCGATAAGTGGGATGAGAGGCAAATACCAATTAATAACATGGGCTCTTCGGGGTCTGTATGTCCGGTGGCTTCGGCCACTGGACTATTAATGAAAATAGCGGTGTGATCCCAGGGAGCCATAACCCCAAGCAACAGCTGTCCCTTGATTTAAAGGGACATGGCTTGCTTTATTGTCCAGTGCCTGGGCGCCCCTATTAAGGGGGAATGCTGAGGGGATCCATGCATTTCTTGTGCCTGCCATCTCATGAGCCGCAGTTCATGGTTGGCCCCACTTTAAACAGGCATTTGTGTCTCAGCGGCATAAGTGAGGAGCGTGGAAAATGCTATAAACCATAAACGTTTCTGTAATTTCTAAATATTTTGGAGACCTTAACTTTAAGATTTAGGTTTGGTTTGATTTGTTTTGTTTTACGGCATATCAACCTCAGTGGGTCATTTAATGCCGATAATGTTTTGAAATAAATTAATTCTTAATGGATACACATTTTTTTAATAAATGCATTTTTTCTATTTAACCCATAGATGGGACCCCAATAGGTACTACCACTCCGGGTCAGAGTGGACCAGGGACCAAGGGGCGCTCCCCATTACCCAAACCTCCAAAACTGGAACCTCACCATCAGATAGAGTTTAACGTTATTCCTAAGACATGGAGACCCTCGGCCACCGCTTTCTAGCAACCATATGATAAAAAGGGTTGGGGCAATCATATAGGTGCTACGGCTTGATGTGACCAGCCGATTGATCGGAGAGGTCCTCTCTGAATGCCCGTCTAGCCTAAGTAAGGGTCTAAGTGGAGTGTTACAGGTCATGGACTGATCATCCACCAAGACTCCGTCCTTAAGCATCACGGGTCGCCACCCACGGCCAACAGGTGGCCTCATTTGGGGGAATCTTACCCCTCTGCAGAGGTGCAATCGGTGCATTCTAATACCCCAGGTGACAGGGCGGTCTACATATTGATACTCTTGTTATTTAATCTTACGACCGGTATCATCTTGCAACCCCTTCTGGTTAAAAACCTAAAATGAGAATTATTTCGTTACCAAAATCTTTATTCTGAATGTCTGATTTTGAATTGGGATAGATATGTACTGCCTTTTTTTTTATATGATTAGAAGTCTTGGCGAGGTGGGAGTAATAATATTGAACGATATTTTTGTGTGAATGTCTGTATGTATTTGGGTGGGTGTGTTTAATTTAAATAATAAAAACAATTAATCGTAAAAAAATTCCTTTACTAAAAGTCTTTTGAATTCCAACCGTCACATTTCTTAACACCCATTCCCTTCCGTTTAAATTGTTTCGTCTTGTTGCCAACATCTCAAAAATTCGCTACATTTGTTGACAAAAGATATACATGAGACATGACCGACATATATATGGCGCGAATGCCCAAGTTGGTGAATATTGTAACGTCTTTCGTTTTTTGCAGTATTAAGGTTTTTTGTTTTGTAAACTCATTTTGACTTTCCTCTCCGACCCAAACAACTACGGGAGTAAATGAGCTCTGATGATGATTTTTGTAAAATCGAAATATTGATCAGTATCAGCTATGATTATATTATAAATTGTTTTCTTCTTTAACAGCATTGTGTGATGTTTTCATTACACCTTTTCTTACTCATATATTATAATATATATATATATATATATATATATATATATATATATAAAGATGAATCTAATGAGTCAGATAAACCTACTAAAAGTTTCGCTTAATGCTCTTCAGGGCTAAGATCTGACTCTGATCTAAGAGTCAGATCTTAGCCCTGAAGAGCATTAAGCGAAACTTTTAGTAGGTTCGTCTGACTCATTAGATTTATCTTTATTATTCTAACGCCCCAGGCGACAGGGCGTTTAGGATTTAGATTATTATAAGAAATACATGAAACCTTGTGTTGAGACACATTTTAAGGCGAAATCTAAAAATCCCGTTAGATTCAAAATTAGAATATTATGAAACCCTAGAAGTGACCTCAGAAAATACATCAACACTCAATTCTTTGTTTCCTTTACAGATTAAAATCAATAATCTTTCTCCCGGGACAAGGAAGTTATTTACTAGAAAATCATCATCATCTCTAATCTAATCTAGGTTACATCAAACTTAACGGACCTAAATTCCACAATCGTATGTCACCCCGCCGAATCAAAAAATATCAAAAATCAGGGAATTAACCGAATTTAATGAAATTTCCAGTGTTGATATATTAATGAATAAAAGATATAATGCACCAGATATTTTATTTAAAAGCATTTACAGTTTTTCAGGTCAGTTAATTTTGAACCACGTATCTTTGAGAATCTGTGTTACGCTTTAAAGATACGTGGTTCAAAGTTAACTAACCTAAAAAAATGTAAAGTCTATAAATTCAAGTGCTGTATTGCAGCACGGCTTATATAAAACCAAATAGGGCACATCATGTGGTGTAATAGTTAGCAAGCTAGCTTAGCAGACTATTGTTAGTGAGTTCAATTCTCACTGGGTGCCCCATATTTCTGGCCTTGTGCCACATCTAAGCTCAGCTTAGTAAATAACTATAACTAAAAAATCCAGCAGGCTGTACCTATATAACACCAGTTCCATTCTGACGCAGAGTGGTAGTACCTGTTAGAGTTCCATCTAAGAGTCAAATAGTGGTTAAATCGAACTTAACTGACCTAAATTCCACCATCGTATGTCACCCCGCCGAAAGAAAAAAATATACCAAAAATTCAGGGAATTAACCGAATTTAATGAAATTTTCACTGTTGATATATTAATGAATAAAAGATATAATGCACCAGTTATTTTATTTAAAAACTTTTAGATTTGTTCAGGTTAGTTAACTTTGAACCACGTATCTTTGAGGTGTAACACATATTCTTAAAGATACGGGGTTCAAAGTTAACCAACTACCTGACCCATGGTTGGGTGATCAGGTAGTCAAATACTTTCTGTCGCCAAAACTACATCTAATGGTATGGGAGTTTGGAGTACCCTTTCGTCGCCATTACTCCCAGGTCCACCCTGATCCGGAGTGTTAGTACCAATTTTTTATTGACGTGAGTGCCACTTTTGTTGGGTGGTTGGTTACATTTTACGGCATGTTAACCCTAGTTGGGTTATTTTATGCCGAAGACGTTTTGTTTTAATCATTCTTCATGAGTACTCAATTTTTTAAAAACACATTTTTAGAAATTATTTTGTTCTATCTAAACTATAGATGGGATCCTAACATGTACTACCAGTCGGGTCAGCGTGGAGCTAGGAGTAATAGTAGTGTAGGGGACCACAATATTTCCCCAGAGTTTCGGAACTGGAACTTTACCATCAGATAGAGTTTAAAATCATACCCAGGACATTAAAACCCTCAGCCACCGCCTTCTAGCACATATATGATAAATGGGTTGGAGCTTGTCGTAAGAGTAATAGAGCTGGGACAATCCAATCATATACATATTTACCCCCTCCCCCGCACGAGCAGGATGTGACACTAGGTCAATTTTTTAAACGGAGTTCAACAGGTTTGAATTCAGAGTTTTCCTTCTCCTGGTTGCCTAACCAAGGTTAAAGAGCCCAGTCTGCCCTACTATTTACCCATAGCTGGAGGGAGAGTAGGATTCATACTTTCCCAAGGATATCAGCGCTAAGTGGAATACAATTACCTCGTCCAGGATTTGAACTCGGGGCGCCGAGTCCATTTCCAATGACTTTAACAATCCAATCATATAGGTGCTAGGGCTTGACATGACCAGCCGATTGATCGGAGGGGGACTCTCCGACCACATGTTGCAAGATGGGTATATTCCTGACTTTTGTGAGCTAGGACTACTAATGGAAGGAGGAGGAAGAAATAATAAAGGTTTAAGGGATAGTGATGAGCCAACGCAGGATGCACGATGGTTTGACCGTAGCGTGACCCCGAACGGAGAATTGAGTGGCAAGTGGAAGTCGGGTGTTGACCGCAAGCGGAAGTCGGGTGTTGACCGCAAGCGGAAGTCGGGTGTTGACCGGGGCCGTATGTCGCGTGGCGGCGTGGAGCGGCGTGGAGCGGCGAGGAAAGGGATCAGCCTCTTTTTGCCTGCCGCGGTCGTAGGGTACGGACCTGACCTTGGGTCCCTCTTGGGATCACAGTAATCTAGTAGTGTTCTCTCTCTCTCTCTCTTTCTCTCTGCCTTTCCTCCTCTCTGGTACGAGCCCACTATACGAGCACGATAATAAAGGCTGGCAGTTGTGACGACATGTTTCTCGTGTTATAATTTCTATCGGCACCATTTTAGCACGGTGAATTTGGAGGCACGTGGACGAGACCCGCCACATAGTATACACCGCCGCCGCCGCCTTACGGTTATAGTTTTAGTATCAAGAAAAAAAAGGGGACAACGCGACATATATCATTTTGGTACCGTGGAAATATACCACAACGGTACACACACGTCAAGCCTTGTTTTGCATGTTTAAATCACGTCGGATTACTAATTTGTATCATGTGTGCGTGCTAATTGTTAGGAATTCGTGAAAATATTCTTTGTTGATTTTCGATTGTAAAACCAGCGCTCGTTGCTACAATTAAGTTAGAATTGAAAATTAGCTCAATAATGAAAATTTGCTCAATAATAAATATTTTGCTCTTGTTAAATCGCCGTAAATTGTTTTATTGTTTTGTATATATATATATATTATATATATATATATATATATATATATATATATAAATGCTTGTAGAAAGGACTATTCAGATGAGTGCTTCTCCATTTTGCACAGAGCTAGGTCAAAACAGCATTTAACCATCCTTGAAGCTGTTTATATCTCTTTTTTCCGGCCTACTCTGTGCAAACAAACTCCAAAGCACTCCCTCTATTTATTGGGAGACACTTCCAACCTTGTTTCCACCTAGGGTTCATGCATACCCCCTCTTTCCCCCACTTTCCCTTTTTTTGTCCCCCTCTGGCTCACCCCCATTCGTTTCTTACAAAATTCTTGTACAATCTGACTTTTATTCGTCCCCGGTGCGTCACTTGAAAAGTACCGGTTGAAAAGGCCTTCGTGTAACCCCCCCCCATTTATTTTATATTTTATTCTTTAATAAAATATTCTCCCAAATTACATATGATTCCTCCACTTTTAGTGTTATACATATATGTATATAATAAAAATAATAGTAGAGGTAAAATTAAGGGTCTACCATGGTTTCAATCATAATGATTTCATCAGGACCCTACACTACGTTTAACTAAGTCGATGTAATTCCTTAGATAATATCGGTTGAACGGTATGTTATCTTTCTCTCAAACGAAGTGTTGGGTCCTGATGAAATCATTATGATTGAAACCATGTTAGACTCTTCATTTTTACCTCTACTATTATTTTTATTATTATTACTGCTCTATGTTTTTAATATATTGAGCAGTTTTGGATTATTTACTGATGCCACTGGAACGGAAAAGTTAAAGCGGCAATTGGATACTATATATATATATATATATATATATATATATATATATATATATATAGATAGATAGATAGATAGATAGATAGATAGATAGATATACTACTCATCCACAGACACGTGTTTCGAAGTTTCCTTCTCATCAGTGTTGCTCGATTGTTTAACACCTACCTCTAGCCGGGTGCTAAACCCGACAGAATTTTCGTCTGTCAAGTTCCTTACCCTCTCGGCTACTGGGAACTGTCAGCCAGTGGTGAACATAATGTATGGTTTTACAATCATCAGAGAATTCCACTCTGTAAACAGGCGAGTATTTGCTTTTACGCTAAACGGTGAAAGGTCAACTAATGTCTCCCCCCTACAGTGCTTAACCATGAAATTTGGGAGAATATATATATATATATATATATATATATATATATGTGTGTGTGTGTGTGTGTGTGTGTGTGTGTGTGTGTGAATAAAAGGAAGTGAATCCGACGGTATGTAGTATAATAAAAAAATGAATAAACACAGGTTTAAATGAGTTAAGTGGTGAGTTTATTGGCCGACGCTGCAGTGTTTAGATCCATTAATTAGATCATCTTCAGGGCTTTTGTTGGTATGTGGAAGGTGATACAAAATATCTATCTCAGAATAAGGAGAAAGGCGAGTAATAGTCCTTGTTTATCGGTCTGTTTAAAATTTGAAGTCTGAGAAAAAAGAACGTTGAAAAAATGAACGGTTTGAAATATGACGTCAAATATTCTTTTTTGCGGTGTGAGTATTAGAGCGTGTAAGTGTGTGTATCGAAAAAAGCATTGTGCTTTTTTTATGTCTTTATGAATGTGTGGTTGCGCGTGTGTGTATAAATCTTTTGCGATAAAACGGAATCGAAACAAACCTCAAGGCTGTTGTGTGTGTGTGTGTGTGTGTGTGTGTGTGTGTGTGAGAGAGAGAGAGAGAGAGAGAGAGAGAGAGAGAGAGAGAGAGAGAGCATGATTTCATTGATGAAAGAGGCAAGAAAATATTCTTTTAACATTTAAGTTGCTGTATATATAGAGAGAATTTCAAAAAAATAACATACTTTTATTGATCAGCAATTTAATAGAGCGAAAGAGAAAACAAACAAAAGAGAAACTTAAGGGCCCTTTCGACCATAACACGTTGCTTCAACGCAGTTAAAGTCCGGACAATTTTCACCACCATACCTGCATTTCGCTCTGCCCAAAAAGACGCCCTGCAAATCCTTGAACAAAGTTTTGTAATGTATAAATATCAATGCTGGTGCGCTGCCAGTTACATTATTAGGACGACGCAGAGGTTGAGCATCCGAATCAACAAACACGTCCCGAGGGGTATAAGAAGCATCCCCCAAACCACATCCGGGCTCTCACAGACACATGATTCTGCCTTCGGTGACCACCTTTGTAGCATAAATAATTATAAAATCAACTACAATAATCAGCAATTTTCCGTTCTACACAGGGCTAGGACAAGCCACCACCTCAATGTCCGTGAGGCAGTCTCAATTTTATTTTACTGCCCGTCCCTGTGTAGACAAAGACACCTCAAACACTCCCTGGTAATTTTTGCTGGGTATGTGACTGCTGAAGTGGGGATTACATGATGGTATATACAAATTTTTTTTTCTTTTCTTTCCTCCCCCTTTGCCTTCATATTGCCCCGCCATTTTGTATGGTTTAATCTCCCACTTTCCCTCTAATCACCCGAAATATATTTTTGCTTAAAAGCAGGCGTAAACAAATGTGTCGAGGTTAGTTTCTATGGTAAGTAAATTGTAGCAACGAGCCGTGGTTTTACAACTTTTGTAGAGACCTTGTATATATCGTATAAAAAGCTTTGCGTCTTTAAGTCACGTCGGATCATTAATTTTTAGCGTGTGTGCGTGCTAATTGATAAGACGTGCTGAAGATCTTATTCGTTGACTTTCGATTGTAAAACCACCGCTTCTTGCTAGGATTTAATTATAATTGAAAATTCGCTCAATAATAAATATTTTGTTCTTGTTAATTGTTTTGCTTATCTATTCCATCAATTATTGTCTTTTCTTTGAACTATATAGCCTGGGCGGGTTCTCATGGAGGATAAACTGTTGCCCACGCAGTAAATACCCCCTCTTCACACTGCCGCTGTGATTAAAAGGAAAGGTAAGGTAGCAATGCGGTTTGGCAACGGTAGTGTCACAGGAGTTGATAGGTAACACTGGATTTCGGCATCACATCGCCTTTAGGGGCTCCGGCTTCTGATTTGTTTTCGGGGTTTACTCCCCAAATATTTTAATTACAAACAAGCTTAAACAAATCTGTCCAAGTTACAAGGGCAACAAGAGTGCTCAATATTGTAGCAAGGTGGAGATATTATCCTGACTTTTGTGAGCTAGAACTACTATATTAGAAAAGGAGGAAGAAGGAAATAAGTGAGAGATGATAAAGGTTTTAAAAAATAGTGATGAGCACAAAACAGGATGAACGATGGTTTGACCGTAGCGTGAACCCAAATGGAGAATTGAGTGTCAACTGGAAGTTTTGGGTGTTGACCGGAAGTCACGTGGTGACGTGGAACAACGAAAAAAGGGACCGGCCTCTTTTTGCTTTCGGACGCGTAGGGGAACGGACGGGCCTTTGGTGCCTAGTATGGGGTCACAGCGATCAAGTAGTGTTCTCTCTCTCTTTCTCCCTGTCTGTCTCCTCTCCGATACAGCACACGAGACGAGCACGATAATAAAGGCTAGCAGTTGTGACTACATATTTCTCGCGTGTACTTTTTTTTATCAACAAGAAGACATTTTTAGTACCGGCTGAAATATAATCGCCGCCCACCACGTCCCCT
>CM042172.1:10390748-10399148 GCA_023376005.1 Doryteuthis pealeii | reverse complement strand
GAGAGAGATAAATAGCATGTATGAGAGGAGAGGTGGATGAAGGTTCTTTTTTGTATTTCCTCAGTAGACAACCGAACGTGATTATATCGAACTAGTCAATTTGGTATGAATAATTATAGGAAATCATATCCACTGTTTTCATCTTTTGGAAAAGTCATTCTCTTTTATTTGTCGCCTATTCACAGGAAAACGAATTGTCGAAGATCTACCTAATTTGTATAAGTATTGAGAATTTTCAAGTTCGACTACATTTTGTTCCCTGTGGACAAAGAAAGACGTACATTAATAAAGCAGCTCTAATAATCCATAAATCAATATGCTTGTGGAGGCGCGTGGTTTAATGGTTAGAGTCGTAGGAAATGGACCCGTCGACCCGAGTTCAAATTCTGGAAGAGGTTGTTTGCATTTCACATTGTGCTAATACTCTTGGGAAAGGTATGAATCTATATATTCTCCCTCCAGCTATGGGTAAATTCTATTTCTTTGAATTTTTGAGATGTGGCTTTATAATCCCAATTACGACAAGAAATCACTGAAGAAGGCCGGAGGGCACATTGACTGAAACGTTGTACAGATAACAATGAAGATGAGGACAATAGTCCGAATAATACAAATAATATGGATAAATAGTAATGCAGACTGGGTTCTTTAACCTTGGCTAGGTAACCACTCTAGGAGAAGGAAAACTTTGAAATAAAACCCGTTAAACGCCGCTTAATAAATTGACCTCTTGTCCCATACAGCTCATGTGGATGGGTTGGTATATATATATATATATATATATATATATATATATATATATATATATTACGCTTGTTCCTTAATCTTCCAACCGTTATCATCTTGCAACAACCTCTGATTAAAAATGAAACCGACCAAATCGTCTAAGATGAAATGTAAAAATGTAAATGCTGATCATCAGGTGTTGCTTATCCACCGACTTTTTTATTTCTTATGAGTGTCATCACCTCCGCTAAGTAATGGACCATTCCGTTTTTATTAATCAGAAAGAAAGGAAAAGGTTCACAAAATATATAAGAAACAAAGAAAGAAAGCGAATAGAAGAAAGATAGAGAGAGGGGGTGAGAAGGCGAAAACAATAATTCTAATCAGTTTCAATCGATGAGGAAAAGAAATAAAGAAAAATAAAACGAGGGAGAGAGAAATGGAGGGGAGATAGTTAAATCTTGATTTTTAAAAACTTTTTATATACTAACAAAATAAAAAAACGCCCTCTGGGCGACGTAAATTAAATATTGCCTGAGGGAATGGTAGTTGAACATTTAATATCAGAGAGTTTGTATCATAAGTACACTAAAATCATCAAATTTATTAAAGGAGTAAAAAATGAAATAAATTTATTAGAGGAGTTAAAAATATAAAAAAATTGAAATGGAAACTTAGTTCTGATAACTTTAAATATATATTGAAATTTTTAAAAAACTATATATAGATATATAATACCAGGTATGTATTTATTAAAACTTGTTTAAAAAAACCAATGAGGACTGTCTCAAATTTTGCATGCTCAAATTTTAAATGTATTTATTCTACGTTATGCCGTTTTAGGTAGTGTGACGTAATCAGTGACGTAGTTTTTGTTACAGGCAAAAACCGGAAGCGAATCTCCATTATTAATAATAAAGTTTGAACTATGTGGCAATTTTGTTGTTGTTGGCAGCCTTCCGTCTACGAGAAACGATGGAGTAGTGTCAAAGTGTTTTTTTTTCAATTACATAGCCTGGGCGGGTTCATATGGAGGATGAGTTGTTGCCCATGCAGCAAATCCGCCTTCTCTACACTGCTGCTGTGATCCAATGGAAAGGTAAGGAACCAATGCAGTTTGGCAACGGTAGTGCCGCAGGTGTTTATGGATAGCACTATGTGGCAATATCTCTTAAGTAAATGAATCAAACGTTGTAATAATTGAATTATCATACGATGGTATATCCAATGGTCATTCTAGTTATTATTATTATTATTATTATTATTATTATTATTATTACTCCTTTTGACTTTTTCACATCATCGTTAGCTGATGGTATTTCACTGACGTCTGGGTGACAACAAGTCTCCTCGGGTCTCCAGGACTCTTCTGGGTAGTCTAGCCGATTGCAGCAATGCAGTAGTCTGGATGGTCTCAATTCTTCCTCTGATTTCCAGGTCCTCCACTCTTTTTTCTAAGTTTTTTTGGGACCGTTCCAAGTGCACCAACTACAATTGGTATCAATTTCGCCCTCATATGCCACGGCTTTTTCAATTCTCTGGCAAGGTCCAGGTATTTGTTCATCTTTTCGTTTTCTTTCAGCTTCACCCTATGGTCTGCCGAAACCGCAAAATCCACCAGTTGGCACGGTCTCTTTTGTTTTTAATCAACAGTAGGTCTAGTCCTCTGGGTGGGATTGGGGTGATCCGTCTTTATCTTGAAGTCCCAGAGATTTTTATGCGTTTCATTCTCAAGAACAGGTTCTGGTTTAAGCATATACTATTTTTTTGTATTGTCAAAATTTAATTTATTGCATAAATCCCAGTTGATCACCTTCCCAACCCAGTCGTGCCTAGCTTTGTATTCCCGTTGTGCTAGTTTGCTACATTCGCTTAATACATGGTTTACAGTCTCGTCTCTGTCGCTTTGATATGATTCGTTCTTATGGCATTATTTTGTGCAGCAATTATTAGTGATTCAGTTTCTATCTTGAGGTTTCCTCTTCTTAACCATGTCCAGGTCTTTTTCTGTGCAACCTCTCCGATTTGTCGTTTTAAGTGTCCACATAATTGTTTTTCTTCCCATCTATGTTTTTTAGTTTGTCCATACACCACATCTGCTGTTGTTGGCTTCTATAAGTAATCTTTCTTTGCTCTTTTTGTGTATTCTTCGAGTGCCTGAATTATGGCCTCCACACAGACTTCTTCCACCTTCTTTTCTTGATACATATAACCTATCTTTATCATCTCTAGGGTGGAGAGCCTTGTGCATCGTAGTTAATTTCCTAGTCCTTTGATCTATCGGTCTGAGTTCTTCTTTTGTCTATTTTAAGAATGGCCCAGAGTACCTTATAACGGGGACGGCCCAGGTATTTATTCCTTTGATTAGGTTTCTGCTGTTGAGCTTGGTTTCTAAGAGTTTTCTTGTTCTTCTGAGGTATTCTTTTTTTAAACTTTTTCTTTCATCTCTGTTTGCTTAATATTGTCTGCCTCTAAAATTCCTAAGCATTTGTAAGTTTCTTTTTCTTCAAGGGATTTTATAGTGTCCTGATTTGGCAGTTTTCTTTCACCACGTTGTATTACTAACATAGCACATTTTTCGATTCCGAATTCCATCCCTATATCTTGGCTATATATTCTAATGGTCTGTACTAGGTTTACTATTTTATATTTTTTATATCATCCATGTACATAAGGTGGTTAACTTTTCTTGTGAGTTAGTGAATCGTGTGTTTCTCTTTTGCCCTTGCGGCATCTTTTCTGTTCTTCTGGGCATTATTATTATTATTATTATTATTATTATTATTATTATTTACTCCTTTTGAGTTTTCACATCAATGTTAGCTGATGGTTTTTCACTGGAATCTGAGTGACAGCAAGTCTCCTCAGGTCGCCAAGACTCTTCAGAGTATTCTGGCAGATTGCAGCAGTGCAGTGTTCTGAATGGTTTCAATCCTTCCTCTGATTTCCAAACTTTCCAAACCCTTTTCTAATCCTTTTGGGACCGTTCTAAGTGCACCAACTACAATTGGTATCACTTTCACGTTCATATTCCATAACTTTTTCAGTTCTCTAGCAAGGTCCAGATATTTGTCCATTTTTTTCATTTTCCTTTTGCTTTACCCTGTGATCTGCTGGCACTGCAAAATCTACCAGTTGACAAGTTCTTTCTTTTTTGTTTATCAACACTTATTTCGTTGCTATACGTTATATAATACTTTTGCACTGGGGCACGGTCTCAATTTACGTATGGGAACGATGCTCTGGCTAAGTACTACAGTCGTTGTGTTGGATGATACAATACTATAGGGCCCTGACGGAAAGCTGTTTTTGTCTCTGTTCCAACTCGGCTGAAATACCATACCCAAAAGCTGTCAACGGGATCAAACAAAACAAACAGGAACACCTTCTGATAATTATACACAATATATATACATTTATTGTTTTTTTTATATACAATGATTTATATTTTTGTATAATGTCAGAAGAGCGAGGTGATTTTCTTTGTTAGTTGACTGGCGATCTACAGCTAATGGATAACTTATTAACATGGTTTGTTACCGAGTGGCAGGACGTCAGAGAGCAGTATGGACGGCGACAAGGGATCAGATGTGTAGCTACGTGTATCGGTTGCGGCGTGTCTGACCCTGGCGGAAGTCCTCCGCTTCTCTCTCGGTCTCTTCGGTCTCCTCTCTTCTTATTTATGGGATCCAGACCTCCCCACCCCTAACATATGTCTCTGATTGTCCAGCCACTCGATAACATTGCCTACGTGTCTAAATGGCCTTGTGTCAGCCTAGCTTGTATCTTTCCATTTGGGTTTTTCCAACTCCAACGAGTCAAGGCCAACCATTGTTTTGTTTATCTAAGTTTTGGAAATTGTTGACGAACTTTTCAAAAACTGGAATCTTATTTGTTAAATTGTCATTTTATTTTGTGAAAATTTAAAATTCCGATGATATATATCAAATTCCATAATTTAAGGAATTTATGCCTATGTGAGGATTCTTTGTTTAGATACATTCACATCCTCAATATAAACATTATTATTATTATAATTATTATTGTTTTTCTTACAGTAACTTTAAACAAACTAATAAATAGGGTTGTTTTAATTAATTAGTAAATAATTAACAGATCGCCAATCAACCCATAACACTTTTAATAGTGTTACAGTTAAAGGAATATGTATCAGAGAAGTAGTTAAACCGAACAAAAGGCCCAAAGTTGAAAGTAATACGTACATTCGCAATTAGTTACATTCCTATGTAAAGAGTTATATCCACTTGACCAAATTAAGTACAGCAATCGGCTGGTCACGTCTAGTCCTAGCACCTATATGATTTTCCCAACCCTATTGCCCTTAAGGCAAGCCCCAATCCCTTTTTATCATATGAGTGCTAGAAGGCGGTGGCTGCGGGTCTACATGTCCTAGGAATGACGTTAAACTCTATCTGATGGTGAGGTTCCAGTTTTGGAGGTTTGGGGAATGTGGAGCACCCCTTCATCACCATTGCTCCCTGGTCCACACTGACCCGGAGTGGTAGTACCTGTTAGGGTCCCATCTATGGGTTAAATAGAAAATCTATTTTTAAAAAATTGTATTGTCCATTAAGAATTGATTTATTTCAAAACTTTATCGGCATTAAATGACCCACTGGGGTTGATATGCCGTAAAACAAAACAAACCAAACCAATAGTCGTCGTGCGTATTAAAAGAGAGAGTCATAAAACACCGGGAGTTCGTCAGTCGACAGTAGAGAGGTAATTTATGAGGAAGTGCGTCCCGGTCTCCTGCCTCAAAAATTGCTACCCGGTGACTATCAAAATAACAACCCCAGCTCGTCGTAATTGTTTATCTATCGTAATTTGTCGTAATTCTTGTTTAGATATGAAGATGGATATATAATTTGGAATAGACTGAGATAGATAGATAGATAGATAAATAAACAAACAAAATAATATAGAGATAGATATGAACAAATAAAGATAGATATTTTCGACAAGTCCATCTATCTATCTATCTATCTATCTATCTATATCAATTTGTTCTTATCTATGTTACTTTGTTTATATCTATCTATCCATCTATCTCTGTTCCCTATCTATTTATCTGCTTTTCAGAGAAAGATACGAACTATTTTCCAATATGCCTTAATAAAATAATAAAATGAAATAAAACAATGTTTTTATCGACACTGCTTCGGCTACGGACTTCAATCGTGGCTAGGGTTGGTTTTTCACACTCACCGGTAGCAATTTTTGAGGCAGGAGACCGGGACGCACTTCCTCATAAATTACCGTAGAGAGAGAGAGAGAGAGAGAGAGAGAGAGAGAGAGAGAGAGAGAGAGAGAGAGAGAGAGATTCAAGGGATTTTATAGTGTTCTGATTTGACAGTTTTCTTTCATCCCGTTTTATTAGCACATTTTTCGATTCCGAATTCCATCCCTATATCTTGGCTATATATTCTAATGGTCTGTACTAGGTTTTCTATTTTATAATTTTTTTATATCATCCATGTACATGAAGTGGTTAACTTTTCTTGTGAGTTAGTGAATCGTGTGTTCCTCTTTTGCCCTTGCAGCATCTTTTCTGTTCTTCTGGGCATCATTATTATTATTATTATTATTATTATTATTATTATTATTATTATTATTTACTACTTTTGAGTTTTCACATCAGTGTTAGCTGATGGTCTTTCACTGGAGTCTGAGTGACAGCAAGTCTCCTCAGGTCTCCAGGACTCGTCTGAGTATTCTGGCAGATTGCAGCAGTGCAGTGTTCTGAATGGTTTCAATTCTTCCTCTGATTTCCAAACTTTCCAAACCCTTTTCTAATCCTTTTGGGACTGTTCCAAGTGCACCAACTACAATTGGTATGACTTTCACTTTCATATTCCATAACTTTTTCAGTTCTCTGGCAAGGTCCAGATATTTGTCCATTTTTTTCATTTTCCTTTTGCTTTACCCTGTGATCTGCTGGCACTGCAAAATCCACCAGTTGACAAGTTCTTTCTTTTTTGTTTATCAACACTAGGTCTGGTCTTCTTGCTGGTATAAGATGATCCGTTTTTATCTCAAAGTCCCAGAGAATTTTGTGCGTTTAGTTCTCAAGAACAGATTCTGGTTTATGCATATACCATTTTGTTGTGTGGTCAAAATTTAATTTTTTGCATAATTCCCAGTGGATCACCTTCCCAACCCAGTCGTATCTAGTTTTGTATTCTCGTTGTGCTAGTTTGCTACATTCGCAGAGTATATGGTTAATAGTATCATCTCTATTACCGCAAAGTCTACATTTACTATTTTGTTGGGTCTTATCAATTTTCGCTTTGATGTAGTTTGTCCTTATGGCATTATTTTGTGCAGCAATTATAAGTGATTCTGTTTCTCTTTTGAGGTTTCCCTTTCTTAACCATGTCCAAGTCTTTTCATGTGCAACCTCTTCTATTTGTCGTTTGAAGCGTCTATATAATTGTTTTTCTTCCCATTTTTGTTTTCTAGTCTTTGTCGTTTTTCTGTTTGTCCATCTGCCGTTTCTACTATTTTTGGCCGCCATAAGTAGTTTGTCTTTGCTCGTCCTTGTGTAATCTTCAAGTTGTTGGATTGTGGTTTCTACGCATTCCTCTATGTTGGTAAGACCTCTTCCCCCTTCCTTTCTTGACACATATAATCTATCTCTATCGTCTCTAGGGTGAAGAGCATTATTATTATTATTATTATTATTATTATTATTATTATTATTATTATTATTGAGTTACTATAGTTTATCTGCCTTTTTATGAGAAATCCTTTTCATCACATTTTATAATGACGTTTTTTTGGGTGACATTATAACGTCTACCTCATGTTGTTCCTTGTGGATAAAGAAGGACTTCCATGAATAAAGCATTTCTAAACAATAAACAACAATTTCCTTTGAGTGAAATCCCATTATTTCAATGACATTTTTTCTGTCACGGGAAATACAAGCATTAATAATGATTTACAAGTGTCAAAATTTACATGTGTCCAAACGTCAACGTCTTCCCCATATTTATCAGCTTTTATCGACCATATTACCTTTAGGCACCCCTTTTTGATCTCGATTAATAAAGGACATGTTTTTCATTTACACCCTCAATATCTGGTTGATTGTTAGGGGTTAGGGTTAGGGGTTAGTTTTATCATTTTAAAAAAATCTGCATTAATCAGAATATGTATTTATAGATAGAAAAATGTATTTACTTAAAAAAATTGTGTATCCATTAAGAATTAATTTATTTCAAAACTTTATCGGCATTAAATGACCCACTTAGGTTGATATGCGGTAAAACAAAACAAACCAAACTAAAAATCAGACATCTATCAGGGAAAAACAAAACAAAGAACAAAGAAATAAAAAAAATAAGAAGAAAAGAAATAACGAAAGAAACCGTTTCCCAATTTGCATACGGTCTCAATTCACGCACAAAATAATAAAAAAAATGGATTTGAAATTATTTCATATAAACATGTAGTTGCGAGTATAACCACAGAAAACAATGTCACGAGGACCAATTATATCAAAGCAAAAATAGGTTAGACAAAACAGAATAGCAAGTGTATGATATGAGAAGATAGAGACAAAACAGTTAATTACATAATAGGAAAATGCATCAGACTAGTATAAAAAAGTACAAGGCAATTCACCACTGGGTGGGAAAGGTGATCCAC
>CM042172.1:10378248-10383248 GCA_023376005.1 Doryteuthis pealeii | reverse complement strand
CCAGAATACTCAGAAGAGTCCTGGAGACCTGAGGAGACTTGCTGTCACTCAGACTCCAGTGAAATACCATCAGCTATCACTGGTGTGAAAACTCAAAACAATAATAATAACTTTCTCCCTTTGTGTAGCTGCCATTTATTTACATTTTTTATTTTGCTACTACTCCTCTCTCTTATAATTTCGTCGTCTCTACATCTTAGATCTTTTCCTTTCTTTCCTTCTTTAATATACTTCTAAAATCTTCTCCTTTAAACTTCGTCTTTACGTCCATCATCTTCTATATCTTTTTACCTTGCTTTAATTAGCATTTCTTTTACCACCCACACAGCCACTCATCTTTCTCTTTTTTTATCCCTCTCCCTCTCTCTTTCAAATCACCCTCTCTTTTTCTTTCTTTCTTTCTTTCTCTTTAACTATACTACCCCCCCTATTAGACGTTTTTATTCTTTCTCCCCTTCATTGTTTAAAAATTATTTTCCTCTTCCTCTTCCTCTTCCTCACATGAACATTTTGTTCGGTTGATTAACGAAAAATAATGGATGCTGTTTTTATTTTCGCCTTTAATTCCACTGAACAGCATTTTTAGATGTTTATTTTTTTTTTCTTCTCTTCGCCATCTTCTCCGGTTATTCATGGATATTTCTAACGTCCGCTAACTTTATGTTTATCTAAACAGGGAATTGCTCCAAGGGACGATTACACTCTTCCAGGTAATTGATTGTTTAAAGAATAAAATAGTTCTCTAAAGAGAAAACGAAAAAAGATAATACAAAGAAATAAAGAAAACGATAATCTAAACATGCAAATAAAATGATAATCCGAAGTGGCAAATAAAACGAGTATACGAAAATGCAAAGAAAACGATAATCGGAAGAGGCAAATAAAACGCTAATCCGAAGATGTAAATAAAACGATAATCCGAAGAGGCGAATAAAACGCTAATCCGAAGAGGCAAATAAAACGATAATCCGAAGAGGCGAATAAAACGCTAATCCGAAGATGTAAATAAAACGATAATCATGAAAATGAAACGATAATCCAAAGATGCAAATGAAACGATAATCCGAACATACAAATAAAACGATTATTCGAAGCGACACATAAAACGATAATCCGAAGAGGCAAATAAAATGATAGTCCGAATGTGCAAATAAAACGATAATCGGAATATGCAAATGAAACGATTATCCGAAGAGGCAAATAAAACGATAATCCGACAATGCACATGAAACAATAGTACGAAGTGGCAAATAAAATGATAATCCTGAGAAGAAAATAAAAGGATAATACGAAAAAGCAAATAAAACGATAATCCGAACATACAAATAAGATGATTATCCGAAGCGACACATAAAACGATCATCGAAGAAGCAAATGAAACGATAATCCGAAGAGGCAAATAAGATGTTAGTCCGAATATGCAAATAAAACGATAATCCGAAGAGGCAAATAAAATGATAATCCGACAATGCCCATAAAATAATAGTACGAAGTGGCAAATAAAATGATAATCCCGAGAGGAAAATAAAATGATAATCCGAAAAAGCAAATAAAACGATAATCCGAAGATGTAAATAAAACGATAATCATGCAAATGAAACAATAATCCAAAGATGCAAATGAAACAATAATGCGAACATACAAATAAAATGATTATCCGAAGAAGCAAATAAAACGATAATCCAAAGAGGCAAATAAAACGATAATTCGTAAAAGCAGATAAAACGATAATCCGAGGAGGGAAATAAAACGATAATCTGGAGATGCAAATAAAACGAAAATCCAAAGAGGCAAATAAGTTGATAGTCCGAATATGCAAATAAAACGATAATCCGTAGCGGCAAATAAAACGATAATCCGATAAAACGAGAAGAGGCAAATAAAACGATAATCCGAAGAGGCAAATAAACGATAATCCGAAGAGGCAAATAAACGATAATCCGAAGAGGCGAAATAAAACGATAATCCGAAGAGGCGAATAAAACGATCGAATAAAACGATTATCCAAAGAGGCGAATAAAACGATTATCCAA
This sequence comes from Doryteuthis pealeii, assembly GCA_023376005.1. Taxonomy (NCBI): domain Eukaryota; kingdom Metazoa; phylum Mollusca; class Cephalopoda; order Myopsida; family Loliginidae; genus Doryteuthis; species Doryteuthis pealeii. The sequence continues at coordinate 10,381,215 of CM042172.1, read as the reverse complement.
AGAGGCAAATAAAACGATAATCTGAAGAGGCAAATAAAACGATTATCCGAATATGCAAATAAAACGATTATCCGAAGAGGCAAATAAAACGATAATCTGAAGAGGCAAATAAAACGATTATCCGAAGAGGCAAATAAAACGATAATCCAAAGAGGCAAATGAAACGATAATCCAAAGAGGCAAATGAAACGATAATCCGAAGAGGCAAATAAAACGATTATCCTAAGAGGCAAATAAGATGTTAGTCCGAATATGCAAATAAAACGATAATCGGAATATGCAAATGAAACGATTATCCGAAGAGGCAAATAAAACGATTATCCGAAGAGGCAAATAAAACGATAATCCGAAAAAGAAATAAAACGATAATCCGAAGAGGCAAATAAAACGATAATCCAAAGAGGCAAATGAAACGATAATCCAAAGAGGCAAATAAAACGATTATCCGAATATGCAAATAAAACGATTATCCGAAGAGGCAAATAAAACGATAATCGAAGAGGCAAATGAAACGATAATCCGAAGAGGCAAATAAAACGATAATCCGAAAGAGGCAAATAAAACGATAATCGAAAGGCAAATAAAACGATAATCCGAAGAGGCAAATGAAACGATAATCCGAAGATAATCGAAGAGGCAAATGAAACGATAATCCGAAGAGGCAAATGAAACGATAATCCGAAGAGGCAAATAAAACGATAATCCGAAGAGGCAAATGAAACGATAATCCGAAGAGGCAAATAAAACGATAATCCGAAGAGGCAAATAAAACGATAATCCAAAGAGGCAAATAAAACGATAATCCGAATATGCAAATAAAACGATAATCCGAAGAGGCAAATAAAACGATAATCCGAGAGGCAAATAAAACGATAATCCGTAGAGGCAAATGAAACGATTATCCGAATATGCAAATAAAACGATAATCCGTAGAGGCAAATAAAACGATAATCCGAAGAGGCAAATAAAACGATAATCCGAAGAGGCAAATGAAACGATAATCCGTAGAGGCAAATAAAACGATAGTCGGAAGAGGCAAATAAAACGATAATCTAAACATGCAAATAAAACGCTAAACCGAAGAGGCAAATAAAATGATAATCCGACAATGCCCATAAAACAATAGTACGAAGTGGCAAATAAAATGATAATCTCAAGAGGAAAATAAAATGATAATCCGAAAAAGCAAATAAAACGATAATCCGAAGCTGTAAATGAAAGGATAATCATGCAAATGAAACAATAATCCGAAGAAGCAAATAAAACGATAATCCGAAGAGGCAAATAAAACGATAATCCGAAGAGGCAAATAAAACGATAATTCGTAAAAGCAGATAAAACGATAATCCGAGGAGGGAAATAAAGCGATAATCTGAAGATGCAAATAAAACGAAAATCCAAAGAGGCAAATAAGTTGATAATCCGAATATGCAAATAAAACGATAATCCGTAGAGGCAAATGAAACGATAATCCGTAGAGGCAATAAAAACGATAATCCGTAGAGGCAAATGAAACGATAATCCGTAGAGGCAAATAAAACGCTAATCCGAAGATGTAAATAAAACGATAATCCGTAGAGGCAAATGAAACGATAATTGCAGAGAGTCACATAAAACGATAATCCGAAGAGGCAAATAAAACAATAATCCAAGCATGTAAGTAAAACTAAAGATGTTGGGACGGCCTATTGTCGGTATCAGCCAGACGACGAGGGAGTCTATCCCCTTTTCCCTAGCGCTAGTCCAAGGTGATTATTTTCAGCTGAGGATATTATTATTCATCTGAGGTGGAGCGCCACACCTACCATCGGCTCCTTACTTTACCGCACAAATCCCTGTGCTACTCATACGCCTAAAGCTAAACCGGTCATATTAAACCAAACATGTAAATACAGCTAAATCCAGTTGTATCTTGCTACCAAGAGACGTTGACTTTTTAAATTGTTGGTACTCTTCGCGGAGAACCGTCCCGGCCTCCTGTCTCAAAAATCGCCACCCGGTGACTGCTGAAAAAAACCCACCAGCGACGATTGATGTCCGTAGCCGAAGCGGTGTCACTTGCAAAAAAAAAATAGGGTTAGGGTTGGGGTTGGGGTTTAAGGTTAGTTTAATGGGAAAATAAATAAATAATTCCGGCTCTGTTTTTTCTGGGTCACCCTGTATACAGGGTTATCCAGAAAAACAGAACCCACAAATTTTGTAATAAAACTATTAATTTTAACTAGGGGGGGGGGTAGATTTAGGGCTAGGGTTGGGTTTTCGGGAAAAACGCCCTAAGTTGGTCTTTTTTTGTTTTTTTGTTGTTGTTTTTTGCAAGTGATACCGCTTCGGCTACGGACTTCAATCGTAGCTGATTTTTTTTTCAGCAGCTACCGGGTAGCGATTTTTAAGGCAGTAGGCCGGGATGGTTCTCCACCAAGAGTACCAAATTCTTTTTTTAGGGGGGCGTTGTACACGGTCCTATAAAATTCAATTAATTTTTAGACAGACCTATTTGACCCATAGATGGGACCTTAACAGGTACTGTGGGTCAGAGTTGACCTGTGAGTAATGGTAATGATTGGGTCCTCCACACTCCCAAAATCTCATAAACGTAGATTAAGTTCAGGGTCATACCAAGACTCTCCTTTTTGGAAAGGTCTCCCAGTCAGTGTATTCTAATTCCTGTCGACTGGAGTGTCATTTTGAAGGTAATCTGAACATTAGCAACATAAATGAAAGTAACTTCCCCTTGTATGTTTCACTTTGAGGAACCCGTTTGTTTTGGTCAGCCATTTTCATTTCACCGTAATTCTACACTGAAAATACAAATTTGTTCCAATCAATACAACTGCATGTTTTAACACGAAAATATCATAAAATTTGTTCTTAATTGTGCTTCCGCATTATTTGAAATTAACTTAATTGTTATCAATATGGAAAAAAGTAGCTTGTTCAGCTGAACAATGTACTTTTTCAATATTTATC
>CM042172.1:10358248-10375748 GCA_023376005.1 Doryteuthis pealeii | reverse complement strand
GTTAGAGTCACAGAGCAAATTTATAAGTAAAGAAATAACGAAAGACTTAGAGATTTTGCATTATAGCCTATTTCGGGGAGCTTAGACAAAGCTATTTCGGAAAGCTTAGACAAAAATTAGACACTTTGTTTAAGCTCCCCGAAATAGGCTATAACGCAAAATCTCTAAGTCTTTTGTTATTTCTTTACTTATATATATATATATATATATATATATATATATATATATATATATATATATATATATAATATATATATTATGAATCAATCTGCAATTGTAGACATAGTGAGGTCGGTCTCTAAAATATCATTACAATTACAATATGAAATTTAACTAAATAAAACAGATTTTTTTCTTAAATAGTTATTAATTTTAAATAGGATAGATACAAAAAAGAACAATGAAGAACTATAAATTAGCAATATTCAATCTCTAAAACATAAAAAGAATTAAATTATAACTGCTTTTACTAAATATTAATTATAATTATAATTAAATTATTAAGAATACAGAAATTGGAAATAAGATATAAATACACGTATAGAATAAGCTGCACGTGAAAATTGAGAGAAAAATATCAAAAATATCAAAGAGGGGTATTTTTATTATTTAATTTATTAAAAGAGTAAAAAAATGAAAAATTTGAAATCCAAACTAAGTTCTATTAACATTGAATATCTATTAAAATAAAACAAACCATATATAAATATATGATACTGGGGATGTATATATTAAAACTTGTTTTAAAAAACAATGAGGACTGTCTAATTTTGCATGCTCAAATTTTGAGTGTATCTATTCTACCTTATGACGATTTCAGGTATAGTGATGTTAGCAGTGACGTAATTTTTGTAACAGACAAAAACCGGAAGCGAATCTCTATTATTAATATAATATAGATGTATTGGAAATGATTTCTAAATAAAAGGCATACTAAATATAGTAAATCTATCTATTAATATCTAGCAACGGCTACCTGGCATCGCCTGGGTAGAGGGGGGATTTTTAAGTTAGTCCCGCAGATCAATTATAACTGAATCGTGAGTTAAATCCTCGTGGGATGCCCCATTTAAATCCCAATGTAAAAAAATAGACTTGCATTAATCCAGCTACTTTGAAAAGAAATATTAATGTCTACTATCTAAAATATTTAACCGTTATTATCTGAAAAGTAATGTATCTGAGTTTAACTAAGGAATTACATCGACTTAGTTAAGCATAGGGTAGGGTCCTGATGAAATCATTTGGATTGAAACCATGGTAGACCCATAACTTTTTTCCTCTATTAAAATTATTATTGCTGCTCTATGTTTTTAATATATTGAGTTCTTTTGGATTATTTACTGATGCCATTGCAACGGAAAAATAAAGCGGCAATTGGATACTATATATATATATATATATATATATATATATATATATATATATATATATAATATATATATATATATATATATACACACATATATATATATATATATATATACATATATATAAGATTTTTGGATATTTGTTTATTTAGAAACGTTGCTGAATAAAGTATATATTAAATTTTTACTGAAGGCACTTACAACGTTAGTATATACCGCTGATGAGACTTAATAAAGTCGAAGCAGTCTGTACGGTATTCTACACATCGAGCCATCCTTTGCTGGGATTACACTTGTCAAGTTCATTTTCTATAAGAAAAAGTATCGAATTTTATGCGATACATGCGTTGTAAGTTCCTTCAAGTAAAAATTTTATATATATATATATATATATATATATATAATATATATATATACATACGCTCCCCAATTTTCAGGTTGAGCACTCTGTCTAGAAGGGACTTATTGGGAAAATTCACCGCTTCGGCGAAATGCTAGTCTCACTTGTTTACAAGTTAGAGACCTCTGGTGAGTTTATTTCCGGTTTAGGAAATATAGCGATTATTCGGCCTTCTATTCTAGGCAGCTGCTTGTGGACCCATCGGTAAGAGACTTGACGAGCGAAAATTCGTTCGGGTCTCGATCCCGACCAGAGGTAGCTGCTGAAAAATAAGTCTAGCTGCACTGATGAGGGGTAAACCCCGAAACGCGCGTCTGTAGATTGCTTTATATATATATATATATATATAATATATATAATATATATATATATATATATATATATGATAGTTATATAAAAAAAAAAACTGATGCACTGCAACGGAAAAGTTAAATGAGCAATTGGATTATATATATATATATATATATATATATATATATATATATATATAATAGTTATAGAAAAATTAAATGGGTCTATCGAAGCTCGGAAGAAAAATTACATATGGAAGTACTGAAGAAATATTATATGTTTTAAAATAGAATTTTTCTTATTTCTATTTTAGAATATGTAATTTTTTTCCATGTCTCCTCCGGTTTATTTTTCCGTACATATCATTTAATCACTGAAGCATACATGGTTTACTCATATTTTAAAATCTAATATATATAAACCTTGATACTTATATATATATATATATATATATATATATATTATATACAGGGTGTATCAAAAAAGCATCGAGGTTTTCTGTACTTTTTGACACAACTTGTAATGTATATGATTTTATATATGAAAATAGTGACTTACCGGTGAACTTGGCCACAATGGTTAGTTGATACAAGTTTCACAATGATAAGTCAGCGATATAACAAATATAAAGTGCTCAATACGTAAGTAGAGCGAACTTATTATTATAACGGTATACACAGGAATAACCTACTCGAGTTTCACCATAAGGATCATCGGGGTTAAATCCACTGAATTAATCAAAATATTGATTAATCCCAGCCGATTGTACGCGTGTATTTAGTGGTTATGTCGGTTAACGACAGATTCACAGTTAATGAATGCCGGGATATTGTTATATATTGTACAAACGGAAATATGAATTTCCGGTTTTATCAAACAAAGAAATATAACAAATGCCCGTTATCAGATAAAGAGATAAAAATGCGTAGGAGTACCTATCAATATAAAAGGGCTGGGGCTCGAGCCGATAGGTCAGTCGTCAGTCAGCCCAGTCGGAAGTCAGCCGGAGAGTAGAGTGAGGTGATCGGAGTCAGTTAAATGGGGCGAGTTAGATGGCCGAGCGGGACCACGTGTAGTTGGTGTTGGGAAAGCTAGCCTTAATATTTACTAACTGAAAAAGCTTGTCACCCAGAAATTTAATCGAAGACCGAAAGTCTAAAGACTGAATATATTAATTAAGCCGACCCTCTCCCTCGAAGTTAAGAAGCTTGAATTTATTCCAATAAACTTCTGGAAGATAAATTTGGTGTTATTGTCATCCCTTACAACGAAGATAAAACTATTGCAATTTAGTACCGTGACGACTCCAATACGTTACATATTTGATCCTTTGAAAAAAAATCATCTCCGTTCATTTTCAAATTACATCCTGTCGTTCATTAACTGCGAATCTGTCATTAACCGTCATAAACACTAAATACACGCGTACAATCGGCTGGAATTAATCAATATCTTAAATAATTCAGTGGATTTAACCCTGAAGAACCTTATGGTGAAACTCGAGTAGGTTCTTCCTGTGTATACAATAATAATAATAATAATAATAAACATTTTTTCACACAGTATATGGTATCAAGTATTCCTATCTAATACTAATAAATTGTACACAGTTATATGATATCAAGTATTCCTATCTAATACTAGTAATTTGCACACATTTATATGTATCAAGTATTCTTATCTAATCTATTGATAATGGAGATTCGCTTCCGGTTTTTCTCTGTAACAAAAACTACGTCACTGCTTACGTCACTATACCCGAAATCGTCATAACAGAATAAATACACTGAAAATTTGAGCATGCAAATTTAAACAGTCCTCATTGTTTTTTAAAACAAGTTTAAATAGATACATCCCCGGTATCATATATTTATATATAGTTTGTTTTATTTTAATAGATATTCAAAGTTAATAGAACTTAGTTTCGATTTCAAATTGTTTTTTTTTTTTTTTTTATTACTCCTTTTAATAAATTTGATGATTTCATGATTTATGGTTCAAACTCTCCGACATTTATTTTTAACTTCATCTCCTCTTNAATGAATTTTGCTATTAATATTCGAAAAACATATATATATATATATAATATATATATATATATATATATATAATATATATGTGTGTTGTGTGGGGGGTGGTGTGGTGTAATATAAAGATTTTGAAGGCGAATTTTACAATGCAATATGTATTGAAAAATTATATTTATTTAAACTTTCTTTTCTTTTTCAAAACTAAATTTTTCGGAAGTAAATTCCATCCTTCAGAGTCATGAAAGTACTAGGTGCTTTTTTTATAAGTACTTATCCTCGCGAATATGTAATATCTGTTGTTAAGAAGTTTGAGGAACGCCGTATATTTGAAATTTTTTTCCGTGATGTTAAATCGGCTATTCTCGTGATGTTAAAACCGGCTCGCTGCTCCAGCGCGTGGTAATTTTCAGAAATTCTTTTAATTTTTTTACTAAAATATAGCCATTGCTCCACATGGAAAATAAAGTTTTTTTTATAGTATCTTTTGAAGCATTTGGCTTATGTATAATGTAAAGACTTTTTTAAGGCAATTACAATGGCAATATGTGTTGAAAATTATATTTATTTAACTTTTCCTTTTTTTTTTTTTTTCAACAAAACTAAATATTTTCGGGCAAGTAAAATTCATCCTAGAGTCATGAAAGTATCTAGGTGTTTTTTTTTTATAGTATATCCTCGGCGAATTGTAATCATTATTGTTTAAGAAGTTGAGGATGCGTATATTTTGAAAAATTTTTCCGTGAATGTTAAATCGGCTCGAAAGCTTTTATTTCACTATGCCGAGCAAGGCTATATTCATTAGTAAAAATTAAAAGAAATTCGAACATTTACCCACCGCACGGGAGCAGCGCGAGCCGAATTAACATCACGGAAATGCTTCAAAAGATACTATAAAAAAAAACAACTTTATATATATATATATATATATATTATACATGTAAATGATTAATCGCATCCACAAGAGCACGTGTTTGGCGTTTAACGCCTCTTCAGGTAGCTAGGACACAACTATCTTTGCTAGGATCATACTCAGACTGACGTTTGGCAGCCTGATATCCTTATCCCCTCGATCCACGACAGCTGTAGCGGGTATTGGAGTTTTTTAAACTAGAAGTAGCATAGGTTTTGTTTATGTATTTACGGTCAAGAGGAATCAAATTTCCGGTGGAAACGACAAATTGCTATATGCTTAGTAGTGAGAGTTAATTTAAATTACCAATTAGAGAGTCATACCAAATTTATGCAAGCATATATTAATATTATCACCAGACACTAAACTTAGTATCCCAGCTATATATATATTATATAATATAATATATATATATATAGCTGGGGATATAAGTGAGTTAGATTTATTGACTGATTCTAAATTGGAGCTTTCTTCAAACTGCAGGTTGCTCAGATCCAATGTTGAGAGTCGATCTCAAATTATTGAACAGAGCAATATAATCTTAAAGAAAGAAAACTTAAATATACGACAGTTCATTTGCGGTTATATAGTATATATATTATATATAAGTATGATATATAAATATATATATATATATACAACACTTATTATTTTGTCTTAAAATAGACTTGTAAGGAACAACCGCACAATAAAGAACTGTACGACGACTTCCGCCAATCACACAATCGACCAATACGAGTTAACAGCGAACTAGACATCGCTAGACACTTAGCGTGAGAAAGCAATGACGAAACTCAAGAAGTGACGATTTTCCTATGGACAACCAGGCACACAGACACGTCAGTGTGGGGCAGTCAGCAAATACCTACAATGGCCAGTTCTGCGCGGACACTAGATGCTGCAAGAGGACCTCCCGAGAGCAATGAATCGTAGGACGGTTCTCGAGAGATTGTCATGGAAATCCGTCAACTAGCGTGACATGATGATGATGATGATGATGATTTCAAAAGAGGGCGTCCCTCATCATAATATGGTTAGTCGCTAGTTTCGCAGATCCATTACTAGTGAACAGCGGTTCGATCCTCTCTCTCTCTCTGGATGTCCCCATACTTGCGATCTTGTTGTCAACCCCTTCCTACCGTGACGAACGGTTGGGTAACACTTTGCCTACTTTTACTCCGCTCACAGCGGTTTCTCCCGCCCTGCGATCCTACCGTAAACCGCTGGCGGCGGCTCTCGCACTGTCACTTGTTACACTGAAAAAAAAATCATACGCGAACACTTCTGTCATTTGTTTTGTCTGTGAACCAACCCGAGACAGGTACTTGAATTTTGTAAAGAAACCAGTTGAATGGAAAATTTGGTACAGCCATGGGGAAAATGTAGAAGGCAAGAAATTGAGTACCTACTTGAACATTAGTAGATACCAATCGAACGGTGGGTAAACAGCTATTCAAACAATAATATTGACTGATAGTTTATCTTTTCGCCACTGACTTATCATTCAAAATACGTCAAGTATATATATATATATATATATTATATATATATATATATTATTATTATTATTACTATTATCATTATAATTAAATAAAAACGCCCTCGCGGCGATGTAAAAATACAATTTTTGAAAAGATAGTGCTTGAGGAGGTGGAAGTTAAAAATAAATGTCGGAGAGTTTGAACATAAAATCATGAAATCATCAAATTTAAAGAGTAAAAAAAAAAAAAAAAACAATTTGAAATCGAAACTAAGTTCTATTTAACTTTGATATCTATAAAATAAAACAAACTATATATAAATATATGATACGGGATGTATCTATTAAACTGTATTTAAAAAAAACAATGAGATCTGTCTTAAGTTGCATGCTCAAAATTTAGTGTATTTATTCTGTTATGACGATTTCGGTATAGTGACGTAAGCAGTGACGTAGTTTTTGTTACAGAAAAACCGGAAGCGAATCTCCATTATTACATAGATTAGATAAGAATACTTGATACAGAATCATATAACTGTGTGCAATTTATAGTATTAGATAGGAATACTTGATACCATATACTGTGTGAAAAAATGTTTAATTAGTAATTATTATTATATATTATTATTATTGAACACAGAAGAAACTACTCGAGTTTCACCATAAGTCTTCAGTGTAAATCCACTGAATTAATTAAGATATTGATTAATTCAGCCGATTGTACGCGTGTATTTAGTGTTATGACGGTAATGACAGATTGCAGTTAATGAACGACAGGGTAATGAAATAACTGATTTTTTTCAAAAGGATCAAATATGTAACGTATTGGAGTCGTCACGCGTACAAATTGCAATAGTTTATCTTCGTTGTAAGATGACAATAACACCAAATTTATCTTCCAGAAGTTTTATTGAATAAATTCAAGCTTCTTAACTTCGAGAGGAGAGGGTCGGCTTAATTAATATATTCAGTCTTTAGACTTTCGCGCCTTCGATTAAATTTCTGGGACAACTCTTTCAGTGTTAAATATTAAGGCTAGCTTTTCCAACACCAACTACACGTCCCGCTTGGCCATCTAACTCGCCCACTCCCTTAACTGAACCTGATCACATCACTCTACTCTGCTACTTCCGCTGACTCGACTGCGGCTGGACTGACTGACGACTGACCTTCGGCTCGAGCCCAGCCCTTTTATATTGATAGGTACTCCTACGCATTTTTATCTCTATCTGATAACGGGCATTTGTTATATTCTTTGTTGATAAAACCGGAAATTCATATTTCCTTGTACAATATATAACAATATCCGGCATTCATTAACTGTGAATCTGTCCTTAAACGGACATACCACTAAATACACGCGTACAATCGGCTGGATTAATCAATATCTTTGATAATTCAGTGGATTTAACCCCGATGATCCTTATGGTGAAACTTGCAGTAGGTTATCGTACCTTGATATTAATAAATATCGGCTCTACTACGATTGAGCACTCATATATGTGTATTCGCTAGCTTATCATGTGTAAACTTGTACAACTAACCGATTTGTGCCAAGTTCACCGGTAAGTCAACAATTTCATATATAAAATCATATACATTACAGTAGTGTGTCAAAAAGTACAGAAAATCTGATGTGCTTTTTTGATACACCCTGTTATTATATGTATATTTATATATATATATATATATATATATATATATATAAGTATCAAGGTTATAATATATTAGATTTTAAATATGAGTAAACCATGTATGCTTCAGTGATTAAATATATGTACGGAAAAATAAACCGGAGGAAACATGGAAAAAATTACATATTTCTAAAATAGAATAAGAAAATTCTATTTTAAAACATATAATATTTCTTCAGTACTTCCATATGTATTTTTCTTCCGAGCTTCGATAGACCCATTTAATTTTTCATAACATTATATATATATATATATATATATATATATATATATATCCAATTATGCTCATTTAACTTTCCGTTGCAGTGCATCAGTTTTTTTAATAACTATCATATATATATATATATATATATAATATATATATTATATATATATTATATATAAAGCAACTACAAGACGCGCGTTTCGGGGTTACCCCTCATCAGTGCCAGGACTTATTTTTCAGCAGCTACCTCTGGTCGGATCGAGACGCCGAACGAATTTCGCTCGTCAAGTCTCTTACGATGGGTCCACAGCAGCTGCCTAGAATAGAAGGCGAATAATCGCTATATTTCCTAAACCGGAAATAAAACTCACCAGAGGTCTCTAACTTGTAAACAAGTGAGACTAGCATTTCGCCGAAGCGGTGAATTTTTCCTTAATTAAGTCCCTTACTATTGAAGGCAACAGTAGATGATACTTTCAAGCACAATGAAAAATTAGGAGCGTATACTATATATATATATAATATAATATATATATATATGTGTATATAATAATATATATATAAATAATATATATATATAATATATAATATATATAGATCCAATTGCCGCTTTATTTCCGTTGCAATGGCATCAGTAAATAATCCAAAGAACTCAATATTATTAAAAACATAGAGCAGCAATAATAATTTTAATAGAGGAAAAAGTTTGGGCTACCATGTTTTCCACCAAATATTTCATCAGGACTCTACCCTATGCTTAACTAAGTCGATGTAATTCCTTAGTTAAACTCAAATACATTACTTTTAGATAATAACGCGTTAAATATTTTAGATAGTAGACATTAATATTCTTTCAAAGTAGCTGGATTAATGCAAGTCTATTTTTTACATTTGGATTAAATGGCATCCCACGAGATTTAACTCACGATTCAGTTATAATTTGATCTGCGGGACTAACTTTAAAAAATACCCCCTCTTCCCCAGGCGAGCCAGGTAGCCGTTGCTAGATATAATATAAGATTTACTATTATTAGTATGCCTTTTATTAGAAATTATTTCCAATACATCCTATATTATATTAATAATGAGATTCGCTTCCGGTTTTTGTCTGTCACAAAAATTACGTCACTGCTAACTCACTATACCCGAAATCGTCATAAGTAGAATAGATACACTCAAAATTTGAGCATGCAAATTAGACAGTCCTCATTGTTTTAAAACAAGTTTTAAAATATACATCCCAGTATCATATATTTATATAGTTTGTTTTATTTAATAGATATTCAAGTTAATAGAACTTATTTGGATTTTCAAATTTTATTTTTTACTCTTTTAATAAATTAAATTAATAAAAATACCCCTCTTTGATATTTTTGATTTTTCTCTCAATTTTCAAGTGCGCTTATTCTATACGTGTATTTATATCTTATTCCCATTTCTGATTTTTAATAATTTTAATTTAATTATATTAATAATTTAGTAAAGCAGTTATAATTTAATTCTTTATGTTTTAGAGATTGAATATCTAATTATAGTTCTTCATTGTTCTTTTTTTTGTATCTATCCTATTTAAAAATTAATAACTATTTAAAGAAAAAATCTTTTTTATTTAGTAAATTTCATATTGTAAATTGTAATGATAGTTTAGAGCACGGACCTCAACTATGTCTACAATTGCAGATTGATTCATATATATATATATATATAATATATATATATTATATATATATATATATATATATTATAATATATATATAAGTAAAGAAATAACAAAAGACTTAGAGATTTTGCGTTTTATAGCTTTATTTCGGGGAGCTTAACAAAGTGTCTAATTTGAGTTTTGTCTAGCTCCCCGAAATAGGCTATAATGCAAAATCTCTAAGTCTTTCGTTATTCTTACTTATAAATTTGCTCTGTGACTCTAAACATTAAGAGAACACATTGAGCTCTCCAAACTCGCAACAGGTTGTTTAAAAAACTCCTATGTCGCAAGGAAGATTTATTCTCTGGACTTTTAGATTTATATATATATATATATATATTATATATATATATATATATATATATGAGGTAAAGTATAAGGAATGAAAGAACAAAATCATACAAAAATTTGTAGTATATTTCGCTGGAGTGTGAACTCGGCTTCAACAGCTTTTATTGATTTATTCAGATCATAAAAGTGTTTTTAGAAGGAAGAAGTAGGTAGGTGGGTAAGTTTTGAGGTGAGGAAAGATTTGACTGGTTATAGGGACATCCAACCCACTTTCCTCATATATATATACTAGAGCGGCTACCCGGCGTCGCCTGGGTAGAAGGGTATTTTAAAGTTAGTCCGCAGATCCATATATTACTGAATCGTAAGTTGATCCTCGTGGGATGCTCCATTAAACCCCATGTAAAAAAAACTTGCATTGATCCAGCTACTCTGAAAAGAAATCACATGTTCTACTATCTAAAATATTAAATGAAAAAAAATCCATGCTGTTATTCATTAAATTTTATTTTTTAATTATGTCCACGAATATAAAATCAAATCTCTATTATTTTTTGCTCAAAAACCAAGCCTGGTGATATTTAATGTGTATATATATATTTACTCTGTCGTTAATTGTTTTATTTTCGAAGTTTCCTCCGGACATACGTATACACAACAACTGCATATATATATATATATTATATATATATATATATATTATATATATATATATGCTTTAAATAGAAAAATTCTAAATCCATTTGCCTAGCACGTTACATATATAAAAAAAATATCATTTAATCTTACAAAAATAAACAAATACCGTTATTTAGCGTCTCCTTAGCGGCAAAATCAAAACAATAATTCATACAATTAATAACAAATGATAACACACTTTATGTATTGGCATTTCAGTCTCGGAAGACTATAGTAAAGTTTTTTGTGCCCCTGAAGTTACAGCGACTCCTGTGACTGTGAAGTCCGAGTACTTTGAAAAACATTATCGACACAGATGTCGCATTTGGAAGACTGTCCTGAAGATGTAGTTGATGTTCCGGTGCTTTGTTGCCGTTGCTTTCTTTTAGACCTCTTAGCTTCATGGTGTTGTGTCCAGGTGAACAGTCCTCTACGGGAGGTCAACACACTTTAACAGCTTTGTTAATGTTTAAGAAGAGAACCTAAAGTACTTGGGTTGCAAATGAAAACTCTTTCCGATAATTTATTACCTATTTTTCAGAAGATAACATTAAAAATAAAATTGTTAGAAAAATTGAAATAACATTTTTAAAACAACTACGAAAGAATAAGGATGTTACTACAAATTGAGGTTAAACACATGCGCGCAGCACACACACACACACACACACACAACACACATATATATATATATATATATATATATATATATACATATATGTAGATATATGTGTAATTTTTCCGAGAATGAAATAAAGGAAAATAAAGTCTAAATTACAAATGTAAGAGTTACTTTATTAAATAAAACTGTTTATATAAAGGTTTTAATGAGCATCTACCTAAGTTTCAGGATTTGCCTTCTTCAGGATACTATTTCATCCCTCTGTGATGTGCTGCATATATATTTTATATAAAAAATATATATCGGATTAATTTCCTCATGCGTATTCTAATATATTATATATATATATATATATATATATATAATAATTATACATGTGTGTGTGTGAATTGATATATTGAAAAAACAATGATGTTTACAAATGCATGGATCATCAGGAAAGGCCCCGAAACGTTTGCACATTCTCTCCTGATGACCCATGCATTTGTAACATCTTTTGTTTTTTCAATATATCAAATTCACACTGTCGATTAATTTCCATTTTATTTCATATATATATATATAAATGCATATTATATCTATTATATACAACTGAAAAATCAAGTTCTAATAAAAGTTTGATGCTTGAATAAGCCGACGTTCGGCAAAAGTGTATCGGTTTGATTAAAAACCTTATTCAGTGCCTTGCGTTGGTTTATAAAAAGATTTTCATGAAAAAGGTGCTACTTGCCACTCTGCTTTTGGTATGTGGCGTTGCTGTTTGTTGACTCAAATATTGAAAAGTGTGTTATCAAACCGAAAACACTGCAGGCGTAGGTTTAATCAAGACATCAGTCGTTAAGGACTTGGATTTTTTTTCAATTTTATGAAAATTTCATATTGTCGATTAACTTCCACTCTTTCTTCATATATATATATATTGTTATATATATATATATATATATATATATATATATTAATATTAGTGATATAATGGAGAATGATATGAAAAGTCTTAGCAAATAATGTGCTCATATGCTGAAATAGCAAGCAGGTTAAATCAGAGATAGAATATTATGGTATTAATTTTCCGTAACTATAGTTCCATGCATATTATGCAATCTTCAAACGGATAATATTGAAAAAGTAATTGTTCAGCTGAAACAGCTACTTTTTTCCATATTGATAACAATTAAGTTAATTTCAAATAATGCGGAAGCACAATTAAGAACAAATTTATGATATTTTCGTGTTAAACATGCAGTTGTATTGATTGGAACAAATTTGTATTTTCAGTGTAGAATTACGGTGACTGAAAATGGCTGACCAAAACAAACGGGTTCCTCAAGTGAAAAATACAAGGGGAAGTTACTTTCATTTATGTTGCTAATGTTCAGATTACCTTAATGACACTCCAGTCGACAGGAATTAGAGTACACTGACTGGGAGAACTTTCCAAAAAGGAGAAGTCTTGGTATGACCTGAACTTAATCTACGTTTATGGAGATTTGTGGAGTGTGGAGGACCCATATTCCATTACTCACAGGTCAACTCTGACCCACGTACCTGTTAAGGCCATTTAGGGTCAAATAGGTTGTCTAAAATTAATTTGAATTTTATAGGAACCGTGTAACAACGCCCCTAAAAAAGATTGGTACTCGTTGGTGAGAACCATGCCGGGTACTGCCTTAAAAATCGCTACCGGCGGTAGCTGTGAAAAAAAAATCAGCTACGATTGAAGTCGCGTAGCGAAGCGGGTATCACTTGCAAACAACAACAAAAAAGACAAAAAAAAGACCAACTTAGGGGCGTTTTTTCCGAAAACCCCCCTAGCCTAAATCACCCCCCCCCTAGTTAAAATTAATAGTTTTATTACAACTTTGTGGGTTCTGTTTTTTGGATAACCTGTATACAGGGTGACCCAGAAAAAACAGAGCCGGAATTATTATTTATTTTCCCATTAACTAAACCTTAAACAACCAACCCAACCCTAACCTATTTTTTTTTTTGCAAGTGACACCGTTCGGCTACGGAACATCAATCGTCGCTGGTGGGTTTTTTTTCAGCAGTCACCGGGTGGCGATTTTTGAGACAGGAGGCCGGGACGGTTCTCCGCGAAGAGTACGCAACAATTTAAAAAGGTAAACGTCTCTTGGTAGCAAGATACAACTGGATTAGCTGTATTTACATGTTTGGTTTAATATGACCGGTTTAGCTTTAGGCGTATGAGTAGCACAGGGATTTGTGCGGTAAAGTAAGGAGCCGATGGTAGGTGTGGCGCTCCACCTCAGATGAATAATAATATCCTCAGCTGAAATAATCACCTTGGACTAGCGCTAGGGAAAAGGGGATAGACTCCCTCGTCGTCTGGCTGATACCGACAATAGGCCGTCCCAACTCTTTAGTTTTACTTACATGCTTGGATTATTGTTTTATTTGCCTCTTCGGATTATCGTTTTATGTGACTCTCTGCAATTATCGTTTCATTTGCCTCTACGGATTATCGTTTTTATTTACATCTTCGGATTAGCGTTTTATTTTGCCTCTACGGATTATCGTTTCATTTGCCTCTACGGATTTATCGTTTTATTGGCCATCTACGGATTATCGTTTCATTTGCTCTACGGGATTATCGTTTTATTTGCATATTCGGATTATCAACTTATTTGCCTCTTGGATTTTCGTTTTATTTGCATCTTCAGATTATCGCTTTATTCCCTCCTCGATTATCGTTTTATCTGCTTTTAGAATTACGTTTTACTTTTCGGAATTTATGTTTTATTTGCCTCTTCGGATTATCGTTTTATTTGCTTCTTCGATTATTGTTTCATTTGCATGATTATCCTTTCATTTACAGCTTCGGATTATCCTTTCATTTGCATCTTTGGATTATTGTTTTCATTGCATGATTATCCTTTCATTTCATCTTCGGATTATCGTTTATTTGCTTTTTCGGATTATCATTTTATTTTCCTCTGAGATTATCATTTTATTTGCCACTTCGTACTATTGTTTTATGGCATTGTCGGATTATCATTTTATTTGCCTCTTCGGTTTAGCGTTTTATTTGCATGTTTAGATTATCGTTTTATTTGCCTCTTCCGACTATCGTTTTATTTTGCCTCTACGGATTATCGTTTCATTTGCCTCTTCGGATTATCGTTTTATTTGCCTCTTCGGATTATCGTTTTATTTGCCTCTACGGATTATCGTTTTATTTGCATATTCGGATAATCGTTTCATTTGCCTCTACGGATTTCGTTTTATTTGCCTCTACGGATTATCGTTTTATTATCGTTTTATTTGCCTCTTTGGATTATCGTTTTATTTGCTCTTCGGATCGGATTATCGTTTTATTTGCTCTTCGGATTATCGTTTTATTTGCCTCTTCGGATTATCGTTTCAATTTGCCTCTTCGGATTATCGTTTCATTTGCGGATTATCGTTTTATTTGCATTTCGGATTATCGTTTCATTTGCCCTCTTCGATTATCGTTTTTTGCTCTTGGATTATCGTTTTCTTTGCCTCTTCGGATTATCGTTTTATTTGCCTCTTCGGATTATCGTTTTATTTGCCTCTTCGGATTATCGTTTCATTTGCCTCTTCGGATAATCGTTTTATTTGCATATTCGGATAATCGTTTTTATTGCCTCTTTGGATTATCGTTTCTTTGCCTCTTTGGATTATCGTTTTATTTGCCTCTTCGGATTATCGTTTTATTTGCTTTTTCGGATTATCGTTGTATTTGCCTCTTCGGATTATCGTTTTATTTGCATATTCGGATAATCGTTTCATTTGCATATTCCGATTATCGTTTTATTTGCATATTCGGACTAACATCTTATTTGCCTCTTAGGATAATCGTTTATTTGCCTCTTCGGATTATCGTTTCATTTGCCTCTTTGGATTATCGTTTCATTTGCCCTTTGGATTATCGTTTATTTGCCTCTTCGGATAATCGTTTTATTTGCCTCTTCAGATTATCGTTTTATTTGCCTTTCGATAATCGTTTTATTTGCATATTCGGATAATCGTTTTATTTGCCTCTTCAGATTATCGTTTTATTTGCCTCTTTGGATAATCGTTTTATTCGCCTCTTTGGATAATCGTTTTTTCGCCTCTTTGATAATCGTTTTATTTCGCCTCTTCGGATTATCGTTTTATTCGCCTCTTCGATTATCGTTTTATTTGCCTCTTCGGATTATCGTTTTTATTTGCCTCGCTCTTCGGATTATCGTTTTTTATCGTTTTATTACGGATTATCGTTTTATTTGCATATTCGGACTATCAACTTATTTGCCTCTTTGGATTTTCGTTTTATTTGCATCTCCAGATTATCGTTTTATTTCCCTCCTCGGATTATCGTTTTATCTGCTTTTACGAATTATCGTTTTATTTGCCTCTTTGGATTATCGTTTTATTTGCTTCTTCGGATAATCATTTTATTTGTATGTTCGCATTATTGTTTCATTTGCATCTTTGGATTATTGTTTCATTTGCATGATTATCGTTTTTTTTACATCTTCGGATTATCGTTTTATTTGCTTTTTCGGATTATCATTTTATTTTCCTCTCGGGATTATCATTTTATTTGCCACTTCGTACTATTATTTTATGGGCATTGTCGGATTATCATTTTATTTGCCTCTTCGGATTATCGTTTATTTGCATATTCGGACTAACATCTTATTTGCCTCTTCGGATTATCGTTTCATTTGCTTCTTCGGATGATCGTTTTATGTGTCGCTTCGGATAATCATCTTATTTGTATGTTCGGATTATCGTTTTATTTGCTTTTTCGTATTATCCTTTTATTTTCTTCTCAGGATTATCATTTTATTTGCCACTTCGTACTATTGTTTTCATGTGCATTGTCGGATTATCGTTTTATTTGCCTCTTCGGATAATCGTTTCATTTGCATATTCCGATTATCGTTTTATTTGCACATTCGGACTATCATTTTATTTGCCTCTTCGGATTATCGTTTTATGTGTCGCTTCGAATAATCGTTTTATTTGTATGTTCGGATTATCGTTTCATTTGCATCTTTGGATTATCGTTTCATTTTCATGATTATCGTTTTATTTACATCTTCGGATTAGCGTTTTATTCGCCTCTTCGGATTATCGTTTTATTTGCCTCTTCGGATTAGCGTTTTATTCGCCTCTTCGGATTATCGTTTTATTTACATCTTCGGATTAGCGTTTTATTCGCCTCTTCGGATTATCGTTTTATTTACATCTTCGGATTAGCGTTTTATTTGCCTCTTCCGATTATCGTTTTCTTTGCATTTTCGTATACTCGTTTTATTTGCCTCTTCGGATTATCATTTTATTTGCATGTTTAGATTATCGTTTTCTTTATTTCTTTGTATTATCTTTTTTTCGTTTTCTCTTTAGAGAACTATTTTATTCTTTAAACAATCAATTACCTGGAGAGTGTAATCGTCCCTTGGAGCAATTCCCTGTTTAGATAAACATAAAGTTAGCGGACGTTAGAAATATCCATGAATAACCGAGAAGATGGCGAAGAGAAGAAAAAAAAATAAACATCTAAAAATGCTGTTCAGTGGAATTAAAGGCGAAAATAAAAACAGCATCCATTATTTTTCGTTAATCAACCGAACAAAATGTTCATGTGAGGAAGAGGAAGAGGAAGAGGAAAATAATTTTTAAACAATGAAGGGGAGAAAGAATAAAAACGTCAAATAGGGGGGTAGTATAGTTAAAGAGAAAGAAAGAAAGAAAGAAAAAGAGTGGGTGATTTGAAAGAGAGAGGGAGAGGGATAAAAAAGAGAGAGAAAGAGTGGCTGTGTGGGTTCTAAAAGAACTGCTAATTAAAGCAAGG
>CM042172.1:10350748-10353248 GCA_023376005.1 Doryteuthis pealeii | reverse complement strand
AGAAGAAACACGTTTAAAATTTTGAATCAGGGCATTTTCTCAACTTTTCTTTTGTTGCAGTAGAGGACTATTCATATCTGAAGTCACCCTGGCGCAACACCATGAAGTTAAGATGTCCAGAAGAAAGCAGCGGCAACAAAGCACCGGCACATAAACATCATCAAGGACAGCCATCACATGCGACATGTGTGGTCGAGAATGTTTTTCAAACATTGAACTTCACAGTCACAGGAGGCACTGTAATTTCAGGGCCACAAAAACTATATTATAGTCTTCCGAGACTGAAATGCCAATAATATATATATATTATATATATATATATATATATATATATATATAAAATTGTTATAGTTATTATTATTATTATTATTATTATTATTATATTATTATTATTATTATAAATGCTACTAAGTCATGCAATTAATATTTTAAACTGTTTGAATGATAAAGTAAACATGAAATAGCAGAGGTGGTCACCACTAGAATAGGCTCAGTTCTAATTAGTGATCATCCTCCACACATCTATCGTATGGCTTCGTGCCATTTGCGGTATAAAATGGGACGGTAGAGTAAAACAATAGCACAATATTAAATACCAATAACATTGCTGGCATTGAAACCTTACTAGTATAGGTTCAGCTTAGGTGGGCTGGTCACGTTGTCAGAATGAATGAGAACAGGCTTCCAAAGAAGATATTATACAGACGATTACCAAATGTTAACCGTTCTATTGGACGTCCACTCTTACGCTATAAAGACAAATTGAAGGACAATTTGGAACACCTAAATATTACCCTGAGTGCTTGGGAAAATCTAGCAATCAAATCGGAAAGAATAGTTTCGCTAAATTAAAGAGCTTTGAAGAAAGTAGACTGAAACACCGAGATCAGCTACGTTTAACTTTAAAACAAAAACGTCTGACTCCCGCTTTAGGAAATTCGATCAGTCTGGTTTCATAGCTCGCAGCAAGGCTGGGTTGCTATCACACTCAAGGAAACACAAAATGTCTTCTTGATAGCATGCACAACATTGGAAGAAACAAATCACTCCCTGGTGACCCTCCTCTATCGTTCACGATAGGAGAGTTCACCACCACATATATAGAGACAGACAGACACACAGACAGAGACAGACAGAGACAGAGAGTTATATTCAGACTTTTGTTAACGTTATTTAGGAGAAATATAAAAAAAATCGGCTCGTCAGCAAATGCTTTTAGCTACACCGGAAGTTTTTTGATCGATACATAATCGTGAAACTGTCAATAAGTCTTAAAAGCTTATACTGACCAGTCACTTTTAGATGTTTCTAAGAAATAATGTTAAAAACGATTTTACCCACAATCAGAATATATTGAGCTACTGGCTCTATCCCAGATGACGAACATAGTAGATAGACAAAAGAAAATATTGTATTTATTTTCTATATTTTTAATTCATTTAACATCATCATCATCATGTCGCGCTATTAGCACGGATATCCATGACAATCTCTCGCCAACCTTTCCTATCATTCATTTTGCCAGGGAGGTCCTCTGCGCAGCAACCTGCATCTTTGCTTAGTTGGTCAATGTAGGTCCTTGATGGCTTCCACAGGAGAACGTCACTTATGAGCTTATCCTTGCTTCTCCAGCAGTGCCCGGCATGTCTTGTCCGTCTCACTTGTATGGTTTGTGAGATGGGGGGCAGGTGGCCATATAGCTGTTTCCTCGTGGGGTGCTGCTTCCACGATTTATTCAGGACTGCACGCAGCATTCTTGTGCAGCTCCCGTCCAGCTTATTCTCAAGGCGCCTCGTTAGGGTCCAAGTGGTGCATTCGTACAGCAACGCTGATACAACCACCGCCTGGAAGAATTGTCGCTTTAGCTTGTCAGTGAGGTCGGATTTCCATATTACTGATAATTTGTTTGTGGCCGACCACGCTTTTCCTATTCGTGTATTTACATCGCTTTCTGTGGATAAGATATTACTACCTAGGTATGTGAATTGTTTTTAACATAGCATATATATATATATATATATATATATATATATATAGTTAAGAATTAATGCAAAAATGAACTAACGAATATAATAATGAATGGAATGAACAGAATAATTGAAAAATATATTTGGGGGGGGGACCTCTCCCAAATGAAAATAATAATAATAATAATAATAATTATAATTATAATAATAATAATAATTATATACTCTGCGAATGTAGCAAACTAGCACAACGAGAATACAAAACTAGACACGACTGGGTTGGGAAGGTGATCCACTGGGAATTATGCAAGAAATTAAATTTTGACCACACAACAAAATGGTATATGCATAAACCAGAATCTGTTCTTGAGAACGAAACGCACAAAATTCTCTGGGACTTTGAAATTCAAACGGATCACCTTATCCCAGCAAGAAGACCAGACCTAGTGTTGATTAACAAGAAAGAAAGAACTTGTCAACTGGTGGATTTTGCAGTGCCAGCGGATCACAGGGTGAAGTTAATGAAAAAATAG
>CM042172.1:10330748-10345748 GCA_023376005.1 Doryteuthis pealeii | reverse complement strand
TTGTAGTTGGTGCACTTGGAACATTCCCAGAAGGATTAGAAAAGGGTTTGGAAAGTTTGGATATCAAAGGAAGGATTGAAAACATTCAGAACACTGCACTGCTGCAATCTGCCAGAATACTCAGAAGAGCCCTGGAGATCTGAGGAGACTTGCTCTCACTCAGACTCCAGTGAAAGACCATCAGCTAATGCTGATGTGAAAACTCAAAAGGAGTAAATAATAATAATAATAATAATAATAATAATAATAATAATAATAATGTACAACATTTCCAACAACATTATAAACTTCATTAAAAAAGCCATGGAAAACTGGCGAGTTCAATTAAAAGCTGGAAAACAATCCCTGGCAGAAGTAAAAATCCAAAGAGGTCTCTTCCAAGGAGACTCATTATCACCACTACTCTTTATTATTGCAATGATGCCGCTAAACCATATACTGAAAAAATGTACCGGGGATACAAATTTAGTAATTCACAAGAAAAGATAAACCACCTTATGTACATGGATGACATTAAAATTTTTGCAAAAAATGAAAAAGAATTGGAGAGCCTAGTACAAACTATTAGGATATATAGCCAGGATATAGGGATGGAATTTGGAATCGAAAAATGTGCTATGCTTGTAATAAAAAGGGGTGAAAGAAAAATAATGAATGGAATACAACTACCAAATCAGGAAACTATAAAATCTCTTGATGAAAATGAAAGCTACAAATACTTAGGAATTTTAGAAGCGGACAATATCATGCAAGCAGAAATGAAAGGAAAAGTTAAAAAAGAATATCTCAGGAGAACTAGAAAACTTCTAGAAACGAAACTTAACAGCAGAAATCTGATCAAAGGAATTAATACCTGGGCTGTCCACATTATAAGATACTCAGGACCATTCTTAAAATGGACAAAAGAAGAACTCAGACAGATAGACCAAAGGACGAGAAAATTAATGACCATGCACAAGGCTCTCCACCCTAAGAGATGATAGAGATAGATTGTATGTGTCAAGAAAGGAAGGGGAAGAGGTCTTGCCAACATAGAGGAATGCGTAGAAACCACAATCCAACAACTTGAAGATTACACAAGGAAGAGCAAAGATAAACTACTTATGGCGGCCAACAATAGTAGAAACGGCAGATGGACAAACAGAAAAACGACAAAGTCTAGAAAACAAAAATGGGAAGAAAAACAATTATATGGACGCTTCAAACGACAAATAGATGAGGTTGCACATGGAAAGACTTGGACATGGTTAAGAAAGGGAAACCTCAAAAGAGAAACAGAATCACTTATAATTGCTGCACAAAATAATGCCATAAGGACAAACTACATCAAAGCGAAAATTGATAAGACCCAACAAAATAGTAAATGTAGACTTTGCGGTAATAGAGATGAGACTGTTAACCATATACTCTGCGAATGTAGCAAACTAGCACAACGAGAATACAAAACTAGACACGACTGGGTTGGGAAGGTGATCCACTGGGAATTATGCAAGAAATAAAATTTTGACCACACAACAAAATGGTATATGCATAAACCAGAATCTGTTCTTGAGAACGAAACGCACAAAATTCTCTGGGACTTTGAAATTAAAACGGATCACCTTATCCCAGCAAGAAGACCAGACCTAGTGTTGATTAACAAGAAAGAAAGAACTTGTCAACTGGTGGATTTTGCAGTGCCAGCGGATCACAGGGTGAAGTTAATGAAAAAATAGACAAATATCTGGACCTTGCCAGAGAACTGAAAAAGTTATGGAATATGAAAGTGAAAGTTATACCAATTGTAGTTGGTGCACTTGGAACAGTCCCAAAAGGATTAGAAAAGGGTTTGGAAAGTTTGGATATCAGAGGAAGGATTGAAACCATTCAGAACACTGCACTGCTGCAATCTGCCAGAATACTCAGAAGAGTCCTGGAGACCTGAGGAGACTTGCTGTCACTCAGACTCCAGTGAAAGACCATCAGCTAACATTGATGTGAAAACTCAAAAGGAATAATAATAAAACACTTTGACACTACTCCATACTCTCTCGTAGACGGGAGGCTGCCAACAACAACAAAATTGCCACATAGTTCAAACTTTATTATTAATAATGGAGATTCGCTACCGGTTTTAGTCTGTAACAAAAATGAAGTCACTGATTACGTTACACTACCTAAAACCTCACAACGTAGAATAAATACATTAAAAATTTGAGCATGCAATGTTAGACAGTCCTCATTGTTTTTTTAAACATGTTTTAATAAATACATACCTGGTATTATCGATCTATATATAGTTTGTTTTATCTTAATATATATTTAAAGTTATCAGAACTAAGTTTTCATTTCAATTTTTTTAATATTTTTAACTCCTTTAATAAATCTATTTTATTTTTTACTCCTTTAATAAATTTGATGATTTTACTTTACTTATGATACAAACTCTCTAATATTAAATTCTCAACTATCATCCCCTCAGGCAATATTTATTTTACGTCGGCCAGAGGGCGTTTTTTATTTTGCTAGTATATAAAAAGTTTAAAAAATCAAGATTTAACTATCTCTCCTCCATTTCTCTCTCCCTCGTTTTTTTTTCTTTATTTCTTTTCCTCATCGATTGAAACTGATTAGAATTATTGTTTTCGCCTTCTCACCCCCTCTCTCTATCTTTCTCCTACTCGCTTTCTTTCTTTGTTTCTTATTATATTTTTGTGAACCTTTTCCCTTCTTTCTGATTAATAAAAACGGAATGGTCCATTACTTAGCGGAGGTGACAACACTCATAAGAAATAAGAATTCGGTGGATAAGCAACACCTGATGATCAGCATTTACATTTTTACATTTCATCTTAGACGATTTGGTCGGTGTCATTTTTAATCAGAGGTTGTTGCAAGAGGATAACGGTTGGAAGATTAAGGAACAAGCGTAATATATATATATATATATATATATATATATATATATATATATATATATACACCAACCCATCCACATGAGCTGTATTTGACACAAGGTCAATTACTTAAGCGGGGTTTAACGGGTTTGAATTCAGAGTTTTCCTTCTCCTAGACTGGTTCCCTAGCCAAGGTTAAAGAACCCAGTCTACACTACTATTTATCCATATTATTTGTATTATTCGGACTATTGTCCTCATCTTCATTGTTATCTGTACAACGTTTCAGTCAATGTGCCCTCCGGCCTTCTTCAGGTATTTCTTGTCGTAATTGGGATTATCAAGCCACATCTCAAAAATTCAAAGAAATAGAATTTACCCATAGCTGGAGGGAGAATATATAGATTCATACCTTTCACAAGAGTATTAGCACAATGTGAAATGCAAACAACCTCTTCCAGAATTTGAACTCGGGTCGACGGGTCCATTTCCTACGACTCTAACCATTAAACCACGCGCCTCCACAAGCATATTGATTTATGGATTATTAGAGCTGCTTTATTAATGTACGTCTTTCTTTGTCCACAGGGAACAAAATGTTGTCCAACTTGAAAATTCTCAATACTTATACAAATTAGGTAGATCTTCGACAATTCGTTTTCCTGTGAATAGGCGACAAATAAAAGAGAATGACTTTTCCTAAAGATGAAAACAGTGGATATGATTTCCTATAATTATTCATACCAAATTGACTAGTTCGATATAATCACGTTCGGTTGTCTACTGAGGAAATACAAAAAAAGAACCTTCTCAATTATTCATAAGGTTGCTATTCAAGAAAATTGCAATCATATAAATAAAGATGTATGATTTCCTATAAAAAGGCATGCCAAATTTAGTCGTTAAAAAAACCCAGCTGGCATAGACAAACAAAAAAGAAATAAAAAGAAATAAAACAAAATAAAACAAAACAAAAAGAAATAAAAAAGATAAAAATAACAAAAGAAAACGTTTCCTTGTTTGTATATAGCCATAATTCACCTGGCAAAACATTATTATCAAAACTAGCAAAAAAAAAAAAACACGCTCCGGGCGATGTAAAAATATATTTTTCAAATATATTGCTTGAGGAGGTGGAAGTTAAAAAAATTAAATTTTGGGGAGTTTGAACCATAAATCATGAAATCATCAAATTTATTTTGCTATTTTTACATTTTTTTTAAAATCTATTTTTACATCGCCCGGGAGGTGTTTTTTTATTTTGCTAGTACCATTAAAGAAACCAAATCAAACCAAATGACTCTTGTCTCTTCAATTGAGTACATCAATTTTTACATAATCTCTATATTTAGCTGATTGGTCGCATTGTACGGCATGTCAATACTTGTTGGGTTATTTTATGCCGAAATATTTTGTTTTATTCGTTCTTGATAATTACTCAATTTTTTATTTATTAAACTTAATTTAAAGGCATGCCAAATTTAGTTGTTTACTGGCTTCAAATTCACGCTGCTAAATCGTGTATCTGTATACGTTGCGGGATATATGGTCACGTGGCGAAGTATGTAGTCGGACTTAAGAAACCACAACACATGGGTATAGTAGGAGGTTTGACTTTATTTCTCTCCCTCGGCTGGTGGGTGGCGAGCGTTGACAATGGAAATGCCCCAGGGTTGACAATGACTACTACTACTATTGGGATCTGGCGATGGTGAGGTGGAAGGGTGGACAACTCCTACTAACCATGTGTTGTGGTTTCTAGTCCGACTACATACTTCGCCACGTGACCATATATCCCGCAACGTATACAGTACACGATTGCAGCGTGATTTGAAGCAGTAACAACTAAATTTGGCCATGCCTTTAAATTAAGTTTTAAATAAAAAATTGAAGTAATTATCAGAACGATAAAACAAAATATTTCGGCAATAAAAATAACCAACAAGTATGACATGCGTACAATGCGACAATCAGCTAAATATAGAGATTTGTAAAAATTGTTACTCAATTGAAGAGACAAGAGTCTTGGTTTGATTTTGGTTTCTTTAATGGTACTAGCAATAAAAAACACCTCCCGGGCGTGTAAAATAGATTTTAAAAAAAGTAAAAATAGCAAAATAAATTTGATGATTTCAAGATTTTATGTTCAAAACTCCCAAAATTTAATTTTTAACTTCCACCTCCTCAAGCAATATATTTAAAAATATATTTTTTACATCGCCCGGAAGCGTGTTTTTTTTTTATTTTGCTAAGTTTTTGATATAATGTTTGCCAGGTGTATGGCTATAATACAAACAAGGAAACGTTTTCTTTTGTTATTTTTATTTTTTTATTTCTTTTTGTTTTGTTTTATTTTGTTTTATTTCTTTTTATTTCTTTTTTTTGTCTATGCAGCTGGGTTTTTTAAAGCGGACTAAATTTGGCTAATGCTTTTTATAGGAAATCATCATCTTTATTTATATGTGCAATTTCTTGAAATGCAACCTTATGAATAATGAGAAGGTTCTTTTTTTTTATTTCCTCAGTAGACAACGAACGTGATTATATCGAACTAGTCATTTTAGTATGAAATAATATAGGAAATCATATCCATTGTTTTCATCTTTAGGAAAAGTCATTCTCTTTTATTTGTCGCCTATTCACAGGAAAACGAATTGTCGAAGATCTACCTAATTTGTATAAGTATTGAGAATTTTCAAGTTGGACAACATTTTGTTCCCTTGGACCAAAGAAAGACGTACATTAAATAAAGCAGCTCTAATAATGCCATAAATCAATATGCTTGTGGAGGCGCGTGTTTAATGGTTAGAGTCGTATAGGAAATGGACCGTCGACCCCGAGTTCAAATCTGGAGAGGTTGTTTGCATTTCACATTTGTGCTAATACTCTTGTGAAAGGTATTGAATCTATATATTCTCCCTCCAGCTATGGGTAAATTCTATTTCTTTGAATTTTTGAGATGTGGCTTGATAATCCCAATTACGACAAGAAATACTTTGAAGAAGCCGGAGGGGCACATTGACTGAAAGTGTACAGAATAACAATGAAGATGAGGACAATAGTCGAATAATCTAATAATATGGATAAACTAGAGTGGTAGACTGGGTTCTTTACCTTGGCTAGGGAACCAGTCTTAGGAGAAAGGAAAACTCTGAATTCAACCCGTTAAAACCCCGCTTAAGTAATTGACCTTGTGTCAAATACAGCTCATTGTGGATGGGTTGGTGTATATATATATATATATATATATATATTTATATATATATATATAATTACGCTTGTTCCTTAATCTTCCAACCGTTACCTCTTGCAACAACTCTGATTAAAAATGACACCGACCAAATCGTCTAGATGAAATGTAAAAAAATGTAATGCTGATCATCAGGTGTTGCTTATCCACCGAATTCTTATTTCTTATGAGTGTTGTACCTCGCGCTAAGTATGGCCATCGCGTTTTTATTCAATCAGAAAGAGGGAAAGGTTCACAAAAATATAATAAAAAACAAAGAAAGAAAGCGAGTAGGAGAAAGATAGAGAGAGGGGTGAGAAGGCGAAACAATAATTCTAATCAGTTTCAATCGATGAGGAAAAAGAATAAAGAAAAAAAAACGAGGAGAAGATAAAGAAATGGAGGAGAGATAGTTAAATCTGATTTTTTAAACTTTTTTATATACTAGCAAAATAAAAAACGCCCTGGCCGACGTAAAATAAATATTGCTGAGGGGATGATAGTTGAGAATTTAATATTAGAGAGTTTGTTATCATAAAGTAAAGTAAAATCACAATTATTAATAGGATAAAAATAAAATAGATTTATTAAAGGATTAAAATATTAAAAAAATTAAATGAAAACTTATTCGATACTTTAAATATATCATAAGATAAAAAAACTATATATAGATCGATAAACCAGTATGTATTTAGTTAAAACATGTTTAAAAAAAACAATGAAAGGGACTGTCTAACATTGCATGCTCAAATTTTTAATGTATTTATTCTACGTGGGGTTTTAGTAGTGTAACGTAATCGTGACTTCATTTTTGTCTACAGAACTAAACCGTAGCGACTCCAATTATTTAATAATAAAGTTTGAACTATGTGCAATTTTGTTGTGTTGGCAGCCCTCCGTCTACGAAGAGAGTATGGAGTAGTGTCAAGTGTTTATTATTTATTCCTTTTGAGTTTCACCATCAAGTTT
This sequence comes from Doryteuthis pealeii, assembly GCA_023376005.1. Classification (NCBI taxonomy): domain Eukaryota; kingdom Metazoa; phylum Mollusca; class Cephalopoda; order Myopsida; family Loliginidae; genus Doryteuthis; species Doryteuthis pealeii. Next base: position 10,338,674 of record CM042172.1, on the reverse strand, counting down.
TAGCTGATGGTCTTTCACTGGAGTCTGAGTGACAGCAAGTTCCTAGGTCTTCCAGGACTCATTCTGAAGTATTCTGGCAGATTGCAGCAGTGGCAGTGTTCTGAATTGTTTTCAATCCTTCTCTGTATCCCAACTTTCCAAACCCTTCTAATCCTTTTGGGACTGTTCCAGTGCACCAACTACAATTGTATAACTTACACTTTCATATTCATAACTTTTTCAGTTCTCTGGCCAAAAAGGGCCCCCAGAAAAAAAATATTTGTCTATTTTTTCATTAACTTCACCCTGTGATCCGCTGGCACTGCAAAATCCACCAGTTGACAAGTTCTTTCTTTCTTGTTAATCAACAACTAGGTCTGGTCTTCTTGCTGGGGATAAGGTGATCCGTTTTAATTTCAAAGTCCAGAGAATTTTGTGCGTTTCGGTTCTCAGAACAGATTCTGGTTTATGCATATACCAATTTTGTTTGTGTGTCAAAATTTTATTTCTTGCAATAATTCCCAGTGGATCACCTTTACCAACCCAGTCGTGTCTAGTTTTTGTATTCTCGTTGTGCTAGTTTGCCTACATTCGCAGAGTATATGGTTAACAGTCTCATCTCTATTACCGCAAAGTTCTACATTTACTATTTTGTTGGTTCTTATCATTTTCGCTTGATGTAGTTTGTCCTTATGGCATTATTGTGCAGCAATTATAAGTGATTCTGTTTCTCTTTTGAGGTTCCTTTCTTAACCATGTCCAAGTTTTCCATGTGCAACCTCATCTATTTGTCGTTTGAAGCGTCATATAATTGTTTTTCTTCCATTTTTGTTTTCTAGACTTTGTCCGTTTTTCTTTTGTCCGATCTGCCGTTTCTACTATTGTTGCGCATAAGTAGTTTATCTTGGCTCTTCCTTGTGTAATCTTCAAGTTGTTGGATTGGGTTTCCTAACCAATTCCTCTATGTTGGCAAGACCTCTTCCCCTTCCTTTCCTTGACACATACAATCTACCTATCATCTCTAGGGTGGAGACGCCTTGTGCATGGGTCATTAATTTTCTCGTCCTTGGTCTATATGTCTGAGTTTCCTTTTGTCCATTTTTAAGAATGGTCCCTGAGTATCTTATAATGGGCAAGCCAGGTATTAATTCCTTGAATCAGATTCCTGCTGTGTTTCGTTTCTCTTTCTTCTCTAGAATTTTTCTAGTTCTCTGGATATTCTTTTTAACTTTTCCTTTCATTTCTGCTGCATGATATTGTCCCTTTAAAATTCTTAAGTATTGTAGCTTTCCATTTTCATCAAGAGATTTTATAGTTTCCTGATTTGGTAGTTGTATTCATTCATTTTTTTCTTTCAACCCCTTTTTATTACAAGCATAGCACATTTTTCGATTCCAAATTCCATCCTATATCCTGGCTAATATCCTAATAGTTTGTACTAGGCTCTCCAATTCTTTTTCATTTTTTGCAAAATTTAATGTCATCCATGTACATAAGGTGGTTTATCTTTTTCTTGTGAATTACTAAAATTTGTATCCCCGGTACATTTTTTCAGTATATGGTTTGCGGCATCAATTGCAATAATAAAGAGTAGTGGTGATAATGAGTCTCTTGGAAGAGACCTCTTTGGATTTTTAAACTTCTGCCAGGGATTGTTTTCCAGCTTTTAAATTGAACTCGCCAGTTTTCCCATGGCTTTTAATAAGTTTAATGTTGTTGGAAATGTTGTACATTATTATTATTATATATTATATTATATTATTATTATTTTACTCCTTTTGAGTTTTCACATCAGCATTAGCTGATGGTCTTTCAACTGGAGTCTGAGTGAGAGCAAGTCTCTCAGATCTCCAGGGCTCTTCTGAGTATTCTGGCAGATTGCAGCAGTGCAGTGTTCTGAATGTTTTCAATCCTTCCTTTGATATCCAAACTTTCCAAACCCTTTTCTAATCCTTCTGGGAATGTTCCAAGTGCACCAACTACAATTGGTATCACGTTCACTTTCATGTTCCATAACTTTTCAGTTCTCTGCAAGGTCCAGATATTTGCCCATTTTTTCAATTTTCCTTTAGCTTCACCCTGTGATCTGCTGGCAGCTGCAAAATCCCACCAGTTGACAATTCCTTTCTCTTTTTTGTTTATCAACACTAGGTCTGGTCTTCTTGCTGGGATAAGGTGTCCGTTTTTATTTCAAAGTCCCAGAGAATTTTATGCGTTTCGTTCTCAAGAACAGATTCTGGTTTATGCATATACCATTTTTGTATTATTATTGAGTTTACTATAATTTATCTGCCTTTTTATGAGAATCGTTTTCATTACATTTTATAATGACGTTTTTTGGGTGACATTATAACGTCTACCTCATGTTGTTCCTTGTGGACAAAGAAGTACTTCCATGAATAAAGCATCTCTACATAAACAACAATTTCTTTTGAGTGAAATCCCATTATTCCATGACATTTCTTCTGTCACGGGAAATACAAGCATTAATAATGATTTACAAGTGTCAAAATTTACAGGTGTCCAAACGTCAACGTCTTTCCCCATATTTATCAGCTTTTATTGATCATATTACCTTCAGGCACCCATTTTTGATCTCGATTAAGAAAGAACATGTTTTTCATTTACACCCTCAATATCCGGTTGTTGTTAGGGGTTAGGGTAGGGTTAGTTTTATCATTTTAAAAAAATCTCATAAATCAGAAATGTATTTATCGATAGAAAAATGTATTTACTTAAAAAATTGTGTATCCATTAAGAATTAATTTATTCAAAACTTTAATAGGAATTAAAATGACCCACTTAGGTTGATATGCCCGTAAACAAACAAACCAACCTAAAAATCAGACATCTATCAGGGGAGAAAAACAAAGAACAAAGAAAATAAAAATAAGAAGAAGAAAAAGATGATGAAAAATAACAAAAAGAAACCGTTTCTAATTTGCACACGGTCTAATTCACGCACAAAATAATAAAAAAAATGGATTGAAATTATTTCATATAAACATGTAGTTGCGAGTATAACCACAGAGAACAATGACATGAGGACCAATCATATCAAAGCAAAAATGGTTAGACAAAAACAGAATAGCCAGTGTATGATATGAGAAGATAGAGACGACACAGTTATTACATAATGGGAAAATGCATCAGACTAGCATAAAAAAGTACAAGACTATTCCACCACTGGTGGGAAAGGTGATCCACTGGGAATGAGCAAGAAATTATTTCTTAACCATACTCCCAAAACGGTATATGCATAAATCAGAATCGTTCCTCTAAATGGGATTCTAAATAAGAAGCGGACAATATGACCTTTAGTCACCCCTTTTTGATCTCGATTAAGGAAAGGACATGTTTTTCATTTACAACTGTCAATATCCGGTTGTTTTAACAGGCGATTTTTAGATTTTTTTAAATTATAAAACTAACCCCTAACCGTAAACTTAACAACAACGTTGATTGGACAAGTGACCACAGTATGAGATGCCGAAAACTCTACACTGAGCCACTAGCCACGCCACACGCGTCTTTGAAATTAATCAGTGGTAAGAGAATCAGAAAGAAATCTGTTAATATGTCACCTAAAATCAAAATGTCCGTTTGTTCAATCAATTTATCATGTTCAGCGTATTCCAAAAGACATCAATTTCCTTCCAGACATTACTGGCATTTATCATAACCTCATCTATAAAGTTTAATGTAAGTAGATCAATAAGAACATAAATAATCTGATTAACTCTCTCTCTCTCTCTCTCTCTTCTCTCTCTCTCTCTCTCTCTCTCTATCTCTCTCTCTCTCTCTATCTATTCTCTCTCTCTCTCCTCCTGAGAATCTATATATATAACGAGCAGGTAATCAAGATATAAGTAGAGAGGGTGAAAGTGGACATGTAGATTTTTCAATATAAGTCATCCTAAATTAAGGATTTGTATATCAATTTTGTGTCTTTGAAGCTAAACAGTAAAGCCTTTAGAAAGCAATCAATTGATTCTCAGCATTGTATAATATATATATTTATATATATATATATATATATATATGTAAGTAAAATGGAAGTTAATCCACTGTATGAAATTTAACCATTTATAAGAAAAAACAAATGATGTTAATAGACAGAATCCTGTTTCGAACCTTTTTTAATAAAGCGTTCTTCATCTTCATAGAGCCGAATTGATTCGACCTTTTTGATAAGAGCGCCTTCAATCCTCTCTGTCTTTCTTTCATATTTTGCTCTTAATGAAGACCGCTCTATAAAAATGGTCGAAACAGATTGTCAGCAACAATACATCATTTGTTTTATTTCAAAATGTTATTTCCTATATCACACACACACCACACACACACACACACCACCACATATATTATAATATATAATATATATATAATTATATATATATATAAAGATGATGTATCCAAACTTGGTAAGTAAGGGATGATTCTATATGTGATTTTAAGATCCACTGTATTAATATTGATGATCCAGTTGTAAAATACAGCGAATCTTTAAATCACTAAGAGAGCTCAATGTAAAATAACCTTTTAGAATTTATACAGAGAATAATTTATCAATAAAGGAAGGAAGACTCCATACAAGTATCCTACATAATAAATTTATTTTCGCGGACGAAAATCGGGGCCCATATAATTAAGTTGATTTAACCGGCTCCCCAAATTCGTATCATCAGATGGGTCCAATTCACTTATGGACAAGCATATCACAAATAACCAAAGAGCTTGAATATATATAAATTTAACAAAACAATATTATATAATTTAACTGAAATATATATAAATCAAACAAAACATATAAATTCAACAAAAAACATTATATATATATAAACTGAAATATATATAAATTCAAACAAAACAATATATTAATATATATATATATATATTATATATAGTATATATATATATATATCTTATTAGTAAAAGCCTTGTGGTAAAATAGTTTGTTTTACAAATGTATATCAAGATTACCCGGGAAAAATAATAAAGAAAGCTAGTCGCACAACACAAAAATAACACTTGACCAAAAAAAGTAAAAAAATTTATATAAATAATCCATATATAAACGGCTAGATTGTCTTTAGGCTAAAATGTTAAAAATCTCGATACCAAAGTAGAACAAATAATAAAGGTTAAACTAGAGTCAGATATACCTCCTAAATAATTTGATAGACAAGATTAGACCGGAAAAAATTCGAATTAACTTCCTACGCAAACTTTACAAAGGTAAGAACATATTTTATCCCTCTCCAATATTTTATATATATATAATTCAAAGCTTCTTATAAAGAGTCCCATAGAATGGGAAAAAGGTTTTTTTTTATTAATGACCTCTCTCAAAGTTATTATATTACTAGCAAATATATGCACCCTCCGGTGCAAGTTATTTTTTTTTAAGTTTTATGTTGAAATATCGTATTAAATTAGAAAGTCTAATAAGAAGGCAATTAAAAAGATTGTGAGTGGGGTAAATGAAAATAGAAATGAAACTACTCTTCCATCACTCCCGTCTTTCATTGCTGAATTTTACTTATTTAACCTATTTAGTTAAATTAGGAAATAAAGAATAAAATGACAGTTATTTTTTCTTGTTAAGGATTTCATTAAAGATTCATTGAAGAGTTTTTGCTTATTTCTTTAAAACCAACATTAAGAAATCAATAATACTAAGCACATATTTATAAACAACATTTTTAAATATCAATATGCAAATTAGCCTCCATTCACACTGTAACCGCTATTTTTGTATATTAAATACAAGGCAGTTATTTGTATGTAGATATGCACACAATAAAAGGTGAAAGCAATTTTAATTAATAATATGATGTTAAATATAATTAATATCATGGAGAATGTGATGTCATACTAAAGAGTTGTGCTGGTAGGAAATAGTTTCGGTTACAGCATAACACACAATCTCCATTATAATAAGATTTACTAGCAAATATATTACATTCGGGTGGCAAGTATTTAGGTTTTGATGTAATAAAATATTGTAATCAATATAAACTATTTGAAATGATAACTGAGGGTATAATCGAAATAGACAGCTTTAGATTTAACTCTTCCATCATTTTCTTCACTCCCGTCTTTCATTTTTTTCTAATTTATCTATTTGTTAGATTATGAAGTATTTAATAAATTACAGTTCTTTCGTCTTGTTTATGGATTCTTTTAAGATTTATCCCCGAGGATTTTTGCTCAGATCGTTAAGAGAAACGAAACATTGAAATAAACTAAGCAATATTTATTAAAATCAAATTTTAAATATCAATATGCAAATAGCCTTCCCGTTCACACTGTAAAACCGCTAATTTTTGTATATATAAATACAATTACATGCTATGGTTAGATTTATGGTTACAGTATTAATAAGGATAACAATTTTATCATAATTGCAGGTTAAATAAAAAATAAAATTCATGGTAAAGTGACGGTCAATAACTAAGTAGAATTGTACTTGATAGTGATTAGTTTCGTTACAGACAGACAAACACACATAATCTCATTATAAAAGATTATTATGTATTTTATTATTATTATTATTATATTATTATTATTATTATTATTATTATTATTCCTTTTGAGTTTTCCAACATCAGTGTTAGCTGATGGTCTTTCACTGGAGTCTTAGAGTGATCAGCAGTCCCTCAGGTCTTCATGACTCTTCTGAGTATTCTGGCAGATTGCAGCAGTGCAGTGTTCTGATGTTTCAATCCTTCTCTGATATCCAAACTTACCAAAACCCTTTTTCTATCCTTTGGGCTGTTCCGTGCACCAACTACAATTGGTATACTTTCCCTTTCATATTCCATAAACTTTTTCAGTTCTCTGGCAAGGTCCATATATTGTCTATTTTCATTAATTCAACCTGTGATCCGCTGGCAGCTGCAAAATCCACCAGTTGACAAGTTTCTTTCTTCTTGTTAATAACACTAGTCGTTCTGCTGGATAGGTGATCCGTTTGAATTTCAAAGTCCCAGAAATTTTGTGCGTTTCCGTTCTCAGAAGATTCTGGTTTCTATCCATTTGTTGTGTGGTCAAATTTAATTTCTTGCAATAATTCCGTGGATCACCTTCCACCCATGCGTGTCTAGTTTTGTATTCTCGTTGTGTAGTTTGCTACTCGCGGTATTATTATTATTATTTTTAATTATAATATTATTATTATTATTAATTATTTTCATTTGGAAAGGTCCCAAATATTATTTTCAATTATTCTGTTCATTCCATTCATTATTATTATTCGTTAGTTTCATTTTTGCATTAATTCTTTACTATATATATAATATATATATATAATATATATTGCTATGTTAAAAACAATTCAATACCTACGGTAGTAATATCTTATCCACAGAAAGCGAGTAAATACCGAATAGGAAAAGCGTGGTCGGCGCACAAACAAATTATCAGTAATATGGAATCCGCCTCACTGACAGCTAGCGACAATTCTTCCAGGCGGTGGTTGGTATCAGCGTTGCTGTACGAATGCACCACTTGGACCCAACGAGGCGCCTTGAGAATAGCTGGACGGTGAGCTGCACAAGAATGCTGCGTGCCAGTCCTGAAATAAATGGAGGGCAGCACCCCACGAGAAACAGCTTATGGCCCCTGCCCCCATACTCACAAACCATACAAGTGAGACGGACAAGAATCCGGCACTGACTGAGAGCAAGGATAAGCTCAAAAGTGACGTTCTCCTGTGGAAAGCCATCAAGGACTACTGACCACTAGCAAAGGATGCAGGTTGCTGCGCAGAGGACCTCCCTGCAATGAATGATAGGAAAGGTTTGCGAAGAGATGGTCATGGATATCCGTGCTAATGCGGCGACATGATGATGATGAGTTAATGAATTAAATATAGAAAATTAAATACATATTTTCTTTTGCTATCTACATGTTCGTCATCTGGGATTAGAGCAGTAGCTTATT
>CM042172.1:10299592-10330648 GCA_023376005.1 Doryteuthis pealeii | reverse complement strand
ACAAACACACAAGACGAGAGGAGAAAGAGGGGAAAGAAAGACAGAGAGAGAGAGAGGGAAGAGAAGAGAGAGAAAGAGAGAGGAGAGAAGAGAGAGAGAGAGAGAAAAGAGAGAGAGAGAAAGAGAGAAAGAGAAGGAGACACAGGGAGGAGGAACAAAAGAAAAAAAAAGAATCATAAAAACGTGAAATGAAGTTCATTCGAATTTCTGAGGTTGAATAATCAAATTACAAAAACGGGGAAAAATGTACAAAAATAAATAAAACAAAAAGGGAGAGTATATAGAAAAAAGTGTGTGTGTGGGGGAGGGGGGATTTTAAAAATCAATAAAGTATATTCCTCCCCATCCAAACCATAAAAGGACCAATACGGCTAATAGACAAAATTGAAACCACATTTGCACGAAACCAAGAATAGGCGCAGACCCCAAAGAGCAAAAAACAGAATTAAAGAATTAGAAAACGAACATGAAGATCTCGGCGGGAGGCAGTGGAATACTGCGACTAAAGAGGAATACCCCCCCAATGGGCCACCAGTTGGCCGACCAGTGATGCTTCAGGACGGAATCCTGGTGGTTGGACAGTAGGGTAGGTCAATTTTGGAACTGTAACGTTTCCCATGTGGCGAAAGTTCCAAATTAACATAACGAACTACCAAACATAATATTTTTTTCAAAACTTAACCTTCGTTTGAGGAAATAGATTTCTATCCTTTAAAATGTTATCATTGTCACACCATAATTATTTGGTAAAAAGTAGGGACAATATTACCTTTAGGCACCCCTTTATGATCTCGATTAAGAAAGGACATGTTTTTCATTTACACCGTCAATATCCGGTTGTTTTAACAGACGATTTTAGATTTTTTTTTAAATTACAAAACTAACCCCTAACCCTAAGCCCTGACCCTAACCCCTAACAAACAACCGGATATTGGCGGTGTAAATTAAAAACATGTCCTTTGTCGGGTAAAATATGAGGCGCTATCCCGACGCAGCGGGGGGGGGGCAGTAGCGAGCTTTAGTGGGGTAGCCACCAGACCAGGTAAATAAAGTGGTTGCGAAATTTAGTGGGCTTTGTAGCTAACCACTTCAAAAACGCGACCCACTGTTACTCGTACTGGGTCAATTAGTTGAGGGGAAAGAAGTAATGTGGAATTGCACGTATAACCAACTCGCTTTCAGCTTGTTCTCTTGGCTTGTTCTATTCACCCGCCTCGCAGCCGGACTTTTAGGGCCTTGGTATAAACCACTACGAGGGGGTGTCAGCTTCAAGAAAGGGAAATGGGACAACCCAGTCGGTGACCACCTCACCAACTCGCTACCAGGTTATAGAAAGAGGGGGGAGGAGAAAAATAATTCTCACACCTTTCTTAATCGAGATCAAAAAGAGTGCCTAAAGGTAATATGGTTCAAAGCAGCATATTGGTGGTAATGGGGTTTATTTTCAATCTGTATTCTTGTTAAAATATTTCATTCGTTTCGTTTAAAATGACAAGCTTTTCTGTTTAAAATATTAAAATTGCTAAATTTTCTAACCATTTTCTAGGCTAAATGTTGTGAAAACGAGGATTTTTGCTTCATGTTTGTAGAAAGTCGTTGATGCTATTTCCTCAAACAATGGTGAAACTAAGAGGTCTAATTTTTGGTATCAGTATTTATCATACCAGCATACAACTTTCGCTGTTTGAGAGTATCTTATATTTTAAAAACACCTACCCTACTGACAAAATTTTATATAACCTTTTCTATTTTAAAAATATCTTTCAAATACCGTTTTATGCCACCCGAAGGGAGTTTTCTGCTAGTATTTATAAAAAGGTTTATTTCCTATATTCACTATCATTAAATGTCAAAAAAAAAAAAAAGAAAGAAAGAAAATGAAAAGACCTTTGAGATCAGTCTTTAGATGAATTTATGTTTAAAATAGATTTTCATTGATTATTTAGGGGTAAAATATTTTTACTAGGTAGACCCCGACCTATTAGTAATTTAATGAAATCTGAACGAAATAAATTTTAATCGTAAGATTTTAATTTTTTCTCTAAAGATGATCAGAATAATTAAATCAGAAATGTTCAGAAATGTTTTGGAGGACCATACTGTCGTAAAACAAAACAAAATTACAGTGGAGTGGAGTGAATGTGATGCTTTTTAAATAAGTAATTAATTAAGAAATATTAAAGGTTTTATTTCATTTATTTCACCCGGCATTATCTTTCAAATATTTTTTACGCCACCGAAAGGGGTTTTCCGCTAGTATTTATAAAAAGGTTTATTTCCTCTTTACTATCATTAAATGTTAAAGAAAAAAAAAAAAAAGAAAGAAAATGAAAAGTCTTTGAGATCAATTATATTTAAATAGATTTTCATTGATTATATTCGGGGAAATATATTTTTACTAGTTCGACCCCAACCTCTTATTTCATTTCATGAAATCTGAACGAAATAAATTTTAATCGTAAGATTTTTATTTTTTTTTCTCTAAAGATAAGGATCAGAATAATTAAATCAGGAATTTTTTAGAAACGTTTTGGAGGACCATACTGTCGTAAAACAAAACAATTATTACAGAGAGTGGAGTAAATATGATGCTTTTTAAGTAAGTAAGTAATTAAAAATTATTAAAGGTTTTATTTCATTTATTTAATTTTCCCACCTCCCTCAGGCAATATCTTTCAAAATCGTTTTATGCCACCCGAAGGGAGTTTTCTGCTAGTATTTATAAAAAGGTTTATTTCCTCTATTCACTATCATTAAATGTCAAAAAAAAAGAAAAAAGAAAGAAAATGAAAAGACCTTTGAGATCAGTGAAAAGAAAAAGTTAGAATGTACTGTTATCTGGGAAAATATTTTCCATCTATATTTGGTACCGATGGAATCGCAGATGTCTCTACTTTTATAATAAGGAGACACATCTTTCCAGCACCTTAGGGGAAATTTTATGAAAAAAAAGATTTATCTGTCCAAGCAGAAATATAATTCGGTCTGTATTTTAACTTTGTTAACGCGTTTTGTTTTATCTTTATTCAAAGTTTGCTGAAAAACATTATTTAACTTTTTCCATTTCAAGAAGAAGAAAAAAACATCCTTATTGTAGCGAGGATCTTACCTCTCTACAACAAATCAGTCGGCGTATTTGCAGCTCCACCTATTGGGCAGTATTAGAAGCGCGGGGTCTAATGGTTAGAGTTGTAGGAAATGGACTCGTCGACCCGAGTTCAATTCCTGGACGAAGCTGTTTACATTTACCATAACGCTAGTCCCATGAGCTTCAGTTTGTGAGCAATCCACATTAAACGACCTTGTGTCATACTCGCTAAATGGGATGCGAGTTAAATACAATATCCAAAAAAATCAAAGTTGAAAAATACTTTTAGATTTTAATAGAACTAGCAAATATATGCACCCTCCGGGTGCAAGTATTTAAGTTTTAATATAATAAAATATTATGTTAAATTAGAAAGACTAATGAAACTGAATAAGAATTCAGATAAAAATATTTGGAACAGAGTAGGTATAATCGGAAAATAGAACAACTTTGAAACTAACTCTTCCATCATTTTCCATTACTCCCGTCTTTCAGTGGTAAATTTTCCTAATTTAACTATTTAGTTAAAATAGGAAGTAAAAATAATATTACAGTTACTTCTTCTTGTTAATGGATTTCTTTTAAGATTTATCCCCAAGATTTTTGCTCATATTCAATAAGATAAAATCAAACAATTAGAAATCAATAATACTAAGCATATATTTATTAAAATCAAATTTTAAAGATCAATATGCAAATTAGCCTTCCCATTCACACTGTGAACCGCTATTTTGTTGTATATATAAATATAATTGCACGTTATTAGTATGTAGATATTGTTAACAGTCTTAATGATGTAAAACAATTTTACTAATAATTGAGGTTTAAATAAAAAAAATAAAATCATGGACAATGTTGTGTAAATAACAAGGGAATTGTGACTTGTATAGTAATATAGTTTCGGTTACAGACAGAAAAACACACAATCTCCAATATGATAAGATTAAATTGTATCAACATTTGTAACAGGAAAACATTTAACAAAAACATGATTAAAACGTTTAATTGGCAATTTTTTAGGAAATAAATGTGAAAACTATTTGTTTACAAAAGAAATGTAAAAAAGGAAAAGAAAAAAAAAAGGAAATAAGACAGTTATGACACTTCAGAAATCTATTTTATGTTTTAACATAGAATGTTTTCAAATGGAGGGGAAGGGGGGGGAGTATGACATGATGTCTGAAATCTATTTGTTTCAGTTATCAAAGTTAAATATTTAAAAAAAAAAGATTGGGAAAGGTATGAATCCAATTCTCCCTCCAGCTATGGGTAAATAGCAGGGAAGACTGGGCTCTTTAACCATAGCTTGGTAACTAGTCTAGGAGAAGGAAAAACTCTGAATTCAAACCTGTTAAACTGCACTTTAAAAAATTGACCTTGTGCCACATTCTCGTGCGGAGGGGTTGGTAAATATATATAGGCAGTATTTTTATCCAGTTTACCTCTTCATCTATTATTCTGTTAATAATAGAGATTCGGGCTCTATTTGTCTGTAACTGAAACTACATCACTGCTTACGACACAGTCATTTGAAGAATTAAGTACCGTATTTGACAGCATATAGGACTCACTTTTTTCTTCCGAAATCTTAGCTCAAAAAATGCCCTGCGTCTTATAAATCATAGGTGAAGTTTGAGACCTCCCGTAGGCCTAGGCTAATCTTCTCTATGATGCTCACTAACCCAGCTTACTCAGTACTTTTACCTACCCTGTACTGCCAAATTACTTTTATACAGCTATGTTTCTGCTTGTGTAATGTACAGCTAGACTGTTGTCAACAATATATGCTTAAATACACTAAAAACCTTTTTCCTGAATCTGACCTGCTGAAATGGAGGTGCGTCTTATATACCCATGCGTCTTATATGCCGTCAAATATGGTAAGTTTTTCAATGAGTATCTAATTCATAGTTAGTAAATTACTGCATAAAAATATTAAAATTCTATGAGAAAATCACTTAATTGTCAAATTTTTGGAAAATTTCGATACTTATTCACCTATAGATGAATTTATGTTTAAAATAGATTTTCATAAAATATATCTGGGGAAATCCTTATTGCATGAAAATATTATAATTATATGAAAAATCACTTAATTGGCAAATTTTCACGAGAATTTTGATACTTATTCACCTTTAGATGAGTTTATATTTAAAGTAGATTTTCATAAATCAAATTTTATATGAAAAAAAACATTTATCTGTCACAGTAAATCATATAATTCGGTCTGTATTTAAACTTTGTTGATGTTTTATCTTTATTCAAAGTTGGCTGAAAAACATTATTCAACTTTTTTTTCCATTTCAAGAAAAAAAGAATCCTGAAAACGTGATATATATCACTATATATATACCAATCCATCTGCACGAATTGGATGTGACATAAGGTTAATTTCTTGAGCGTAGGCCGTCCAGCAACGACGTATATTGACCAACTCTGCGTGGATACTGTATGCCGTGCAGATGATTTCCTGGGAGCAATGAAAGGGTTGGCGAGAGATTGTCATGGATATCCGTGAATATATAATATATATATATATATATATATATATATATATATATGATATCCATTTAATAAATCATGTCATATTTTTATCTTTTAAATCCCTAATATATCTAGATAAAGTTGTTGCCTTTCTAAGCTTAGAAGTGCAACAATTTTATCGAGATATATTTGGGATTTAAAAGATAAAAATATGACATAAAAAATTGAATGGGATATCATACATACATATATATATATATATATATATATATATCTTATTATAATGGAGATTGTGTGTTTGTCTGTCTGAAGCCGAAACTAAATCACTACTCAAATCACAATTCCCTTAGTTATTGACGTCACATTCACCATGAATTTATTTTTATTCAAACCTCAGTTATTGATAAAATTGTTATACCTTATTAATACTTTTGACTTTATCTACATTTTAATAACATGCAATTGTATTTATATATGCAACAAAATAGCGGGTTACAGTGTGAACAGGAAAGCTAATTTGCATATTGATATTAAAAGTTTAATTTTATTAAATATGCGCTTGGTATTATTGATTTCTAATTGTTTGTTTTTTTCTTAATGTATATGAGCAAAAAACTTGGGGATAAATCTTAAAAGAAATCCTTTAATATAAAGAAATAACGGCAATTTTCTTTACTTCCTAATTTAACTAAATAGTTAAATTAGGAAAATTCAGCAATAAAAGGAGGGAGTGATGAAAAATGATGGAAGACTTAGTTTCAAAGTTATTCTATTCTCGATTATACCCCCTCGTTTCAAATCATTTTATTTGGATTTTTATTTAGTTTTCAAAAGTATTTTCAAATTTAACATATTCATTACATTAAAAATCAATACTTGCACCCGAGGGTGCATATATTTGCTAGTATATATAATATATGGAATTGTATTTAAAATAAAAGTATTTACTTCATAATCAAAAACAAAGAGAATGAGAACAGACAACAAACCCAGCAAAAACGGAAGCCGTATCCACTTGTGGATGAAATCAACCCAAAATGAAATGTCAAGTCGCCAAAGTAGAATCTCCAAAAAACTCTCTCCCCTCTTCTCATTCTATTCCCAGCACATTACGGATATAACAACACTACAATGTAAGCCGTACTCGGACACTATATATATATATATATTATATATATTATATATATATATATATATTTTTTTGTCTATCATTACTATAATGCTTCTGATTATTTTCAAAATTGAAAATTGAGATTAATTTATTTTAAAATAAAATTCATTTATTTTTAAATAAAATTCATATTATTTTTAATGCAGACAGCACAATTTTATTTTTTTTATTAATCCAACTAACTAGCAGCGTTGTTTTTACTAACGGTCTTTTTCCCGTCTTGTTGTTGATGACCGACCACGTGCGGTTGATACATTATAAGAATAGGGTCCTCATATTAGTTGGGATGGGCCGAGTTGCCTTTTAAAAACCGTCAAGAGAATTGGCCCCGAAACGGTTTGCACACTTCTCTTCTGATGAGCCTATTTCAGTTTGTAAACATCGTTTGTTTTTCATTATATCTTATTCAATATATATATATATATATATATATTAGACAAAACGTGACCCATTGGGTCACCCATTCAACTCTGGGTAGATAACTGAGATTAGGGAAGATGCAGTTAGCAAATGAATAAAATAGAAAATAAAAAATACGGCCGGACGAAACCATAAAATCATTTTGTTAGCTTTGTAAGAAAGTAATGTTTAACGTCATTTAAGCTACGGGTTGCTGGTGGTGAAATTTAACATAGAAATACATTTCAAATTCTTCCCCCCCTCTCTCTCTCTCTCTTTTCTCTCCTCTCCAGAGAAACTAACATTATATAACGAGGAGGTAGTCAAGATATACGTAGAGGGACGAAAGAGATAGACACAGAGTAACGTCAGAGATTGGTCGGTTTTTGACTTAATTACAAATTACGACTAATTAGAACCAATTAAAAGAGATTTTTTTAAAACATAATTCAATCTTAAAAGTAAGGAATAATTTAGTATAATTTTTGTGTTACTAAACAGTAAAAAAGCCTTTAGGAAGCAAAAGTTGATTAAAATTAGGTTTAGTATAATAATACATACTTACATACTCTCTCTCTCTCTCTCTCTCTCCCTCTCTCCCTCTCTCTCAGTCTCTGTCTGTCTGATCTCTTTCTCTCTCAGTCTGTCTCTCTCTCTCTTGTCTGTCTGCCTCTCTCTCTCTCTCTCTCTCTCTCTCTCTCTCTCTCTCTCTCTCTCTCAGTCTCTGTCTGTCTGCCTCTCTCAGTCTCTGTCTGTTTGCCACTCTTTCTCTCTCAGTCTCTGTCTGTCCGCCTCTCTCTCTCTCTCTCTCTCTCTCAATATCTGTCTGTCTGCCTCTCTTTCTCTCTCAGTCTCTGTCTGTCTGTCCCTCCGTCTCTCTCTCACTCTCTTTCCCCTCTCTCTATCTGGTGCCAGTGTTTGTGCAAGCATATATGTATGTATAGCCCAATCAACGCAACGATATTTGTTTTTAAATACTCGTATTCTCAAAAACACACACCCGCCAATATTCATGTGAACAAGAGAATGTCCCATATTGATATTCTATCTTTATTCCTTTCTTTCTTAATTCCTTCGCATCTCTAAGATGACATTGAAGTTTATCGAACAGTTTGCAAACGTCTTTATGTGAAGCCATCGGCGAGGAAAGAAAACTCGAGTTAAAAAACTAAAAAAAAAACTCGAAAAAAAAAAATCTCACGTAATTTATTTTTTCGCTTGAATTCAAAATACAAAGAATTGTACCCACAACACAGGATATGATCTGAAAAAGCAACTTCCTATGTATTGAAGTGAGTCAGTGTACTGTTTGGTTTGAACAACAGCAACTAGCTAAGCAAACTGAACCAGCGCGAGACAGTTGGTACTTATTGAAATCAAGAATAGTCCATTCTTGCATTTGGGTGATTCCTCCTGAATCCTGATTGACCTGCGGTTTCTATGATGTTATGAGGATTCATAACTAACCTGGCATTCAGCAGTGGTATTGCAGCAAGATAGGTTCGTAATCAGTTACGACTTCTTGCTACCTTGTCTTACCAATTCGACGGTAATTGGAACTAGTATGATTTCTACACTATGTAAATGTATAACCCCAATTATTAGAAGGTAGAGGTTGGATATCCCACTTGGCTGCGGAAGGAATATGTAGATGATTATTTAACTTGGTCAAGGGTGGCAGAATAGCGGACGATTAGGTTTGATTGGTTGGGTTGTACGGCATGTCAACACATTGGGCTATTTTATGCCAATGACGTTTTAGTTTTATTCTTGATGGGTACGCAATTTTTTTAAATTCAATTTTTAAAGACATTTTTTAAACTCATATTTTGCTATTAACCGATAGGTATGTACGTGATGTCAGATGTTTAGATAAATAAAAGGCAAAAGTAATGGATTAATTAGGGTAATGACATAATAAAATTTTGTTCAATGTCTACACTTGAAAACGAGTTCGTTTCTCTTGTTCAATTATTGCATTTGTATTTTGTAGAATACACAATTTTTGTTCAATGCAAAGTCCGTAGTTGTGCTGGCCACCTTTGTACGCTTGGGCCTTTTTTGATAATTTCCCATTTTAAGAGGTGATTTGCCGTTGTATCTTTAAAATGCCATACATATTTGGATAAGGTGGTACTGTTTGCATATCTTCTAAAAAGCCACCGTTTTTTTAATATTAACATTTTGACCGTCTGATGATTGCAAGTAAGCATGGAACTTTAGTTACAGGATATTAAATCATAATATTATGTATATATTATATATATATATATATATATGTATATATATATATATATATATATATATATATATAGTAAATGAAGAAAAGCTCTAAACTTGCTTCATTAATAATTTATTTCAACCTCATTTACCGAATATCTTGCTCTGTCCTTCTACTCACTGTATTAATCACATTGAGCTCTCCTTATGTTCTACCTGCATCAGCTTGGTTAAACCACACGTGGAAAGATCCTAACTACGGAAATATATATTATATATATATTATATATATATATATATATATATATGTATACAAAAAATCAATGCCGTATATAAAGAAAAAATCAATCTACCTACGACTCGTTACAATTTAAGAATTATCCAATTTACTTTTAGTTTTAATATTAAATTCCATAGAAACCCCCTAGTGAATAATTTTCTATATATATCTTTTAATACATAAACCACCTTTCAATGAAAAAACAATTAATTTGCCTTAACCGCCAATGGACAATTGCTATAAAATCCCCCGAGTTCAGTATCATTTACAATACCAATTCTAACACGACTGGTAAGTCACATTAGTCTAGGTGAACACCTAAAAATAGTTAATAATGCTAAAAATACCTGTACTTTTTATCTTTTTAATCTTCATTTGTCTATATTATATATATATATATATATATATATGTGTGTGTGTGTGTGTGTGTGTGTGTGAGTATGTGTGTGTGTGTTTTGTGTGTGTTTGTGCGTGTGTGAGTGTGTAGTGTTAATATTGTAAAAAATTGAATAAACACAAGTTTTATAACGAATGATGTTTATTTCGCTACGCTGTTGTGTTCGTGTGTTCCGATAGACCTTCATCAGGGCTTTCGTGGTTTGAGTAAAAATAAATTACTACTGAAAATAAAAAGTCTGCGAGCCTCTGTTTTTTGGTGTGTTTGGTTTCTTTTTGTCTATCTTGAAAAAAATGAATGAAACGTTATTTTTGCAGAATACAAGTTGTGTCAAAAAAGTACAACCCCCCCAATATTCTTGACACTCCTTATAATATATATTTATATATATATATATATATTTATATACACACACACACATATATATATATATTACACATACACACACACACCATATATATATATATATATATATATATATATATATATATATCTTCCGATCATTTATTAAGTCGTTTTTTTGTTCTTGAAAGGTTATATCTTATCAAAGGTTACAGTGTTTTGACATATTTGCAATGTACATGATACATAAAATAATAATGATATAATAATAATTAATAATATAATAATATAATTAATATAAACAAACATTTATAACAAATCCCACTATCACCCAATCCCCTCTAACACCTACAACAAAAATTTATACAAATATTCCAACAAACAGAATATTAATTGTAAATCAATCTTCCCACAAAAACAAAAAAAAACATACACACATACACTCAAAAACCAATCCTAACCCAAACACCTAACATCTGTGGCACTATCGGAGTCCACCATGATACACTCCCTATTAGAAAGAGGGAGAGTCCACCTCCAACCTCTTCTGATACCATCAATCCGACCCCACCCCCTTATTCACGACCTCCTCAATTCATTAGAAAGAAAATGTTCACTACTGAAGCAAGAACCTTTTCCTTAAGTCCTGAAGAAGGCCTAACAAACCGAAACGTTGCATCATCGACATCACTACCTAATAAACATCCATTTTCTACAACATTACTCTCGGATAATCTCCTATATTTCTCCCATATATTTGTGTGAGTATATATAAAAAAAAGATATGAAAATACACAAAATGCGGTTAAAGTTGAAAACATTTTATAACTTCGCTTGATATTGATCAATATTTCGATTTTATGAAAATCGTTATGAGAGCTTGTTTAACTCCATGTTTGTAAGAACGGAGACAAAGTCATAACAAAACGGAGTATAAACAAGCTATGATGAGTATAACAAGCTCTGATGACGATTTTCATCGAAAATCGAAATATTGTTCAATATCAGCGAAGTTAATAAAATGTTTTCACTTTAACAGCATTTTTGTGTTGTTTCATATTTTTTTTTATATATATACTCATACCGTCGGATTCATTTCCTTTCTTTTAATTTATATAGATTGTGTGTATATGATCTGCGGTAAGTTTACCCAATCACTTACGACTGATATGAACGGCTACTCCGATTTCACTAGCTTTCTTTTTTAGTTGAATAATATAAGGTAATTTATCTGTTTAAAATCTACTTACGTAGGGCTTCATTTTTTATATTTATTACATACGATGTTTCAGAAATATGATATAATTTCGTTATCTGATATCTTGAAAATTTCTCATTCAGATGATCTTAAATTTAACAGTATGTATTAGAAATAACTGTAAATTATACGTTTATATTTTTCTGCTATAGAAATACCATTCATTGGAAAAGTAAATGTCTTTAAACAGTAAAAAGAATTTAAGTTGGTTCACTTATGCTTTAGAATATGAATTGTATGTCCAATGTTATTTGAGTGTCGTTCAGATAAACAAACGGCATTGATTGGAAGAAAAACGGTCTTAACAGTAAACATTGAATTTCGAGTGTTTCTACTCGTGCTAGAAAATTTGAAGATTCATTTGAACGATTATTGCTCAAGTTATTACATTACAAAATTCTAGCTTTAATATTAGTGGCGGTTTTTCACTTATAGGAATACAAAAAGATTTAGGCAAAAAAAAAGCGTTTTAACAGGAAACTGTGAATTTTGATTTTCTTTATCCATACTTTTGAAATTTATATATATATATATATCTATATATATATATATATATATATATATATATATATTATATATATATAATATATAGAATGAAAAAAACTCTAAAACTTGCTTCATTACAATAATTCATTGAACCGTTTGAAATAAATTATGTAACGAAGCATGTTTAGAGTGTTTCCTTTCATTTACGAATATCTTGCTCTGTCCTTCTATTCACTGTTAGGCATGTTGAGCTCTCCTTATGGTCTACCTGGAATCAGCTGGTTAAACCACACGGGAAATATCCTAACTACGGAAATATCAACAGTAAACATTGAATTTTAAGTGTTTTACTCGTGCTGCAGAAAATTGAAGATAATTCAATGATAATTGCTCAAGTTATTACATTACAAAATTCTAGCTTTAATATTACGCGCCGGTTGTTTGTTTTTTTAATACATTTTTCTATACATATTTACATCAAAACTCTTTGGTTTTTCTTTGGGATTATAATGTTCTTGTTTTTTTAGTAAAAAATAAAATTTATTTCATTTTAAAACAGATATGCATTTTTAAAATTTAAAAAAAAACCCTCCGAACAACGTTCGTTGTACACTCTTGTTCGTAACGGTTTACTCACACCATCTGTATCACAAACATTCGCCTTGATGAAGACCGCTTATATACAGACCAAATGAAGATTTAAAAAATAAAAAGTACAGGTATTTCTAAGCATATTAACTATGATTGTAGGTATTCAACCTAGACTAATGTGACTTACCAGACGTTAGAATTGTATTTGTAAATGATACTGAACTCGGGAGATTCAAAGCAATTGTCACATTGGCGGTAAGGCAAATGGTAAATTTTTTGTAGTTAATGGATTTCATTGAAAGGTGGGTTTATGTATTAAAAATATTATATATAGAAAATTATTCACTAAGGAGGTTTTACTAAGGAATTTATTATTTCAACTAAAAGTAAATTGGATAATTCTTAAAATTGTAGCGGTCGTAGATGAATGATTTTTTGTATATACAGCATTGATCTTATACTATATATATATATATATATATAATATATATATATATATTATATATATATATATATATATATATTTCCGTAGTTAGGATCTTTCCACGTGTGGGTTAAACCCAAGCTGATGCAGGTAGACCATAAGGAGAGCTCAATATGCCTACCAGTGAGTAGAAGGACAGAGCAAGATATTCGGTAAATGAAGGAAAACACTCTAAACTTGCTTCATTACAATAATTTATTTCAACGTTGAAATGATTTATTGTAATGAAGCAAGTTTAGAGTTTCTTCATTTACTATAATATATATATATTATATAATATATTATATTATATTTATATATAATTATATATATATATTCTATTTATACGTGTTGTATATTATTATATATATATTATATATATTATAATTATATATATTATTATAAAAATAAGAAAAAGTATCGAATTTTATGCGATACATGCGTTGTAAGTGCCTTCAAGTAAAAATTTTTATATATATATATTATTATTATATATATATATATATATATATTATGTATTTGATTCCTGTAACTAAAGTTTCATGCTTACTTGCAATCATCAGACGTCAAAATGTTAAGGTTTAAAAAACGGTGGCTTTTTAGAATATATACAAACTTCCACCTTATCCAAATATGTGTGCACATTAAAGATACTACAAAACATTCTAGCTTTAATATTACGTGGCGGTTGTTCAGTTATATGAATACAAAAAGAATTTAGCAAAAAAAAAGCGTTTTAACAGAAACTTGTGAATTTTGATCTTCTATTCATACTTTTGAAATTTTAGATCATTTGAATAAAAATCGGACAAACTTATAAGAATTCGAATTCTATGTTTAATCTGATGAGGGTGTTGTTTAGCAATAGGAGTAACATTCATTGGGAGAGCAAAGTGTTTAGCAGAGTTCTAGAACGATATATGTATCAGAACGATATTGCATAGGCCAATTCAAGTTGTAGAAGTAGTCGTTGTTAGTAGTAGTAATAGTCGTTAGTTCAGAGAAACAACAAATATGAATTTAGTTATAGAATTGAAAAGCAGAAATAAAATTAAGAAAGTAAGCAATCTACGCATAGGATCAGCGCAGGTATAAAGCAAAAATAGAAATAATATAAATATAATTTGGACCAATCAAAGGCCTTCGCATCTAAAAAGACCGAATCTAGAGCCTATGTTTGGATATTTAAAGGAAGGTTTTCGAATAGAAGTTCAGAGAGGAACTGACACATGCTTGAATAATCCACGTTATATATATTATTATAATATTATATATATATATATATATATATATATATAAAAAGAAAGGAAATGAATCCGACGGTATAAGTATAGATAAAAGGATATTGAAAACACACAATGCTGTTGAGGAAAATATTTTCATGAGTTCTGATTTAAACAAGTTCTAAGATGATTTTTATAAATATTGTTCCAATATTAGCTGAATAGGAATAAAATATTTTTATTTTAACAACGTTGTGTGTTTTCATATCCTTTATTTATATATATTATATATATATAATATATATATATATATATATATATATAAACTTCACCCAAAACAACTCCCATAAATAAACTGCATACTCTGACCAACCACTTCTCATGAGTGCGGCTCGACTTTTTAACAGCTACCTCTAGCCGGGATCGAAACCCGACATAATTATCGTCAGCCAAGCCTCCTTACCCTTGCGGCAACAGACATACAGTCTGGGGTGAACATTAATTGAACATTCCCACAGGGAATGATTTTACTATCAAGTCTGTAAACAGGTGAGTAACGGCTTACGCTAAACGGTAATGATGTTGTAAGATTCAAAGTTGATAATACTGAAGATAAAAGGTTGATAGACAAAACATTTAATATACAGCACACAAGAATAAACAGGGTACATAATACATAGAGGGGTACATAAACATAATACAAAAGTAGTATAAATACATATACAAGAGTAGAGATAATGACACATTCATGAATGGTAAAATACCAGATATTTAGGTATCAAGGAGATACCTAAATGTACACATTAAAAACGTAGTTACGGATACATGACTAAAGGATAGTCATATATCGTTACAAGACTTACGAGCAGTGAGTGGCAGTGTTAAGGGCCGAAGCCCCAACAAGAAGAGGGTGGTCATAAGACTACCTCATTGTGTCTCGTAGGTCGAACAACAGAAAAAAGAGAAAGAGACGTTCAAATCAGCGCCCGCTTAATTATAAAGGCCCTAGCGGGGAACCAGCGAAACTAAACAGGCAGACAACTCCCCCAGCCGAATACGAATATTACGCCACAATGTCAACATTTTTTTTAAATAACCTGTATAGTTTCCAATGTAAACAATAAGACTTTAAATAGTTTTTCGACATTATGTAGAACTTCCCTTTTAAACAAGTTCTATTTAACTCGCCAAATAAAATGTCTATGCTGCAGGAAAACTTTGGCACATGAAGCTATTTCTTTGGTATAAGTCTCTTAAATTATGAAGAGCTAATCTTTCGTGTTCTCTCCAATAGACATGGTAGGGTTAAATCCCTATGTGGCTACGAAGGATCAAAATTTGCCGAAAGACAAATCTATAAAGTTTCTAAGCCAATTACTTTCGCTCTTGCTTCTTTTTAATCTTGTCTATACTGTAGGGAATTTTAACCCTCCTCCCCCCAAGTAATATTGGTTTATCCAAAGTTTTGAAGGATTATAAACAGTAGTTAAGAGCGTAAGGCAAATAGGGTCGACGTCCTATGTATAAAAGAAAACCCGACAACCGTTTGTTAATACAATACTGTACAAAAGAAGGAAAAAAGAAATATAAGGAATTTTTTGCAGTAACTCAGTGGGTAGAGCGTTCGGCTAGTTCGATACCGGTCCTCGCCAACTCAGCGTATGAGTAGCACATTGATCTGTGCGGTAAAGTAAGGAGCTGGTGGTAGGTGTGGCGCCCCCCTCAGACGCCAAAACAATCTCGTTGGTCTAGCGCTATTGAAAAGGCCGCCCCGATGACTTTACTTTTTTATGCGCTTGGTGAACTTATTTTTAAAGATATCTTATGAGCTAACTTAATTGTCTTTGTCATTTTATAGAAAAAATCTACTTACCACCAGGCCAATGCAATCCAAATGAATTTAAAAATCTGAGCCCTTTTAACACCTACTCTGAAAGTTGATTGGCTTTAGCATTAACCAATCAGTAGCCGAGGTAAGCGTTGGCAAAAACTCTATTTAAAGCTAGTCACTTTCTGTTAACGTTGACGAACACACGGGTAGCGCTTAAGAGGTTGATCAACTTTAAAGGGGTCTAACTGTCGAGGAGGTATTATGTTGGAAGACCCGAATCCCCAGAATGAAACCAGTTCATAACATAACTGACGACGCTATCCAGCGCTGTTTTTATCAGGTGTAACTAAAAAAATATCCTGGTAACTGGACAGTTGGCTCATTGCATTTATGGAAGCTGCATGGCTATAGTTACGCTTATAATGTATTCACTGACATGGTAGTCTATCCTAGTCTTCATGAACAGGTTTCTCACCATCAATACTCTGTATACCTATGCCTATGCATACTCTTAGCGGGAAGCGAGCCGTGTGTCTTGTATCCAGACACCTGGATATACTCGAAGCATTCCACACCATCTGCCTCCAACGCATACTGGGCGTAAAGTGGTGGCACAAAATCAATAAAAAGCAGAGCACGCATTGAGCTAATTGAGACCATTTCTATCGCAACGTCAACTGCGATGGTTGGGTCACACCATCCGCCTGCCTGCTGACAGACTCTCCCAATGCATTATGTAAACTCGCTATAAAAACTCGAAGGCCAACCCCGAGGCCCCCGGAAAGTGATTCAAAGACCATATCTTATTATAATGGAGATTGCGTTTTCTTCTGTCTGTAACCGAAACTATATTACTACTCAAGTCAATATTCCATTAGGTATTTATGTCACACTCTCTATGATTATATTTTTATTTAAACCTCAATTGTTTTCCATTATTAATACGGTTGACCATATCTACATACTGTATTTACCGCGTACCCCACTTGTACGGGTCAGGCACAAAGTCCCTATTTATGTGGGACCACCCACAAGCCGAGACTCATGGGGTGGCGGGTGAAAAATTACGTCCATCCCGTCGGCATTCCCCCTCAAGGGGGGCGCCTCAGGCACTGGGCAATAAACCCAGCCCTGCCCCTTTAAATCAAGGGGCAGGTGTTGCCTGGGGGGATGGCCCCCTGGGATCGACGCTGTTAATTATATCAACGGTCCAGAGGCCGAAGCCACTGTTGACCATATCTACATACTATTAACATGCAATTGTATTTATATATACAACAAATAGCAGTTTATAGCGTGAATGGAAAGGCTAAATTTACATATTGATATTAAAGTTTGATCTTAATAAATATGTGCTAGTATTATTAATTTCTAATTATCTTGTTTTATCTTAATGAATATGACCAAAAATCTCTTCAAGAAATCTTAAAAGAAATCTGTTAACAAGAAAGAATAACTTTGATTTTATTACTTTAGTTTCTAAATTAACTAAATAGTTAAATTATGAAAATTTAGCCAATGAAAGACAGGAGTGATGGAAAATGATGGATGAGGTAGTTTCATGATTGTGCTATTTTTCGATTATACCCCCTCTGTTTCAAATCATTTTATCTTCATTGCCTAAATTTATCATAATTTAACTAATTTAGTTAATTAGAAACTAAAGTATAAAATCAAAGTTATTCTTTCTTTGTTAACAGATTTTCTTTTAAGATTTCTTGAAGAGATTTTTGGTCATATTCATTAGATAAAACAAGATAATTAGAAATTAATAATACTAAGCACATATTTATTAAGATCAAACTTTTAATATCAATATGTAAATTAGCCTTTCCATCACCTATAAAACTGCTATTTTGTTGTATATATAAATACAATTGCATGTAATAGTATGAGATATGGTCAACAGTGGCTTCGGCCTCTGGACCGTTGATATAATTAACAGCGTCGATCCCAGGGGGCCATCCCCCCAGGCAACACCTGCCCCTTGATTTAAAGGGGCAGGGCTGGGTTTATTGCCCAGTGCCTGAGGCGCCCCTTGAGGGGAATGCCGACGGGATGGACGTAATTTTTCACCCGCCACCCCATGAGTCTCGGCTTGTGGGTGGTCCCACATAAATAGGGACTTTGTGCCTGACCCGTACAAGTGGGGTACGCGGTAAATACAGTATGTAGATATGGTCAACCGTATTAATAATGGAAAACAATTGAGGTTTAAATAAAAATATAATCATAGAGAGTGTGACATAAATACCTAATGGAATATTGACTTGAGTAGTAATATAGTTTCGGTTACAGACAGAAGAACACGCAATCTCCATTATAATAAGATATGGTCTTTGAATCACTTTCCGGGGGCCTCCTGCCCTTCGGGTGCCTTCTACGAGTTTACCATAAAGTACATTGCAGGAGAGTCTGTCAGCAGCAGGCGGATGGTGTGACCCAACCATCGCAGTTGACGTTGCGATAGAATGGTCTCAATTAGCTCAATGCGTGCTCTGCTTTTTTATTGGATTTTGTGCCACCACTTTACGCCCAGTATGCGTTGGAGGCAGATGGTGTGGAATGCTTCGAGTATATCCAGGTGTCTGTGATACAAGACACACGGCTCGCTCCCGCTAAGAGTATGCATAGGCATAGGTATACAGAGTATTGATGGTGAGAAACCTGTTCATGAAGACTAGGATAGACTACCATGTCAGTGAATACATTATAAGCGTAACTATAGCCATGCAGCTTCCATAAATGCAATGAGCCAACTGTCCAGTTACCAGGATATTTTTTTAGTTACACCTGATAAAAACAGCGCTGGATAGCGTCGTCAGTTATGTTATGAACTGGTTTCATTCTGGGGATTCGGGTCTTCCAACATAATACCTCCTCGACAGTTAGACCCCTTTTAAAGTTGATCAACCTCTTAAGCGCTACCCGTGTGTTCGTCAACGTTAACAGAAAGTGACTAGCTTTAAATAGGAGTTTTTGCCAACGCTTACCTCGGCTACTGATTGGTTAATGCTAAAGCCAATCAACTTTCAGAGTAGGTGTTAAAAGGGCTCAGATTTTTTAAATTCATTTGGATTGCATTGGCCTGGTGGTAAGTAGATTTTTTCTATAAAATGACAAAGACAATTAAGTTAGCTCATAAGATATCTTTAAAAATTAAGTTCACCAAGCGCATAAAAAAGTAAAGTCATCGGGGCGGCCTTTTCAATAGCGCTAGACCAACGAGATTGTTTTGGCGTCTGAGGGGGCGCCACACCTACCACCAGCTCCTTACTTTACCGCACAGATCAATGTGCTACTCATACGCTGAGTTGGCGAGGACCGGTATCGAAACTAGCCGAACGCTCTACCCACTGAGTTACTTGCCCAAAAAATTCCTTATATTTCTTTTTTTCCTCTTTGTACAGTATTGTATTAAACAAACGGGTTGTCGGGTTTTCTTTATACATAGGACGTCGACCCTATTTGCCTTACGCTCTTAACTACTGTTTATAATCCTTCAAAACTTTGGATAAACCAATATTACTTGGGGGGGTGAGGAGGGTTAAAATTCCCTACAGTATAGACAAGATTAAAAAGAAGCAAGAGCGAAAGTAATTGGCTTAGAAACTTTATAGATTTGTCTTTCGGCCAATTTTGATCCTTCGTAGCCACATAGGGATTTAACCCTACCATGTCTATTGGAGAGAACACGAAAGATTAGCCTCTTCATATCCTTTATAGAGACCTTATACCAAAGAAATAGCTTCATGTCCAAAGTTTTCCTGCAGCATAGACATTTTATTTGGCGAGTTAAATAGAACTTGTTTAAAGGGAAGTTCTACATAATGTCGAAAAACTATTTAAGTCTTATTGTTTACATTGGAAACTATACAGGTTATTTAAAAAAATGTTGACATTGTGGCGTAATATTCGTATTCGGCTGGGGAGTTGTCTGCCTGTTTAGTTTCGCTGGTTCCCGCTAGGGGCCTTTAATAATTAAGCGGCTGATTTGAACGTCTCTTTCTCTTTTTTCCTGTTGTTCGACCTACGAGACACAATGAGGTAGTCTTATGACCACCCTCTTCTTGTTGGGGCTTCGGCCCTTAACACTGGCCACTCACTGCTCGTAAGTCTTGTATACGATATATGACTATCCTTTAGTCATGTATCCGTAACTACGTTTTTATGTACATTTAGGTATCTCCTTGATACCTAAATATCTGGTATTTTACCATTCATGAATGTGTCATTATCTCTACTCTTGTATATGTATTTATACTACTTTTGTATGTATGTTTATGTACCCCTCTATGTATTATGTACCCTGTTTATTCTGTGCTGTATATTAAATGTTTTGTCTATCAACCTTTTATCTTCAAGTATTATCACTTTGAATCTTACAACATCATTACCGTTTAGCGTAAGCCGTTACTCACCTGTTTACAGACTTGATAGTAAAAATCATTCCCTGTGGGGATGTATCAATTAATTGTTCACCCCAGACTGACAGCCGCTGTTGGCCGCAAGGGTAAGGAGCTTGGCTGACGATAATTATGTCGGGTTTCGATCCCGGCTAGAGGTAGCTGTTAAAAAGTCGAGCCGCACTCATGAGAAGTGGTTGGTCAGAGTATGCAGTTTATTTATGGGAGTTGTTTTGGGTGAAGTTTATATATATATATATATATATATATATTATATATATATATATATATATATAAAATAAAAGGATATGAAAACACACAACGTTGTTAAAATAAAAAAATATTTTATATCCTATTCACAGCTAATATTGAACAATATTTATAAAAATCATCTTCAGAACTTGTTTTTAATCAGAACTCATGAAAATATTTTCCTCTTAACAGCATTGTGTGTTTTCATATCCTTTTATCTATACTTATACCGTCGGATTCATTTCCTTTCTTTTAACTTATAATATATATATATATATATATATATATATATATATATATATATATACGTGGATTATTCAAGCATGTGTCAGTCTCTCTGAACTTCTATTCGAAAACCTTCCTTTAAATATCCAAACATAGGCTCTAGATTCGGTCTTTTTAGATGCGAAGGCCTTTGATTGGTCCAAAATTATCATTTATATTATTTCTATTTTTGCTTTATACCTGCGCTGATCCTATGCGTAGATTGCTTACTTTCTTAATTTTATTTCTGCTTTCAATTCATTAACTACATTATAATATTTGTTGTTTCTGAACTAACGACTATTACTACTACTAACAACGACTACTTCTACAACTTGAATTGGCCTATGCAACACATATCGTTCTGATACATATATCGTTCTAGAACTCTGCTAAACACCTTTGCTCTCCCAATGAATGTTACTCCTATTGCTAAACAACACCCTCATCAGATTAAACATAGAATTTTCGAATTCTTATAAGTTGTCCGATTTTTATTCAAATGATCTAAAAATTTCAAAAGTATGAATAGAAGAAAATCAAAATTCACAGTTTCCTGTTAAAACGCTTTTTTTTGCTAAATTCTTTTTGTATTCATATAACTGAACAACCGCCACGTAATATTAAAGCTAGAATGTTTTGTAGTATCTTTAATGTGCCATACATATTTGGATAAGGTGGTACTGTTTGTATATATTCTAAAAAGCCACCGTTTTTTAAAACCTTAACATTTTGACCGTCTGATGATTGCAAGTAAGCATGAAACTTTAGTTACAGGATATCAAATACATAATATATATATATATATATATATATATATATATATATATATATAAATTTTTACTTGAAGGCACTTACAACGCATGTATCGCATAAAATTCGATACTTTTTCTTATTTTTTTATAAATAATATATATATATATATATATATATATATATATATATATATATATATATATATGAAAACACACAACGCTATTAAAATGAGAATATATATATATATATATATATATAATATATATATAATATATATATATATATATATATATATAGTAAATGAAGAAAAAACTCTAAACTTGCTTCATTACAATAAATCATTTCAACCGTTGAAATAAATTATTGTAATGAAGCAAGTTTAGAGTGTTTTCCTTCATTTACCGAATATCTTGCTCTGTCCTTCTACTCACTGGTAGGCATATTGAGCTCTCCTTATGGTCTACCTGCATCAGCTTGGTTTAACCACACGTGGAAAGATCCTAACTACGGAAATATATATATATATATATATATATATATATATATATATATATATATATATATATATATTATATATATATAAGATCAATGCTGTATATACAAAAAATCAAAAATTCAATCTACCTACGACTCGCTACAATTTAAGAATTATCCAATTTACTTTTAGTTGAAATAATAAATTCCTTAGTAAACCTCCTTAGTGAATAATTTTCTATATATATATTTTAATACATAAACCACCTTTCAATGAAAATCCATTAACTACAAAAAATTTACATTTGCCTTAACCGCCAATGTGACAATTGCTTTGAATCTCCCGAGTTCAGTATCATTTACAATACCAATTCTAACGTCTGGTAAGTCACATTAGTCTAGGTTGAATACCTACAATCATAGTTAATAATGCTTAGAAATACCTGTACTTTTTATTTTTTAATCTTCATTTGTCTGTATATAAGCGGTCTTCATCAAGAGCGAAATGTTTGTGATACAAAGATGGTGTGAGTAAACCGTTACGAACAAGAGTGGTACAAACGAACGTTCAAGTTCGGAGACGGAATTTTTTTTTAAATTTTTAAAATGCATATTCTGTTTTAAAAATGAAATAAATTTTATTTTTTATAAAAAACAGAAACATTATAATCCACAAAGAAAAACCAAAAGAGTTTGATGTAAATATGTATAAAAAATGTATTAAAAAAAACAAACAACCGGCGCGTAATATTAAAGCTAGAATTTTGTAATGTAATAACTTGAGCAATTATCATTGAAATTATCTTCAATTTTCTGCAGCACGAGTAGAAACACTTAAAATTCAATGTTTACTGTTGATATTTCCGTAGTTAGGATATTTCCACGTGTGGTTTAACCAAGCTGATCCAGGTAGACCATAAGGAGAGCTCAACATGCCTACCAGTGAATAGAAGGACAGAGCAAGATATTCGGTAAATGAAGGAAAACACTCTAAACATGCTTCGTTACAATAATTTATTTCAACGGTTCAAATGAATTATTGTAATGAAGCAAGTTTAGAGTTTTTTCTTCATTTACTAAAATATATATATATATATATATATATATATATATATATATATATATATATATATAGATATATATATATATATAAATTTCAAAAGTATGGATAGAAGAAAATCAAAATTCACAGTTTCCTGTTAAAACGCTTTTTTTTTGCTAAATTCTTTTTGTATTCCTATAAGTGAAAAACCGCCACGTAATATTAAAGCTAGAATTTTGTAATGTAATAACTTGAGCAATAATCGTTCAAATGATCTTCAAATTTTCTACAGCACGAGTAGAAACACTCGAAATTCAATGTTTACTGTTAAGACCGTTTTTCTTCCAATCAATGCCGTTTGTTTATCTGAACGACACTCAAATAACATTGGACATACAATTCATATTTCTACAGCATAAGTAGAACCAACTTAAATTTCTTTTTACTGTTTAAAGACATTTACTTTTCCAATGAATGGTATTTCTATAGCAGAAAAAATAAATAAACGTATAATTTACAGTTATTTCTATACATACTGTTAAAATTTAAGATCATCTGAATGAGAAATTTTCAAGATATCAGATAACGAAATTATATCAAATATTTCTGAAACATCGTATGTATAAATATAAAAAATGAAGCCCTACGTAAGTAGATTTTAAACAGATAAAATTACCTTATATTATTCAACTAAAAAAGAAAGCTAGTGAAATCGGAGTAGCCGTTCATATCAGTCGTAAGTGATTGGGTAAACTTACCGCAGATCATATACACACAAATCTATATAAATTAAAAGAAAGGAAATGAATCCGACGGTATGAGTATATATATAAAAAAAAGATATGAAAACAACACAAAATGCTGTTAAAGTGAAAACATTTATTAACTTCGCTGATATTGAACAATATTTCGATTTTCGATGAAAATCGTCATCAGAGCTTGTTTATACTCATCATAGCTTGTTTATACTCCGTTTTGTTATGACTTTTGTCTCCGTTCTTAACAACATGGAGTATAAACAAGCTCTCATAACGATTTTCATAAAATCGAAATATTGATCAATATCAGCGAAGTTATAAAATGTTTTCACTTTAACCGCATTTTGTGGTATTTTCATATCTTTTTTTTTATATATACTCACACAAATATATGGGAGAAATATGAGGAGATTATCCGAGAGTATGTTGTAGAAAATGGATGTTTATTGTAGGTAGTGATGTCGATGATGCAACGTTTCGGTTTGTTAGGCCTTCTTCAGGACTTAAGGAAAAGGTTCTTGCTTCAGTAGTGAACATTTTCTTTCTAATGAATTGAGGAGGTCGTGAATAAGGGGTGGGGTCGGATTGATGGTATCAGAAGAGTTGGAGGGTGGACTCTCCCTCTTTTCTAATAGGGAGTGTATCATGGTGGACTCCGATAGTGCCAAGATGTTAGGTGTTTGGGTTTAGGATTGGTTTTTGAGTGTATGTGTGTATGTTTTTTTTTGTTTTGTGGGAAGATTGATTTACAATTAATATTCTGTTTGTTGGAATATTTGTATAAATTTTGTTGTAGGTGTTAGAGGGGATTGGGTGATAGTGGGATTTGTTATAATTGTATGTGTTTATTATTATTATTATTATTATTATTATTATTATTATTATTATTATTATCATTATTATTATTATGTATCATGTACATTGCAAATATGTCAAAACACTTGTAACCTTTGATAAGATAATAACCTTTCAAGAACAAAAAAACGACTTAATAAATGATCGGAAGATATATATATATATATATATATATATATATATATATATGTGTGTGTGTGTATGGTGTATATATATATATATATGTGTGTGTGTGTATATATATATATATATATATATATATATATATATATATATATAAG
Source organism: Doryteuthis pealeii (assembly GCA_023376005.1). Classification (NCBI taxonomy): domain Eukaryota; kingdom Metazoa; phylum Mollusca; class Cephalopoda; order Myopsida; family Loliginidae; genus Doryteuthis; species Doryteuthis pealeii. Next base: position 10,305,327 of record CM042172.1, on the reverse strand, counting down.
GAGTGTCAAGAATATTGGGGGGGTTGTACTTTTTGACACAACTTGTATTCTGCAAAAAATAACGTTTCATTCATTTTTTTCAAGATAGACAAAAAAGAAACCAAACACACCAAAAAACAGAGGCTCGCAGACTTTTTATTTTCAGTAGTAATTTATTTTTACTCAAACCAACGAAAGCCCTGATGAAGGTCTATCGGAACACACCGAAACACTACAGCGTATGCGAAATAAACATCATTCGTTAATAAACTTGTGTTTATTCAATTTTTACAATATTACACCTACACACTCACACACGCACAAACACACACACAACACACCACACACATACTCACACACACACACACACACACACACCACATATATATATATATATATATATATAATATATGACAAATGAAGATTAAAAAGATAAAAAGTACAGGGTTTTTTAAGCATTTATTAACTATGTTTGTAGGTGTTCAACCTAGACTAATGTGACTTACCAGTCGCTGTTAGAATTGGTATTGTAAATGATACTGAACTCGGGGGATTTATAGCAATTGTCACATTGGCGGTTAAGGCAAATGTAATTGTTTTTTCATTGAAAGGTGGTTTATGTATTAAAAGATATATATAGAAAATTATTCACTAAGGGGGTTTACTATGGAATTTAATATTTAAACTAAAAGTAAATTGGATAATTCTTAAATTGTAACGAGTCGTAGGTAGATTGATTTTTTCTTTATATACGGCATTGATTTTTTGTATACATATATATATATATATATATATATATATATATATATATATATATATTTCCGTAGTTAGGATCTTTCCACGTGTGGTTTAACCAAGCTGATGCAGGTAGAACATAAGGAGAGCTCAATGTGATTAATACCAGTGAGTAGAAGGACAGAGCAAGATATTCGGTAAATGAAGGTTGAAATAAATTATTGTAATGAAGCAAGTTTAGAGCTTTTTCTTCATTTACTATATATATATATATATATATATATATATATATATACATATATATATATATATATATATATATATATACATAATATTATGATTTAATATCCTGTAACTAAAGTTCCATGCTTACTTGCAATCATCAGACGGTCAAAATGTTAATATTTAAAAAAACGGTGGCTTTTTAGAAGATATGCAAACAGTACCACCTTATCCAAATATGTATGGCATTTTAAAGATACAACGGGCAAATCACCTCTTATAAAATGGGAAATTATCAAAAAGGCCCAAGCGTACAAAGGTGGCCAGCACAACTACGGACTTTGCATTGAACAAAAATTGTGTATTCTACAAAATACAAATGCAAATTAATTGAACAAGAGAAACGAACTCGTTTTCAAGTGTAGACATTTGAACAAAATTTTATTATGTCATTTACCCTAATTAATCCATTACTTTTTGCCTTTTATTTATCTAAAAAAATCATCTGACATCACGTACATACCTATCGGTTAAATAGCAAAATATGAGTTTAAAAAATGTCTTTAAAAATTGATTTAAAAAAAATTGCGTACCCATCAAGAATAAAACTAAAACGTCATTGGCATAAAATAGCCCAATGTGTTGACATGCCGTACAACCCAACCAATCAAACACCTAATCGTCCGCTATTCTGCCACCCTTGACCAAGTTAAATAATCATCTACATATTCTTCCCGCAGCCAAGTGGGATATCCAACCTCTACCTTCTAATAATTGGGGTATACATTTACATAGTGTAGAATAATCATACTAGTTCCAATTACCGTCGAATTGGTAAGACAAGGTAGCAAGAAGTCGTAACTGATTACGAACCTATCTTGCTGCAATACCACTGCTGAATGCCAGGTTAGTTATGAATCCTCATAACATCATAGAAACCAAGCAGTCAATCAGGATTCAGGAAATGGAATCACCCAAATGCAAGAATGGACTATTCTTGATTTCAATAAGTACCAACTGTCTTCGCGCTGGTTCAGTTGTGCTTAGCTAGTTGCTGTTGTTCAAACCAACAGTACACTGACTCACTTCAATACATAGGAAGTTGCTTTTTCAGATCATATCCTGTGTTGTGGGTACAATTCTTTTGTATTTGAAATTCAAGCGAAAAAATAAATTACGTGAGATTTTTTTTTTCGAGTTTTTTTTTTTTAGTTTTTTAACTCGAGTTTTCTTTCCTCGCCGATGGCTTCACATGAAAGACGTTTGCAAACTGTTCGATAAAACTTCAATGTCATCTTAGAGATGCGAAGGAATTAAAGAAAGAAAAGGAAATAAAGATAGAATATCAATATGGGACATTCTCTTGTTCACATGAATATTGGCGGTGTGTGTTTTTGAGAATACGAGTATTTAAAAACAAATATCGTTGCGTTGATTGGGCTATACATACATATATGCTTGCACAAACACTGGCACCAGATAGAGAGAGGGGAAGAGAGTGAGAGAGAGACGGAGGGACAGACAGACAGAGACTGAGAGAGAAAGAGAGGCAGACAGACAGATATTGAGGAGAGAGAGAGAGAGAGAGAGAGGCGGACAGACAGAGACTGAGAGAGAAAGAGTGGCAAACAGACAGAGACTGAGAGAGGCAGACAGACAGAGACTGAGAGAGAGAGAGAGAGAGAGAGAGAAGAGAGAGAGAGAGAGAGAGAGAGGCAGACAGACAGAGAGAGAGAGAGACAGAGACTGAGAGAGAAAGAGAGTCAGACCAGACAGAGACTGAGAGAGAGGGAGAGAGGGGAGAGAGAGAGAGAGAGAGAGAGTATGTAAGTATGTATTATTATACTAAACCTAATTTTAATCAACTTTTGCTTCCTAAAGGCTTTTTTACTGTTTAGTAACACAAAAATTATACTAAATTATTCCTTACTTTTAAGATTTGAATTATGTTTTTTAAAAAAATCTCTTTTAATTGGTTTCTAATTAGTCGTAATTTGTAATTAAGGTCAAAAACCGACCAATCTCTGACGTTACTCTGTGTCTATCTCTTTCGTTCCCTCTACGTATATCTTGACTACCTCCTCGTTATATAATGTAGTTTCTCTGGAGAGGAGAGAAAAGAGAGAGAGAAGAGAGGGGGGGAAGAATTTGAAATGTATTTCTATGTTAAATTTCACCACCAGCAACCCGTAGCTTAAATGACGTTAAACATTACCTTTCTTCAAAGCTAACAAAATGATTTTATGGTTTCGTCCGGCCGATTTTTTATTTTCTATTTTATTCACTTTGCTAACTGCATCTTCCCTAATCTCAGTTATCTACCCAGAGTTGAATGGGTGACCCAATGGGTCACGTTTTGTCTAATATATATATATATATATATATATATGAATAAGATATAATGAAAAAACAAACGATGTTTACAACTGAAATAGGCTCATCAGAAGAGAAAGTGTGCAAACCGTTTCGGGGCCAATTCTCTTGACGGTTTTTAAAAGGCAACACTCGGCCCATCCTCAACTAATATGAGGACCCTATTGCGTTATAATGTATCAACCGCACGTGGGTCGGTCATCAACAAAAAAAACAAGACGGGAAAAAGACCGTTAGTAAAAACAGAACGCTGCTAGTTAAACGTTGGAATTAATTAAAAAAATAAAATTGTGCTGTCTGCATTAAAAATAATATGAATTTTATTTAAAAATAAAATGAATTTTATTTAAAAATAAAATTAATCTCATTTTCAATTTTGAAAATAATCAGAAGCATTATAGTAATGAAATAAGACTAAAAAAAATATATATATATATAATATAATATATATATATATATATATATATAGTGTCCGAGTACGGCTTACATTGTAGTGTTGTTATATATCCGTAATGTGCTGGGAATAGAATGAGAAGAGGGGAGAGAGTTTTTTGGAGATTCTACTTTGGCGACTTGACATTTCATTTTGGGTTGATTTCATCCACAAGTGGATACGGCTTCCGTTTTTGCTGGGTTTTGTTGTCTGTTCTCATTCTCTTTGTTTTTTGATTATGAAGTAAATACTTTTATTTTTAAATACAATTCCATATATTATATATACTAGCAAATATATGCACCCTCCGGGTGCAAGTATTTGAATTTTAATGTAATGAAATATGTTAAATTTGAAATACTTTTGAAACTAAATAAAAATCCAAATAAAATGATTTGAAACAGAGGGGGTATAATCGAAGAATAGAATAACTTTGAAACTAAGTCTTCCATCATTTTTCATCACTCCCTCCTTTTATTGCTGAATTTTTCCTAATTTAAACTATTTAGTTAAATTAGGAAGTAAAGAATAAAATTGCCGTTATTTCTTTATATTAAAGGATTTCTTTTAAGATTTATCCCCAAGTTTTTTGCTCATATTACATTAAGAAAAAAACAAACAATTAGAAATCAATAATACCAAGCGCATATTTAATTAAAATTAAACTTTAATATCAATATGCAAATTAGCTTTCCTGTTCACACTGTAACCGCCTATTTTTTTGCATATATAAATACAATTGCATGTTATTAAAATGTAGATAAAGTCAAAAGTATTAATAAGTATAACAATTTTATCAATAACTGAGTTTGAATAAAAATAAATTCATGGTGAATGTGACGTCAATAACTAAGGGAATTGTGATTTGAGTAGTATTTAGTATTCGCGCTTCAGACAGACAAACACCACAATCTCCATTATAATAAGATATATATATATATATATATATTATATGTATGTATGATATCCCATTCAATTTATGTCATATTTTTATCTTTTAATCCCAAATATATCTCGATAAAATTGTTGCACTTCTAAGCTTAGAAAGGCAACAACTTTATCTAGATATATTAGGGATTTAAAAAGATAAAAAATATGACATGATTTATTAAATGGATATCATATATATATAATATATATATATATATATATATATATAATATATATATTCACGGATTCATCCATGACAATCTCTCCGCCAACCCTTTCATTTGCTCCAGGAAATCATCTGCACGGCCATACAGTATCCACGCAGAGTGCCCGTCAACTATACGTCGTTGCTGGACGCCTACGCCTCAAGAAATTAAACCTTATGTCCACATCCAATCGTGCCAGTATGATTTGGTAGTATATATAATATAGTGATAATATCCACGTTTTCAGGATTCTTTTTTTTCCTGAAATGGAAAAAAATTAAATAATGTTTTTCAGCCAACTTTGAATAAAGATAAAACCATCAAAACAAAGTTTAATTAAGACCGACATTATATGATTTAATACTGTGACAGATAAAATGTTTTTTTTCATATAAAATTTGATTTTATGAAAATCTACTTTAAATATAAAACTCATCTAAAGGTAGAATAAGTATCAAAATTCTCGTGAAAATTTGCCAATTAAGTTGATTTTCATATAATTATAACTATTTTCATGCAATAAGGCATTTCCCCAGATATATTTTAATGAAAATCTATTTTTTAAAACATAAATTCATCTATAGAGTGAATAAGTATCGAAAATTTCCAAAAATTTTAGACCATTAAGTGATTTTCTCATAGGAATATTTAATTATTTTATATGCAGTTAATTTACTAACTATGAAATTAGATACTCATGAAAAACTTACATATTTGACGCATATAAGACGCCATGGCGTATATAAGACGCACCTCCATGTTCAGCAGGTCAGATTCAGGAAAAAAGGTTTTTAGTGTATTTAAGCATTATATTGTGACAACAGTCAGCTGTACATTACACAAGTCAGAATCTCTCT
>CM042172.1:10286049-10299492 GCA_023376005.1 Doryteuthis pealeii | reverse complement strand
AAAGAGAGAGATGTGTTTACATATTAATTGGAACCCTATATTTTTTAAGGTAAGTTATAGAAATCCCTTATGGCGATCAGTAACACCTGATGGCCTGAGAGTGAGTGACAATGCTTGAACCTCACTCTCACTTGCGTTCCCTGGGGAAGACGCGTGAGAACGGAACCCCGATAGAAAGCCCTTTCCGTTTAAGGTGTAAGCAACTCAGTTAGTTGCAGTTAGTCAGTTGCAGAGTTAGAAGCTAGCAAGATGTGACCTCTCCGCGCACATTGTCCTGTCTGGGGATCCGGAATAAAAGTAACATCAAAAGTAAATCGAAAGTCTGTTGTTATTACTAAAAGCTAACAATGACACAAGGCTTCTGATAAGAAATGGTCCCTAGCAGAACCAGACACGGAACCCAGATAAGAAAGACCAGACCAAGATAGACGATAGAAGATATACCAGATCCGGCCAGAAGAGAAGTATATAACATAATATATCTATTTGGTACCGTGACGATGCCGCTACGTTACATGGGGACAGCTCTGCTGAGTACAGTGGATGCAGTAATACCGTAAAACCGATCTCAGCAAGCTTATTTTGATTTGGTTTGGTTTGTTTTGTTTTATGGCATATCAACCTCAGTGGGTCATTTAATGCCGATAAAGTTTTGAAATAATCAATTCTTAATGGATAATACAATTTTTTCATAAATACATTTTTTTCTATTTAACCCATAGATGGGACCCTAATAGGTACTATCACTTCCGGGTCAGAGTGGACCAGGGAGGCAATGGTGATGAAGGGGTGCTCCACATTCCCCAAACCTCCAAAACTGGAACCTCACCATCAGATAGAGTTAACGTCATTCACAGGAACATGTAGACCCGCAGCCACCGCCTTCTAGCACCCATCATGATAAAAAGGGTTGGGGCTTGCCATAAAGGCATTAGGGTTGGGGCTATCATATAGGTGCTAGGGCTTGATCAGAGGGGGCCTCTCCGATCGCCCGTCTAGCCCAAGATAGGGCCAAAGTGGACTATTGCATGTCATGAACTGCTCATCCACCTGGGCTCTATTCTTAAACATCACGGGTCGCCTCCCACGGCCAACAGGTGGCCCCATTTGGGGAGTCTTACCCCTCTGCAGAGGTGCAGTCGGTGCATTCTAACGCCCCAGCCGACAGGGCGGTCTTATTTTGAGCTAACCAGGAAGGAAGTTCAACTCTCGTTGAGTGTTGTAATTTTATTTCCAATTTAGAACTGTTTTTGTCCGGCAGGTAAAGAGAGTTTATTCGTTCTGCGTGTTAGGAGTAATGATCAATGAGTTCATCAGTTTTCAAGGCTGATGAACTCATGTGTTTTTTTAAATGCTTTATACTTGAATGTGTTTCGTTTTACGGTATACTAACCATTTTCAAGTCAATGAATGCCGAGTGAATTCAGTTTTTTTGATACGTGGTTTCATATAATATCATGGTGAATAGAAAGAAGACTCACAAAAGAAGAGATCACAAATGGCCGAAGAAAGAAAGTTGCTGCAAGTAAAGGTTATGTCTCTCTCTCTCTCTCTCTCTCTTTCTCTCTTTCTCTCTCACACTCACTCACTCACCTCACTTCTTTCCCTCCATCTTTTGACCGAAAGAACTCTTTTGTATATATCCATATATGTCATGGTGAATAGAAAGAAGAACTAGAGATCACCAAATGGCCGAAGAAAGAAAGTAACAACAGTAAGTTTATGTCTCAGTCTGAATCTCTCCTCTCTCTCCTCTCTCTCTCTCTCTCTCTCTCTCTCTCACTCTCACTACTCACTCACTCACTCACTCTTTCCCTCCCTCTTTTGAGCCGAAAGAACTCTTTTTGTTATATCCATATATGTATCATGGTGAATAGAAAGAAGACTAGAGATCGCAAATGCCGAAGAAAGAAAGTAAACACAAGTAAGTTATGTCTCTGTCTGAATCTCTCTCTCTCTCTCTTCTCTCTCTCTCTCTCTCTCTCTCTCATACACACACACACACACACACTCTCTCTCTCTTTCCTCTCTCTCTCTCTTCACTCTTTCCCTCTCTCTGTGACCCGAAAGAACTCTTTTGTATATACCCAGCGAGGGTATATGAGTATATAATGTTGGTACGGCGCACCTCAACAAAAGTTTGGGGCAATTTCTTGTCATTGCTTTCTTTCTAATTTCCCGGGCGAATTAGCTGGATTTGAAGAATTACAATTTTCTTTTTTTTTCGCAAAATCCCTGCTGTTTTGTCGAAAATCATCAACAATAGATGCTTTTAAAACTCCATTAGCCAAAGTGGCTGTTAGTCTCGAATACAAAATTATCAGAAAGAAACCCGTAAATTCAGTGCTAATATTAAATATCGCTCCATTTCGGTACAGAACAGACACATCCATACTAGCAGTCAGAAGTCAATGCCCTCTCCCTTATTTCATTTTTAAAAACAATGACTCTTTTATAAACTTTATAATTACTAGTATAAGAGGTCCACAGAGTGTTAACTCTGGTTCTTATAAAAAGATTGGGCTACTTAAAGGATAAGTACCCAATGCGGAATACTTCAGTTAGGAAAACAACAAACGCGTTAGTTACATTTATATAACTTTATTATAACATATTAGGAGAACAAAGTTCCCCAGGCTATTTAATGTCACAAGTATCCAAAACATACACAATAGTGTTAATAGACAAAGTGGTAACCACTTACTGTAAGTAGAGGCTGTAGCGTCTGGTGTGCACCGTATGTGTCTGCTGGAGAGAGATGACAAGCCCGTCCAGGCTTAGTTCAGTGGCATCGGAAGAAGAGCGTTCTCTCCTTGCGTTCCTGTGTCACGTGACCAAAATAGCGTTTCCTGACACGGAAGATTCACCAAAACCCTCAGACAAGAGAGACTGCCCTTACACTAGCAACAAAAACACCCTCATGGCAGTGTAAAGATTGATTTTTTAAATATATTGCCAGAGGTAGAGGGGTTAAAAATTAAATGTATGATGATTTGTATCAAGTAAGTAAAATCATCAAATCTATTAACGGAGTAAAAAAAATAAAAAATAAAACAGAAGTCCATAGGGGAACGAACGTTACTTATGAGATCGTTGTTGTTAAAGTCAATAAGTATACTGTTGGTTTGGACAACAGCCACTGGCTAAGCACAACTGAACTAGAACTTTGTTCGAGATCAAAAGGGTGCCTAAAGGTAATATGGTCCAGAAGAGTTTGCGCATGATTTATAGAACTTGGGATATTTATGAAAATAGTATAAGGTTATTTATTGTAAACAATGTTAATATTTTGCATTAGAAAATTTTTCATCATCAGAATGTCGCGCAAGCAGCACGGGTATCCATGACTATCTTTCGCCAACCTTCCCTATTACTCATTGCCCCTGGGAGGTCCTCTGTGCAGCATCCCGAATCCTCGCATAGTTGGTCAATGTAGGTCCTTAGTGGGTGTCCTACGTTAGCATGTCCATGTGTTGGCCTCCACAGGAGAACGTCGCTTATGAGCTCGTCCCCGCTTCTCCAGCAGTGTCCTGCATGCCTAGTCCGTCTCACCCGTATGGTTTGTGAGATAGGGGGGCAGGTGACCATATAGTTGCTTCTTTGTGGGGTGCTGCTTTCATGACTTGTTCAGGACTACTCGCAACATTCTTGTGCAGGTACCATCTAGCTTATTCTCAAGGCGCTTTGTTAGGGTCCAGGTGGTGCAGCCATACAGCAGTACTGATATAACCAAAGTCTGAGAGAATTGTCGCTTAATCTTGTCAGTGAGATCAGATCTCCATATTATTGATAATCTGTTTGTGGCCACCCATGCCTTTCCTATACGTGTATTAACATTGCTTTCTGTGGGTGAGATATTACTACCTAGGTATGTGAACTGTTTTACTGGCTTAAGAGGCTTACCGTAAAGTGTGGAGATGTCTCCTTTCTCTTTGAAGCACATGAACTCGGTTTTATCGGAGTTCACATAGAGGCCGATATTCTTTGCTGCCTTCTCCAGGTTATGCAGTAGTGACTCAGTCGGTGTATTTGCAAGAAGCACAAGGTCATCAGCGTAGTCTGCATGAACCAAGAAAATTCACAGATTTATGACAAAAAAGCTTTCATTTGTTAAAAAATAATTTTGTCATCATAATCTTTGAAATTAGTTAAAAGAAAGATTAGAAAATATAAACACACACACACACAACCAATGGAACCTGAAGTATTTATCTTGTTTACATATTGTTGTGGAGGAGTTAACACCCCTACAAGATGGACTGAACCAGAGCCATATAAGAGTCGACGCAGCAGTGACAGAACCTCCTGATTTTGTACGTTTGTCTTGTGACTGTACTACTTCTTGTTCTATGTTAAAAGTGATGAATAAAATACATATTCACGCTCCCTGTGTCCTCTGAGTATCTTTTTCCGCCTCAAGGATACAACACATATGTAAATACTTGTCCTTTTTGTTGGAGGTGGAGGGTCCCTTTTACACAGATTTTTCCAAAATTTACCAAAATCTAATAAATGGCAGTTTTAAAGAAAATCTTTTAAAAATATCTTTTTAAGGAATGGTAAATGTCTATGTCCAATTTTTTATGATGTTCCACAACTGCTTCATTCTCTGAATAACTCGAAGAATTCCCGTTTTATTCAATCAGACATCAGATTGTCATACGGTCAATAAACTATCTCTTATTGGCCATGTAATTTGTATGCAGGTATATTCTTTTTTTAGGACTATAATCCACATTAAGTACTTCGTAGAAGTAAACAGACTGATATTCATACAAACAGAGGATGGTTGTTATATAGATATATAGATAGATATACAGGTAGATATGAACATGCTAGCATATATATATGACAACCTCCTGTATCATCATTTTGAAAATGTCCATCATTGAAGCAAGAAGTCCTGAAGAAGGTCTAGCAGACCGAAACTTTGCATTGTCGACATCACCACCTACAATAAACATCCATTTTCCATAACATCCCGTGTTTTTCTACTTTTCTCCACATACTGTCGAATTAACCACCACACATTTGTCCCATATATATATATATATTTAAAAAATTCTCCGTATTTTGACGGTTTTGATTTCAAACACCAAAGAATTTACTCTAACGAAGGCCGTTATTCCTTGTATAATAAATGATTTTGTCGTGTCCTATTATAATTATTTTCTTTTCTATTTAAAATAAAAAAAATAAATAGAATACATGTGTAGATGAATAAACTCCTGACCGAAACACGTGTTAGTAAAATAAAATCTATTTTATCCATTCAGCATTTTCTTTCCATTATTTATTTTTCCTTACAACATGCCGTCCGATTCGCTTATGTCTTAAACTTACACACACACACACACACACGCACACAAGCACACATACATACACACACACACGTATATATATATATATATTATATATATATATATATATATATATATATATATAGGTGTCCCAAAATAATGTATACACTCTTTAAATATTAATAGTTAACAATACATTTTTTCTATTTCAGATTTGACAAACCGTTGATAATGGAGGATACTCAATTGACATTCCAGCACAAAAAAAAAAATTTTAAAAACATTCTGGAAATATGAAAATAAAGCTGAAGTACAAAGTGGTTTCATAAGACAGTTCCACAGAAACCATCCATCACGTGTTGCTATTTCACGCATCTTAGCTAACTTTGAGGAGCATGGAAGCATCCAGTGTATGAGAAAGTGCCATTTTGGACGGCATAGATCATCAATAAGCCCTAAAAGGGCGCAAGTAGTTATTAAAAATGTCCAGAATTAACCGAGAAAATCAGTTCGCCAAATTTCGCGTTGAATAGGTATTCCAAAATCTAGCGTTCATCGCATTTTGAAGCGTGCTCAATCGATGAGTTTTATTCCAGTGCTTGTTCATGCTCTCAATGAAGATGATTCTAATCGAAGGGTTGAAATTTCTGAGTGGTACCTGGCTAGATGTTATAACGATTCAAAGAATGTATACATTATTTTGAGACACCCTATATATATATATATATGTGTGTGTGTGTGTGTGTATATATATATAAAGAGAGAGAGAGAGAGAGAGAAAGAGAGAGAGAGAGAGAGAGAGAGAGAGAGAGAGGAGATTATTTTTAAATATGCTACTCATACGCTGAGTTGGCGAGGACCGGTATCTAAACATGAACGCTATACCGACTGAGCTAAACCGGTCATATATATATATATATATATATTCTAAGTAAGTAAAGTCTTCAGGGTGGCTAAAAGTCGGTATCGCCAGACAGCGAGGGAGTCTATCCCCTTTTCACTCGCGCAAGACCAAGGGGAGCACCACACCTACCATCCACTCTTCAATTTACCGCACAGATCCCTGTGCTACTCATACACTGAGTTGACGAAGGCCGGTATCGAACCAGGAACCTTGAGGTTCCAAGCCGCACACTCTACCGACATAGCGAGAGAGACAGAGAGAGAGAGAGACAGAGAGAGAGAGAGAGAGAGAGAGAGTGAGAGAGAGAGGGGCGCGAGAAAGATAGATAGATATACATATAGATATAGATAGATAGATAGATAGATAGATATGAACACTAAGATAGATATATAGCTTTATTGTTAGATATGAACATTGGTTTTGATACCAATATACGGAAACAAATAGATATATAGACAGACAGACCGACTGACAGATGCGTCTGTTTGTATTTCCCATGGAGCTAATATCTTTGGGAAAGGTATGAATCCAAGAAATCTCCCTCCAGCTATGGGTAAATAGTAGGGCAGACTGGGATCTTTAATCTTGGTTAGACAACTAATCTAGGATAAGAAAAACTCTGAATTCAAACCTGTTATACTATGCCTAAGAAATTGATCTTGTGTCACATCCTGTTGGTACGGATAGGTTGGTAAATAAATGACTATGGTTACACTTGTAAATCGTCGTCAAAATTTAAACGGAAACTTATTTGGAAACTTATTGGGGATTAAGGTTGTTTTTAATTACGTATTGCTTTAAAAAAAAACCCACAAATTACTATACATTTAATTAACTATTGAAATTAATTATTGAATCCAACGGTAGACACATTAGTCTCAGTTGTTTGTGTTAGTATTGCAATGTATAATTTCAATTAAACTTGTTTTAAAAAAATCATTTTTCAACATTAAATGTATAGTAATTTGGTTTTTTTTGTTGTTGTTTTTAAAGCTATACGTAATTAAAAACAACCTTAAACCCCAAACCCCTAAACCATAACACAATTCACAAAAAAGTTAATTCATACACTGTAGTTAAACTGTCATAGATCACCACCAAATAAGTTTCCGTTTTAATTTTAGCGACGATTTGCAAGTTTAACCCATTATATGAACATATATTCTATTTAGCACATGGATGGTACCCTAACTGGTACTGGGACTACGGTAATGGTAATGAAGGGTGCCGCATATTCCCCAGACCTCCAGAAGTAAAACGTTTAGAGTTTAATGTCATTCCCAGGACATGAAGACCCCTAACAACTGCACATATATGATAAAAAGGGTAGGGGGTTGCCATAAAAGCAGTAGGGTTGAGACAACCTTATAGGCACTAGGGCTTGACATGGCTAGCCGATTGATCGGAGGGGGGCTTCTCCGACCATCCGTCTAGCCTAAGTAAGGGCCAAAGAGGAGTGTTGCAAGTCATGGACGGCTCAACCATGAGGATTCCGTCATTAAGCATCACACGATTTTTAGATTTAAAAAAAATTATAACCCTAACCACTACAGGTTGCACCATTTGAAATTGGTCTTACCGTCTGCAGAGGTTCAGTCGGTGTATTCTAAGGACCATAGGACTTTTAGGCACCCCTTTTTGATCTCGATTAAGAAAGGACATGTTTTTCATTTACACCGTCAATATCCGGCTGTTTTAACAGGCGATTTTTAGATTTAAAAAAAATTATAACCCTAACCGTAACCCTAACCCCTAACAAACAACCGGATGTTGACGGTGTAAATGAAAAACATGTCCTTTCTTAATCGAGATCAGAAAGGGGTGCCTAAAGGTAATATGGTCCTATTCTAAAGCCCCAGCCGAAAGTTCTCTTTGCATATCTTTCAAAAAGCGCTAATACCCTTGGGAGAAGTGTGAACTCAACTCATCTCCCTTCAGCTAAGGGTAAATAGTAGGGCAGATGAGCTCTTTAACTTTCGATGACAACCGATCTAGGAGAAGGAAAACTCTGAATTCAAACCTGTTAACCGTCGTTTAAAAACTGAACTTGTGTCACATTCTGCTCGTGCGGAGGGGTTGGGTAAAATACATACAGTTTTAGACTGACTCGCGTTGGTAGAATGTCGTATACCGTCTTTGTAATAAAACTTATTTTCTTTTGGGTTTATCTGTTGGATGTCAGGGCACGTAATATATCTTTCTTTGATATTTGGGTACACATGCAGAATAGGACGCAAGAGATAATATCATTAGAATTTACGTTTGTACACATACTTTTGACAATATATTTATCTACTTCCAACAATTATGTAATTTAATTGAAAATTCCCGCGTTTTTTTTTAAACCCCAGAATATTAATGAGGTCAACAAGTTCATTTTAAAAACTAATCATTACTTCCATTTGTGGTGGAGGATTTTGCGGTCTTTAATCCGTAAAATTCAATCGCCATCGCCGTAATTTATTTATTGAATTAAAAGTAAAAAAAAACAAAAAGACTTTATTAAATCAAGACTTTATCAAATTTATTAAATTAAAAGTTTCGCGATGAATTTCACATTTTTACCAGTCTAGTGGGAATAACTTTTCCTGAGGATTTGGATTCAAATTTTCCTGTGTCCGTGATATGACAGTAAACGACGTCTGATGGTGATTGTAACATAATATATATATATATATATATATATATATATATATATATATATATATATATATATAGAGAGAGAGAGAGAGAGAGAGAGAGGGGGGGGTTCTTCACGGAACAAATGGACATGCTACTATTAAACACACTCGCCTACCCGGATTTTAATAGCATGTCAAACCCTCAAAAACACTTCAATTTCTATAGTTCTTCTATAATGTTCCCTTTCAAAAAATCTATAACCAATTTCTTCAAATAAGAAATTTTCCCTTCCACATCCATTAATATAATTTGAAAAACTGGAACACATCACCCCTGATGATGGCACTTCGAAGTGTCGAAAGTACTCGGGACATGAACTTTGGTGGACTAATCCACTAATTCAAGCCAAATATTAAGAAGTTGGCCAGATAACTTGAAAAAATCACAAATAAAATTGTTAAACAGGAGATGTGTCTTGCTTAATTCAACATGCATAAATGAAAAAAATGCTGCCCAAATACACACACACACACACACACACACACACACACACACACACACACACATATATATATATATATGTTGGTGTATATTGTAACGTCTTTCGTTCTTTTTTGCAGTATTAAGATTTTTTGTTTCGTAAACTGATTTGACTTTCCTCTCCGACCCAAACAACTACGGGAGTGAATGAGCTCTGATGTTGATTTTTGTAAAATCGAAATATTGATCAGTATCAGCTATGATTATATTATAAATTGTTTTCTTCTTTAACAGCATTGTGTGATGTTTTCATTCCACCTTTTCTTACTCATATATATATATATATATATATATATAGAGAGAGAGAGAGAGACAGACAGACAGACAGAGAGACAGACAGACAGACAGAGGAAGAGAGAGAGAATGAAAAGAGCCAATATGCTAGCATGAAACATTTTTAAGGGTCAATCAGCATAATACCACATGACATTTTTTTCTAAGACAAGATTGCAACAAGATTAGATCCGTATTCAGTTACCGCTACATGTTGCCTTGTCTTACCAATTCGACGGTAATTGGAAATTAGTATAATTATTCTACATGAGGAATTTGAAGTACCCCTTCAAATGTCGTTACCCCCAGTTCCTCTGACCGATAGTGGTAGTACCTGTTAGGATCCAATCTCTTGGTCAAATATATCTATTTAAGTATTATTGTTATTCGATAGGACAGTGTGCCTCCCAAAAATCTCTTTAAAATATCTACACACAAACTATACTCCTTCATCCAACGCCTTCATTGCAATTACTTCCAGGTCCACTGACTGATAATGGTAGTGCCTGCTGCGTTCCCATCTATTTGTGAAATAGAGCTATTTAAGTATTATTGTTATTCGATAGGACAGTGTGCACACCCCAAAAAACTCTTTACAAAAAAATCCATAGAGGTATTTGCCTCTCATCCCACTTATGAGGGCGTGACACAAGGACATTTTTATATGGGCCCACCCACAAGCCGAAGCTCATGAGTGGTAAACACAAAAAATGCGTTGATACCGTCGACATTCCTCCCCAAAAGAAGCGCCTCAGGCACTGGGCAATTAATCCAGCCCTGCCTCTATAAATTGAGAGGGGAGGTGTTGCCTAGGGGGATGGTGCCCTGGGATTAACGATATTAACTTGTAAGGTCCAGCAGCCGAAGCTCACTGGACCCCCGGTCGAAACCGGAAGTTCGATATATTGAGAACCTCTTCATCGCCATCACTCCCAGGTCCACTGACTCATAGTGGTATTACCTGTTAGGATTCCATATCTGAGTGCGGTTAAAGAGTCTTTCAGATTTCAGGATGTGACACGTGTTCAATTTATTAAGCAGAGTTTAACAGTTTTGAAAACATTATTGTTAATCGATAGAAGAGTGTGCCCCCAAAAAAAAACCAACTCAAAATACATCTGCACACAATATATACATCTAAATGTATATATTAGATATATATTTTTCTTTTATTTATTACTAAATAAGTACTAAGTAACTAAATAATTATTAGATACATTTCACATACACACTTACACACACATACACATATACTCACTCAACATGTAGTAAGAATTTTGTAAAACGTAGTAAAATTATTGTAATTACTAAATAAATTTATTAACTTAATAATAGTAATGTTATAATTACTCAATAAATTCCACACACACACACACACACACACACTTCTGCAATTTGATTCGGGATAAATTCCAGTTGTGAAGTTGGTGAATGATGTAACATAATAGAGAGAGAGAGAGAGAGAGAGAGAGAGAGAGAGAGAGAGAGAGAGAGAGAGAGAGAGAGAGAGAGAGAGAGAGAGAGAGAGAGAGAGTAGTTAGGATTCCATATCTGGGTGAAAACATGTAAAATGACACCATGCAAATACAGACTACAGTTGAAGGGTCTTTCAGGTTTGTAAATTTAGACATTTAACAGTTTAGCAAACAGTATTGTTAATCGATAGGAGAGTGTGCAAACAAAAAGAAGAACAAAAAACAAAACAAAACAAAAAACGCAAAATACATTTACACACAATATATACATCTAAATGTACAATAAACTGGATTCCCAACCCCACCTTGAGATAGAATAACACAAGAAATAAATGAAGAGAGAGAGAGAGAGAGAGAGAGAGAGAGAGAGAGAGAGAGAGAGAGAGAGAGAGAGAGAGAGAAAAGTAATCAGCCCCCACACTCACACTTTCAACGACAAAGAGTTATAAAGATCTTTTGAGGAATACAGGAAGTTCGAAAAGTGTTACAATGGCTTATATTATTACTATATATACATATATACATATATATATATATATATATATATATATATATATATATATATATATATATATATATATATATATATATATATATATCAACCCATCCGCCCGAGCAGGAAGTGACACAAAGTCAATTTCTTAAGCGGAGTTTAACAGGTTTGAATTCAGAGTTTTCCTTCTCCTCCGGTTGCCTAACAAAAGTTAGTCTGCCCTACTATTTATCCATAGCTGGATAGTGAGTAGGATTCATACCTTTGCCAAGGGTATTAGCACTAAGTGAAATACAGTTACCACATCCAGGATTTGAATTCGGGGCGACGAGTCCATTTCCCATGATTTTAACCATTACACCACGTGTTTCCTTAAAGTGGTTACAGTGGCTTATATTATTACTAACACATCCGCTCGAGCAGGAAGTGACACAAAATCAATTTCTTAAGCGGGGACTACTACAACTCGAACTTGGCTCTCTGTTACACTTTCTAAGATGAGTTTATATGATTCTCACCATTTAAACCAATTTCAATCGAAGTATAATACTGTAGTAAATAACTCAAAGTGTTAATCCCTAGTATTTCTGATTCATGGGGCCGGGTTAGCTCAGTCGGTAGAGCGTTCGGCTAGAAACCACAAGGTTCCTAGTTCGATACCGGTCCCCGCCAACTCAGCGTATGAGTAGCACAGGGATCTGTGCGGTAAAGTAAGGAGCTGATGGAAGGTGTGGCGCTCCACCTCGTGGTGTAATGGTTAAAGTCATGGGAAATGGACTCGTCGCCCCGAGTTCAAATCCTGGACATGGTAACTGCATTTCACTTAGCGCTAATACCATTGGGAAAGGTATGAATCCTACTCTCCCTCCAGCTATGGATAAATAGCAGGACAGACTGGGTTCTTTAACCATGGCTAGGTAACCAGTCTAGGAGAAGGAAAACTCTGAATTCAAACCTGTTAAACTCCGCTTAAGAAATTGACCTTGTGTCGTATCCTGCTCGTGTGGAGGAGTTGGTAAATATATATAAGGAATTTTTTGCAGTAGCTCAGTGGGTAGAGCGTTCGGCTAGAAACCACAAGGTTCCTAGTTTGATACCGGTCCTCGCCAACTCAGCGTATGAGTAGCACATTGATCTGTGTGGTAAAGTAAGGAGCTGGTGGTAGGTGTGGCACCCCCTCAGACGCCAAAACAATCTCCTTGGTCTAGCGCTATTGAAAAGGGGATAGACTCCCTCGCTGACTGGCTGATACCGACTTTAGGCCGCCCCGACGACTTTACTTTTTTTTTATTTCTGATTAGGATCGGTGTTTCGTATCTGTACCAGAAATGCCGTCATGTAAACAATCTCATAATTGTTTACAAATACTTTGCTAGTCTAACAGAGAATGAAGACAATATAGTACTAGTGTTGTAAACTCTCTTTCTTTTCTTACTTCTATTCTTCTAGCGTCTCTTCTAGCGTCTGGACTTCGTCTTGGGGACTTCGTGTCTGGTCTTCCATTGGGGATTTCTCTTTATCAGAAGCCCTGTGTCATTGATAGTTTTTAGATAATAACACAAGACTTCGATTTACTTAGATCATATTTTATTCTGAAATCCCCACCAGACCACCTGCGCAGATTGAGTCGACAGCGTGCATAACACGACTTACCACCGTCGTGGTTTTGGCCGATCTAACTAAAACTCTCTCTAATCTAAACCGGAAGAGGTTCCACCGGAAGGATCAGGATGAGGTCAAGACTTGTCATTCAATCCTTCAAGATCGTGGGCTGCAACTTATAACAGCCATTTTGGTTTCTACACAACTGTACATAAGTATTAGGGATCTAATAAT
>CM042172.1:10263549-10281049 GCA_023376005.1 Doryteuthis pealeii | reverse complement strand
CTCTGTTTCAAATCTTTTATTATACTCCCTCTGTTTCAAATCTTTTATTATACTCCCTCTGTTTCAAATCTTTTTATCTATGTTCTTATTTAGTTCCGTTAGACTTTCTAATTTAATATAATATTTTATTACATTAAAACTTAAATACTTGCACCCGGAGGGTGCATATATTTGCTAGTATATATATATATATATATATATATATATATATATATATATATATATGTGTGTGTGTGTGTGTGTAATTAAAACCTATCATTGTTTTTTTAAAGACACGTGAAAGGAATATTATAAAATAGTTTTTATTTCAGAATAATTTTCAGTTCTAATTTGATATTTTTAATGATAGGTTTTAATTAGAAATTAAAATAATCCTGAAAGGAAAGGAAACCGTTAGGCATGGTATAACCCCAGACGGTTTGATATGCCGTTAAAATCTATTGTCTGTATCAACCGAGCAGGAAGAGAGTCTATTTCCATTTCTCTTGCGTTTGATAGGGAGATAAGTTTTGCCTCTGAGCTGAATTTAGCCATATTACATACACATGGTCAGTATTTATGAATACACATCGTCAGTATGAAGAAATGAAGGAAGTAGCGTCGCTTTTATTTTAGATTAGGGTCAACGAAGCAGTACTTAGCCATATGGCATACATATTCTCATTATTAAGAAATAAGGGACGTTGAGTCACTTCTATTAAAGTTTATGACACTTAATTGTTAAACGATGCAACCCAGGGCATAGAATTACTTTTATTGAAGTTTATGACAATTAATAGTTAAACGATGCAACCCAGGGCATAGAATTACTTTTATTGAAGTTTATGACAATTAATAGTTAAACGATGCAACCCAGGGCATAGAATTACTTTTATTGAAGTTTATGACAATTAATAGTTAACTGGTGCAACCCAGGGCATAGAATTACTTTATTGAAGTTTATGACAATTAATAGTTAAACGATGCAACCCAGGGCATAGAATTACTTTTATTGAAGTTTATGACAATTAATAGTTAAACGATGCAACCCAGGGCATAGAATTACTTTTATTGAAGTTTATGACAATTAATAGTTAAACGATGCAACCCAGGGCATAGAATTACTTTTATTGAAGTTTATGACAATTAATAGTTAAACGATGCAACCCAGGGCATAGAATTACTTTTATTGAAGTTTATCACAGTTAATAGTTAAACGATGCACCCAGGGCATACTTTTATTGAAGTTATCACAGTTAATAGTTAAAACGATGCAACCCAGGGCATAGAATTACTTTATTGAAGTTTATCACAGTTAATAGTTAAACGATGCAACCCAGGGCATAGAATTACTTTTATTGAAGTTTATGACAATTAATAGTTAAACGATGCAACCCAGGGCATAGAATTACTTTTATTGAAGTTTATGACAATTAATAGTTAAACGATGCAACCCAGGGCATAGAATTACTTTTATTGAAGTTTATGACAATTAATAGTTAAACGATGCAACCCAGGGCATAGAATTACTTTTATTGAAGTTTACACAGTTAATAGTTAAACGATGCAACCCAGGGCATAGAATTACTTTTATTGAAGTTTATCACAGTTAATAGTTAAACGATGCAACCCAGGGCATAGAATTACTTTTATTGAAGTTTATCACAGTTAATAGTTAAACGATGCAACCCAGGGCATAGAATTACTTTTATTGAAGTTTATGACAATTAATAGTTAAACGATGCAACCCAGGGCATAGAATTACTTTTATTGAAGTTTATGACAATTAATAGTTAATGCAACCCAGGGCATAGAATTACTTTTATTGAAGTTTATGACAATTAATAGTTAAACGATGCAACCCAGGGCATAGAATTACTTTTATTGAAGTTTATGACAATTAATAGTTAAACGATGCAACCCAGGGCATAGAATTACTTTTATTGAAGTTTATGACAATTAATAGTTAAACGATGCAACCCAGGGCATAGAATTACTTTTATTGAAGTTTATGACAATTAATAGTTAAACGATGCAACCCAGGGCATAGAATTACTTTTATTGAAGTTTATGACAATTAATAGTTAAACGATGCAACCCAGGGCATAGAATTACTTTTATTGAAGTTTATCACAATTAATAGTTAAACGATGCAACCCAGGGCATAGAATTACTTTTATTGAAGTTTATCACAGTTAATAGTTAAACGATGCAACCCAGGGCATAGAATTACTTTTATTGAAGTTTATCACAGTTAATAGTTAAACGATGCAACCCAGGGCATAGAATTACTTTTATTGAAGTTTATGACAATTAATAGTTAAACGATGCAACCCAGGGCATAGAATTACTTTATTGAAGTTTATCACAGTTAATAGTTAAACGATGCAACCCAGGGCATAGAATTACTTTTATTGAAGTTTATCACAGTTAATAGTTAAACGATGCAACCCAGGGCATAGAATTACTTTTATTGAAGTTTATGACAATTAATAGTTAAACGATGCAACCCAGGGCATAGAATTAATTACTTTTATTGAAGTTTATCACAGTTAATAGTTAAACGATGCAACCCAGGGCATAGAATTACTTTTATTGAAGTTTATCACAGTTAATAGTTAAACGATGCAACCCAGGGCATAGAATTACTTTTATTGAAGTTTATGACAATTAATAGTTAAACGATGCAACCCAGGGCATAGAATTACTTTTATTGAAGTTTATCACAGTTAATAGTTAAACTATGCAACCCAGGGCATAGAATTACTTTTATTGAAGTTTATGACAATTAATAGTTAAACGATGCAACCCAGGGCATAGAATTACTTTTATTGAAGTTTATCACAGTTAATAGTTAAACGATGCAACCCAGGGCATAGAATTACTTTTATTGAAGTTTATGACAATTAATAGTTAAACGATGCAACCCAGGGCATAGAATTACTTTTATTAGACCTTTATTGAAGTTTATCACAGTTAATAGTTAAACGATGCAACCCAGGGCATAGAATTACTTTTATTGAAGTTTATCACAGTTAATAGTTAAACGATGCAACCCAGGGCATAGAATTACTTTTATTGAAGTTTATCACAGTTAATAGTTAAACGATGCAACCCAGGGCATAGAATTACTTTTATTGAAGTTTATGACAATTAATAGTTAAACGATGCAACCCAGGGCATAGAATTACTTTTATTGAAGTTTATCACAGTTAATAGTTAAACGATGCA
Organism: Doryteuthis pealeii; assembly: GCA_023376005.1. Taxonomy (NCBI): domain Eukaryota; kingdom Metazoa; phylum Mollusca; class Cephalopoda; order Myopsida; family Loliginidae; genus Doryteuthis; species Doryteuthis pealeii. The sequence continues at coordinate 10,277,839 of CM042172.1, read as the reverse complement.
ACCCAGGGCATAGAATTACTTTTATTGAAGTTTATGACAATTAATAGTTAAACGATGCAACCCAGGGCATAGAATTACTTTTATTGAAGTTTATCACAGTTAATAGTTAAACGATGCAACCCAGGGCATAGAATTACTTTTATTGAAGTTATGACATTAATAGTTAAACGATGCAACCCAGGGCATAGAATTACTTTTATTGAAGTTTATGACAATTAATAGTTAAACGATGCAACCCAGGGCATAGAATTACTTTTATTGAAGTTTATCACAGTTAATAGTTAAACGATGCAACCCAGGGCATAGAATTACTTTTATTGAAGTTTATGACAATTAATAGTTAAACGATGCAACCCAGGGCATAGAATTACTTTTATTGAAGTTTATCACAGTTAATAGTTAAACGATGCAACCCAGGGCATAGAATTACTTTTATTGAAGTTTATCACAGTTAATAGTTAAACGATGCAACCCAGGGCATAGAATTACTTTTATTGAAGTTTATCACAGTTAATAGTTAACGATGCAACCCAGGCATAGAATTACTTTTATTGAAGTTTATCACAGTTAATAGTTAAACGATGCAACCCAGGGCATAGAATTACTTTTATTGAAGTTTATCACAATTAATAGTTAAACGATGCAACCCAGGGCATAGAATTACTTTTATTGAAGTTTATCACAGTTAATAGTTAAACGATGCAACCCAGGGCATAGAATTACTTTTATTGAAGTTTATGACAATTAATAGTTAAACGATGCAACCCAGGGCATAGAATTACTTTTATTGAAGTTTATCACAGTTAATAGTTAAACGATGCAACCCAGGGCATAGAATTACTTTTATTGAAGTTTATCACAATTAATAGTTAAACGATGCAACCCAGGCATAGAATTACTTTTATTGAAGTTTATCACAGTTAATAGTTAAACGATGCAACCCAGGGCATAGAATTACTTTTATTGAAGTTTATCACAGTTAATAGTTAAACGATGCAACCCAGGGCATAGAATTACTTTTATTGAAGTTTATCACATTAATAGTTAAACGATGCAACCCAGGCATAGAATTACTTTTATTGAAGTTTATGACAATTAATAGTTAAACTATGCAACCCAGGGCATAGAATTACTTTTATTGAAGTTATGACAATTAATAGTTAAACGATGCAACCCAGGGCATAGAATTACTTTTATTGAAGTTTATCACAGTTAATAGTTAAACGATGCAACCCAGGGCATAGAATTACTTTTATTGAAGTTTATCACAGTTAATAGTTAAACGATGCAACCCAGGGCATAGAATTACTTTTATTGAAGTTTATCACAGTTAATAGTTAAACGATGCAACCCAGGGCATAGAATTACTTTTATTGAAGTTTATGACAATTAATAGTTAAACGATGCAACCCAGGGCATAGAATTACTTTTATTGAAGTTTATCACAGTTAATAGTTAAACGATGCAACCCAGGGCATAGAATTACTTTTATTGAAGTTTATCACAGTTAATAGTTAAACGATGCAACCCAGGGCATAGAATTACTTTTATTGAAGTTTATTTTTAGAATTACTTTATTGAAATTAATAGTTAAACGATGCAACCCAGGGCATAGAATTACTTTTATTGAAGTTTATGACAATTAATAGTTAAACGATGCAACCCAGGGCATAGAATTACTTTTATTGAAGTTTATCACAGTTAATAGTTAAACGATGCAACCCAGGGCATAGAATTACTTTTATTGAAGTTTATGACAATTAATAGTTAACGATGCAACCCAGGGCATAGAATTACTTTTATTGAAGTTTATCACAGTTAATAGTTAAACGATGCAACCCAGGGCATAGAATTACTTTTATTGAAGTTTATCACAGTTAATAGTTAAACGATGCAACCCAGGGCATAGAATTACTTTTATTGAAGTTTATCACATTAATAGTTAAACGATGCAACCAGGGCATAGAATTACTTTTATGAAGTTTATTTAATAGTTAAACGATGCAACCCAGGCATAGAATTACTTTTTAACAGTTAATAGTTAAACGATGCAACCCAGGGCATAGAATTACTTTTATTGAAGTTTATCACAGTTAATAGCAACGATGCAACCCAGGCATAGAATTACTTTTATTGAAGTTTATGACAATTAATAGTTAAACTATGCAACCCAGGGCATAGAATTACTTTTATTGAGTTTATCACAGTTAATAGTTAAACGATGCAACCCAGGGCATAGAATTACTTTTATTGAAGTTTATCACAGTTAATAGTTAAACGATGCAACCCAGGCATTTTTTATTGAAGTTTATCACAGTTAATAGTTAAACGATGCAACCCAGGGCATAGAATTACTTTTTGAAGTTATATTAATAGTTAAACGATGCAACCCAGGGCATAGAATTACTTTTATTGAAGTTTATGACAATTAATAGTTAAACGATGCAACCCAGGGCATAGAATTACTTTTATTGAAGTTTATCACAGTTAATAGTTAAACGATGCAACCCAGGGCATAGAATTACTTTTATTGAAGTTTATGACAATTAATAGTTAAACGATGCAACCAGGGCATAGAATTACTTTTATTGAAGTTTATCACAGTTAATAGTTAAACGATGCAACCCAGGGCATAGAATTACTTTATTGAAGTTTATGACAATTAATAGTTAAACGATGCAACCCAGGGCATAGAATTACTTTTATTGAAGTTTATGACAATTAATAGTTAAACGATGCAACCCAGGGCATAGAATTACTTTTATTGAAGTTTATCACAGTTAATAGTTAAACGATGCAACCCAGGGCATAGAATTACTTTTATTGAAGTTTATCACAATTAATAGTTAAACGATGCAACCCAGGGCATAGAATTACTTTTATTGAAGTTTATCACAGTTAATAGTTAAACGATGCAACCCAGGGCATAGAATTACTTTTATTGAAGTTTATCACAGTTAATAGTTAAACGATGCAACCCAGGGCATAGAATTACTTTTATTGAAGTTTATCACAGTTAATAGTTAAACGATGCAACCCAGGGCATAGAATTACTTTTATTGAAGTTTATCACAGTTAATAGTTAAACGATGCAACCCAGGGCATAGAATTACTTTTATTGAAGTTTATCACAATTAATAGTTAAACGATGCAACCCAGGGCATAGAATTACTTTTATTGAAGTTTATCACAGTTAATAGTTAAACGATGCAACCCAGGGCATAGAATTACTTTTATTGAAGTTTATCACAGTTAATAGTTAAACGATGCAACCCAGGCATAGAATTACTTTATTGAAGTTTATCACAGTTAATAGTTAAACGATGCAACCCAGGGCATAGAATTACTTTTATTGAAGTTTATCACAGTTAATAGTTAAACGATGCAACCCAGGCATAGAATTACTTTTATTGAAGTTTATGACAATTAATAGTTAAACGATGCAACCCAGGGCATAGAATTACTTTTATTGAAGTTTATCACAGTTAATAGTTAAACGATGCAACCCAGGGCATAGAATTACTTTTATTGAAGTTTATGACAATTAATAGTTAAACTATGCAACCCAGGGCATAGAATTACTTTTATTGAAGTTTATCACAGTTAATAGTTAAACGATGCAACCCAGGGCATAGAATTACTTTTATTGAAGTTTATCACAGTTAATAGTTAACTGGTGCAACCCGGAAGTATTTAACAAAACGATGGTCATTATTACAACATCAAGTTCGTAGAATTGCCAAAAACCTAACGATATTCCTTCGTATTTTCTAGCAAACGAAATGTAATTCCTTTTGCCTCTGAGGTAAATCGCCATACTGATAGTCATCTTTCCATTTTACCGCTCATATCAAATATCCCGAGCTGTGCTATTCATGTGCTATGATTGCTCTTTCTGGAACTTGAGGTAAATTTCCATATCCATGTCTTAAGATAGTGTGTTCCCAACATAGACAAAGTGATCGACCAATTTAAGGCGCTCACCATATACAAAGATAGTAGGATCCACAAAGCGTTTGGTAGGGACAGTTTGATACATGAAAAAAGTGCATTGAGGGCAAAAAAAGGCTTTAGAGGCTCCGTAGAAACAACATCAATTACTGCGTCTCATCATGTGTGTGTATTCCCAAGTCAAAGTCATCTGCGTATAGCAGCTCCCACATAATAACTGTGGATACATTCGAACCTGTATCTAAACGCCTTAATTTTAATATGTTAATTGATGCTCTGTTATGGTTACAGAGTCAATTCTGCCCTACTATTTACCCATCACGGGGTGGGGCAGAGAATATTTAGATTCATACCTTTCCATATTGTAAATTCAAACATCGCGTAAGAAGGACCTACTGTTACAAGTGCGGAAGGGTTGGGTACTTACTTTCTGAGGGATTATTTTAGGGTCTGCTAAAAACCACAACTTATATTTATAGACTGTTCCAAAACAGCAGTGGCTCAATTGATCAATCTAAAACGTCCAAACATGTATTTAATTTACTATCTGAGGGCGTTGATAAATTGTCCGAAATTTACTTGCTTGGAGACCTGCTTAAAAGAATGATCAACAGGATCATCCTGGATACAACTTTCTACTTCAAAGAGAGATCAACAGATCAAACTCTCAATACTAGGTACTATACTTAAAATCCTGCAAAGGCAATTCTGATGGAAGCTCTCAAGTGTCCTGAGATGTCTATATAAAACCCGGGTCTCATAGGCGTACAAAAGGGCAGTGATCACACAGACAAGGATTATATCTGATACAACTTTCTTCCTTGACGACAGATCAGCAGACAAGGATTATATCTAATACAACTTTCGACGTCATGACAGGATCAACTCTGATACAACTTTCTACTTTGAAGATAGATCAACAGAAAAGGATTTAAACTGATACTACATCTATTGATAATGGAGATTCGCTTCCGGTTTTTATCTGTAACAAAAATTACGTCACTGCTTACGTCACATTACCCAAAATCGTCATAACATAGAATAAATACACTCAAAATTTGAATATGCAACATTAGACAGTCCTCATTGTTTTTTAAAACAAGTTTTAATCAATACATGACTGGTATTATATATCTATATATAGTTTGTTTTATTTTAATACATATTTAAAGTTTTCATTTCAAATTGTTTTATTTTTCTAATCCTTTAATGAATTTGATGATTTTACTTACTTAGGGTACAAAGTCGCTGACATTGAATTTTTTACTCCCACCCCCCAGGCAATATGTTTAAAAAATCTATTTTTACATCGCCCAGTGGGCGTTTTTTATTTTGTACTAGTCTTTCTAATTTAAGGCAGGACAAAACTTTATGCCACAAAGAATATCCACTGTAAAACTGCCTTCGATTACAGAGCTAAAATTACCACGCGAATCGTAACCCTCAGATGATTTAATGTCAAATTATCCATGCCATGTCACCCCCCTTTCAACTTTTCTGAAATTTTGTCCATGCGTGGATTATGTTAAAGTTAGACAATTCCCAAAATTTGAGCTTTCAATTCCATAAATTGGCGGAGTTATGTCGATCTTCAGCTCTTAAAATTTGAAGGGGGGTCGCGAAAAATGGCGACTTTTTGTAATATAATTTTGTTTGTAAAATGCTCAATGTATGTAAAATAATAATATAAAAAAATTGGCATATATGCAGGACCACATAGGGATATTGATTTTGCTATGAAAAAAATAAAAAATCATCAAAAACTTAAAATTGGTTGACTCTAAGACATTTTTATATTGCATTCTTGGGGTTCTTGGGAAAAATGATTTAAAAACCAATTTTTGGGAGTAGGGAAGCTCTAGAACTCATTTTACAGACGAAAATAGATTACAAAAATTTTGCGAACCCCACCAAATTTGGAGAAATAAAAATCAGCATAACTCTGCCAATTTTTGGAATTGGAAGCTCAAATTTTGAGGATTGTTTAACGATAACCTAGTTCACATCAAAAATTGAAAGGGGTAGGTGACAATTTTCCTTTTTTCGGGATTATTTGACACGGTGGCATGTCTTTATGCAGCAGTAACTATGTCTTTTGAGATGTCATGCTGTAGAATGGTGATTATTGAGGAGTAGGGAAGCTCTAAAACTCATTTTACAGACAAAAATAGATGAGAAAATATCGCCAATTTTTTGGGAACCCCACCAAATTTGGAGAGCAAAAATCGACATATCTCTGCCAGTTTTTGGAATTAGAAGCTCAAATTTTGAGGATTGTTTAACAGTAACCTAGTCAACATTTGGAAAAAAATTGTAGGGGTAAGGTGACAATTTTTTTCTGGATTATTTGACACGGTGGCATGTCTTTATACAGCAGTAACTATGTATTTTGAGATGTGATGGTGTAGAATGGCCATGATTGAGGAGTAGGGAAGCTCTAGAACTCATTTTACAGACAAAAATAGATGAGAAAATATCGCCAATTTTCGGGAACCCCACCAAATTTGGAGAGTTAAAATCGACATATCTCTGCCAGTTTTTTTGAATTAGAAGCTTAAATTTTGAGGATTGTTTAACAGTAACCTAGTTCACATCTGAAAAAAAGATTGAAGGGGGTAGATGACAATTATCCTTTTTTTCTGGATTATTTGACACGGTGGCACGTGTGTGTATTCCCAAGTCACAGTCATCTGCGTATAGCAGCTCCCACATACTAGCTGTGGATACCTTTGAACCTGTATTTAGACGCCTTAATTTGAATATGTTACCCGATGCTCTGTTCTCGTTACAGAGTCCATTCTGCCCTACTATTTACCCATCGCTGGGGGAAGAATAGTTAGATTCATACCTTTCCATACAGCAGTAACTATGTCTTTTGAGATGTCATGGTGTAGAATGGCGATTATTGAGCGCTGGTGATGAGAACTCATTTTCTCCACAGATCTATCCCCCATGTTATTACTTCCTCTATGAAAGTCTTTAAAGTTAGGGTGGAAATATCGTTTGTGATTGAAACCTATGTAAATAACAGTGAATCTATCAATAAAACACAGCGGTCATTCTGTAAGTATTTCGAACGGAGATTACTTTCTCTAAAGGTGACTGAAGGTCCACGGATTTGAATAATAGACCCGAGCGGGTGGTAGTTTGCAATTGTCATTGTGTTGGTATAATTACTCTCAAAAATAAGTGTCTCATTTACATACCGTATTTGACGGCAATCATCTGGTGGATATTTGTTTTTGCTTCAATGCAATAGTCAGCTTTATGGAATAAAATCAATTCGCTATCATGGTGCAAAACTATGGAATACATTACCCATGGACATTATAAATTCTCCAACTAAATACTCATTTAAAAAGAAACTAAAAAAACACTTAATAATTTCAAATAACATTATGTAGAGATTGTCTTCCGCGCTTAAAGTAATTATTATTACAGTATTTGATGCTATCTCTTTTTTTTTCTTTTTTTTTTGTGGTTCGAAATATTACACATATTAAATTGATATTTAAGTTAACTTGATTATTATTAGAAACTTTTTTTTAACTTTAAGGGGCTCTCTTCTCATTAGTTAAACTACTTAGAGAGCTCCACCTAACAAATGTAATATACTAATTTTCATGAATGAGTCCCAAACATATTTCTCAGTTCTTGCTCACGTCAAGCCCTAGCACCTATATGATTGTCCCGACTAGTGTTTTTACGCAAACCCCAACCATTTTTATCATATATTGGAGAAAGCGTTGGCTGGTGCTCTTAGTGTCCTTGGTATGAGGCTAAACTGTTTCTGATGATGAGATTCCAATTCTGGAATCCGGCTACTCCTGTTACAATCTTATGGGCCATATCCTGTAGGCCTTAAGCAAGATCGCTTGTCCAGTGGAATTGGATCCTTGGTAATCTCTTTGTAAAGAGTCCTGAGTATTGGTAATCGTCTGATAATCCTGAGTATTGTAAGTCTCTCCTAAATGAGTGCAATTAGAATTATGGCCTGTGTCAGTGTTTAAGTTGTGTATCAGCCACGCAGTATGGTTGGTGATTGGTGAAGTAATAAACCACGTGACTTAGGCTAGTCTATAAATTCAGGTGGGCAATTGGAGCACACCTTATATACACAAAATATGGGGGCGCGTGGTCAAATGGTTAGAATCGTAGGAAATGGACTCGTCAACGCGTGTTCAATTCCTGGACGAAGCTGTTGGAATTTCACATGGCGCTAATACCCTCGGGAAAGGTATGAATCCAATTCTCCCCCCTCCAGCTATGGTTAAATAGCAGGGCAGACTGGACTCTTTAACCATGGCTAGGTAACCAGTCTAGGAGAAGGAAAACTCTGAATTCAAACCTGTTAAACTCCGCTTAAGAAATTGACCTTGTGTCGCATCCTGCTCGTCCGGAGGGGTTGGTAAATATATATATATATATACACAAAATATTTAAAACCTCCTACATTGCCATTATTCCTAGTTTCATCCTGACCGGAGAGGCAGTCCCTGTTAGGGTTTCATCAATGTGTTAATAGATCAAGAAATGAATTTGAGAAAATTTCAAATAAAATATGAGTTATTTTTAAAAAGAATACCTATATGAATGAATAGAACAATATATATACACAAAATATTTAAAACCTCCTACATTCCATTATTCCTAGTTTCATCCTGACCCGGAGAGCAGTCCCTGTTAGGGTCTCATCAATGTGTTAGATAGATCAAGAAATGAATTGAGAAAATTTTAAATAAAATATGAGTTATTTTTAAAAAGAATACCTTATATGAATGAATAGAACATATATATATACACAAAATATTTAAAACCTCCTACATTGCCATTATTCCTAGTTTCATCCTGACCCGGAGAGGCAGTCCCTGTTAGGTCTCATCAATGTGTTAGATAGATCAAGAAATGAATTGAGAAAATTTTTAAATAAAATATGAGTTATTTTTAAAAAGAATACCTTATATGAATGAATAGAACATATATATATACACAAAATATTTAAAACCTCCTACATTGCCATTATTCCTAGTTTCATCCTGACCGGAGAGGCAGTCCCTGTTAGGGTCTCATCAATGTGTTAGATAGATCAATAGGTACCACCAATTTGACCCTGTGCAATTTACCCCCCCCCTACATTTAACACAATGAAACTTGCAGAAAAATTAATATTTTCTTGAAAAATTTTTTCCATTCGAAAGAAAAAAACATTAAATAAACTCCTGATGATTTTTTAAATTTTTTATCAGCATACGAAAATAATGAAAATTATGATTGAAAAACAATGTTTTCATTTTTGCACTGTTAAATCAACTGAAATTTAACGTAGTTAAAAACAAGTTACGATAAGAGGATTTTTTAAAAATTCTATGAAAAATCAATTAATGGTCCGATTTTCATGAAAATTTCCATAAATGTTTACCATTGGATGGAAATACATCTGAAATAGTTTTTTTCTAAAATATATTAGGGGAATATATTTTTACGATGTCTATTACCCCCCTATTTTTATTTTATGAGATAAAAAAAAATGATGTGGAAAAAAATTTGATCTTTTTTTCTATAAAGATAAGAGTCTGAATAACTATATCAATGAAATTTTATAACGTACCGAATTATAGTTTTTTAGGAAAAAATAATGAAATCGGAAATAAAAAGTGCAAAACAAATGTCATAATATTAATATTTGAAAACTTTTTTTCTTATGTAATTGGTATGTACTATATTCTATTAAATTGTCAAAAAAAAAATTTTTTTTAAGAATTAATTTTTACGAGATTTTCAATCTTTTTGTGTGATTAAATATTTTATTTTCTGCGTGAAATAAATTAAATATTTTTTTTTCCTGTGGAAAAAAATCAAAATTTTCACGGATATTAAAAACATGAATTTTATAATTCAGGTGAACTAAAAGTTGGTCCGATCCGTGCTCGATTAATATTTTTAAAAGAATTTGTAATTTTATTGTTGAATAGTAATGTGTGATTCTTAGAATGTACGGAAGAGCAAAACTGACATATGACGAGACGCTTCTCGTAACTAAAGTTTGTTTTTCTGAGCGTAAAAAAATATTTCATTTAACTTTTACGACCAATTAGAATAAAAATAATATATTGAATGATTGTTTTATCAGTTTTTCTCTTAGAAAAAATATTCAAATTTTCATTTATTTTTCGATTTTAAGAATTAATACTAAAACGAAGACATTTTTTAACGTCAATTTCACTGCGAAATTTTAAGATTAAAGTTTTTCAAGTTTTTATTCATAGTAAATTGTAATATTAAAGTTTTAAAGATTTTATTCATTTTAAATTGTAATATTAAAGTTTTTAAAGATTTTATTCATTTTAATAGAAAAAATTTGGCTAAAAAAGTTTGTCCGTTACACCCATCCGTACTTAGATGCATAACTGTAAGAGGGTAATAATATGTATTTCTTTCTCTCTAAATCGCGGCCTGAAAATTACCCTTTCGCACGTAATATGGATAGGTTTGTTTATTTTTTAAGATAACGATGTAATTTTTCCCAACCGGATAATTTGATCTTTGAATTAACTATTTTTCTTTGTAACAACCCTGTACGATCTTTTTTTGACGAGATTTTTGATAAACAAAGTTCGGAAATATCTATTTCCGTTTTATTCAAGATGACCTAAACGGTCTGGTGGTACCTATAGATCAAGAAATGAATTTGAGAAAATTTTTAAATAAAATATGAGTTATTTTTAAAAAGAATACCTATATGAATGAATAGAAGAACATATATATATACACAAACTATTTAAAACCTCCTACATTGCCATTATTCCTAGTTTCATCCCGACCGGAGAGGCAGTCCCTTAGGGTCTCATCAACGTGTTAGATAGATCAAAGAAATGAATTTGAGAAAATTTTAAATAAAATTGAGTTATTTTTAAAAAGAATACTTATAGAATGAATAAACATATATATATACACAAAATATTTAAAACCTCCTACATTGCCATTTATTCCTAGTTTCATCCTGACCCGGAGAGGCAGTCCCTGTTAGGGTCTCATCAATGTGTTAGATAGATCAAGAAATGAATTTGAGAAAATTTTTAAATAAAATATGAGTATTTTTAAAAAGAATACCTTATATGAATGAATAGAACATATAATATACACAAAATATTTAAAACCTCCTACATTGCCATTATTCCTAGTTTCATCCTGACCCGGAGAGGCAGTCCCTGTTAGGGTCTCATCAATGTGTTAGATAGATCAAGAAATGAATTTGAGAAAATTTTTAAATAAAATATGAGTTATTTTTAAAAAGAATACCTTATATGAATGAATAGAACATATATATATACACAAAATATTTAAAACCTCCTACATTGCCATTATTCCTAGTTTCATCCTGACCCGGAGAGGCAGTCCCTGTTAGGGTCTCATCAATGTGTTAGATAGATCAAGAAATGAATTTGAGAAAATTTTTAAATAAAATATGAGTTATTTTTAAAAAGAATACCTTATATGAATGAATAGAACATATATATATACACAAAATATTTAAAACCTCCTACAGAATAATATTACAGTTATTTCTTCTTGTTAATGGATTTCTTTTAAGATTTATATCCGAGATTTTTGCTCATATTCAATAAGATAAAACCAAACAATTAGAAATCAATAATACTAAACATATATTTATTAAAATCAAATTTTTAAGATCAATATGCAAATTAGCCTTCCCATTCACACTGTAAATCGCTATTTTGTCGTATATATAAATACAATTGCATGTTATTCGCATGTAGATATGGTCAACAGTATTAATAATGTAAAACAATTTTATTAATAATCGAGGTTTAAATAAAAAATAAAATCATGGAGAATGTGATTTAAATAACAAAGGGAATTATGACTTGAGTAGTGATATAGTTTCGATTACAGACAGACAAACCCACAATCTCCATTATATGCCTTATATGAATGAAAAAAACATGACAAAAGATCTAACCAATCAACTGTCAGTGTGTTGTAGAGGAGTTAAACACCCCTACAAGATGGACTGACCCAGAGCCAAATAAGAGTCAACGTAGCAGTGAAAAAATCGGGAAAAATATTCGGACGAAATTACTGTGTCAACTCCAGACATTTGAACCTTCTCATTGTGTATGTGTAAGAAGAGTATCACGAATCGACCGTCTCATACAACGTACGAAGTCCAGAATGCAAATGACGGCGCCCACCAGTCATTAAGTAGAGACTTACCGAAGGCCTGCCACTAATATTTGCATAACACCACGAACGGTCACTCTAAGTTAACTATCAATAAAGGGAGGTTAATCTAACCTACCCACACAGTATGTTTGTCTTGTGACTGTACTACTTCTTGTTCTATGTTAAAAGTGCTGAACAAAATACATATTCACGCATCCTGTGTCCTCTGTGTATCCTTTTTCCGCCTCAAGGATACAACACAGAGTTTGAAGAAAACTTTCAATATTCCTTAACATTTGAATGCATTTAATTATTTTATCAAGAATGTTTTGACAATTTCGTTACAATTTGATTTCCCCCTAAATAACTAACTAAGAAAAACATACAATTGTACAAAATAAATAACATGCCCATTACAGGGATATTGCATAGAAAATAACACTTGGCCTAGGTGAAAAATATCAGTAGTGTTATAAGAAAACATTTTCAGAGCAATAAAAAATGTAATGGCAGATCAAACATAACAACTATATGTTGTATATTGAAGATATTTAAAAGAAGGTGAAAACGGAAATAGGGTTGAATCGAGGCAGGGAGAAGACGAAAAGATAAAAAGGACTTTTTTCGAGTAAAGCGAACAAAGAAGGATGGGTAACAATGTTCGGAAATAGATTTGTCGCTGATAAGTGTAACAAGAAAACGCGTAGGCGTTTTAGATATATAAAAGGAAGTCGTCAGTTAGAGATTCAGACAGCCGACGGCGAACAGAGCACAAGGAGCGACCGTCGATACGGTCCGTCGCGGCCAAGGCGGTGAGACGCCACCAGCCCCCCTTTACCTCACCATCCCAATATTAGTAGTAGTCATCGTCAACCCTTGGGCATTCCTATTGTCACGCTCGCCACCCACCAGCCAAGGGAAAGAAATAAAGTAAAAACTCCTACAATACGCATGTGTTGTAGATTTCATTAAACGACAACTACATACTTCGCCACGTGACTATACATACCCGCAACATATACTAACTACACGATTCAGCAGCGTGAATTGAAAGCTGCTATATAACATATATATATATATATCTTATTATAATGGAGATTGTGTGTTTTTCTGTCTGTAACCGAAACTATATTATTATACGAGTCACAATTCCCTTAATTATTTACATTACATTCTCCATGATTTTATTTTTATTTTAACCTCAATTATTAATAAAATTGTTTTACATTATTAATACTGCTGACCATATCTACATACTAAGAACATACATTTCTATTTATATATACAACAAAATAGCTGTTTACAGCGTTTACGTGAAGGCTAATTTGCATATTGATCTTAAAAAATTGATTTTAATAAATATATGCTTAGTTTATTGATTTCTAATTGTTTGGTTTATCTTAATGGATATGAGCAAAAATCTCGGATAAATCTTAAAAGAAATTCATTAACAAAAAGAAATAACTGTAATATTATTTTTACTTCCTATTTTAACTAAATAGTTACACCAGGAAAATTTACCAATGAAAGACGGAGTAACGGAAAATGATGGAAGAGTTAATTTCAAAGTTGTTCTATTTTTCAATCATACCCCCTCTGTTCCAAATCTTTTTATTTGCATTCTTATTCAGTTCATTAGCCTTTCTAATTTAATATGATATCTTATTATATTAAAACTTAAATACTTGCACCCGGAGGGTGCATATATTTGCTAGTATATATAAGTGATTTAGAAAAAAAAAAAAAGAATAAATAAATTAAGTTAAGTAGGAAGATATGAAGAAGAAATAAACTACTAAATAAATGAATTCTAATAAACTGGGTGGTCCTTTAGTTGAAATCTGGAATAGATTGATTCAACAGAAATTCCTAACAAATTACTGACATGGTCAAATATCGTTTTATTACTCTACAGCTGAGCGACACAGGACTATATGGAAAAAAATTTTTCAAATGCCTTTAAAGTAATAAAGAATTCATCATTCGCATCTGATGAGTCGGGAGAGTTATACACTTTGTCTAAGTTCCCTGAAATAGACTATAATGCTAAATATCTAAGTCTTCTGTATTTCTTTACTCATATATATATATATATATATATATATATTTCTTTACTTGTAACCGAAACTATATTACTACTCAATCACAGCTTCAC
>CM042172.1:10247154-10263449 GCA_023376005.1 Doryteuthis pealeii | reverse complement strand
AAAGAGAGAGATAACCTCCTACATTGCCATTTTCCTAGTTTCATCCCGACCCGGAGAGGCAGTCCCTGTTAGGGTCTCCATCAAGTGTTAGATATGATCAAGATTGAATTTTTGAGAAAATTTTTAATAAAATATGAGTTATTTTTAAAAAGAATACTTATATGAATGAAAATAGAACATATATATATACACAAAATATTTTAAAACCTCCTACATTGCCATTATTCTAGTTTCATCCTGACCCGGAGAGGCAAGTCCCTGTTAGGGTCTCATCAATGTGTTAGATAGATCAAGAAATGAATTTTGAGAAAATTTTTAAATAAAATATGAGTTATTTTAAAAAGAATACCTTATATGATGAATAAAACATATATATATACACAAATATTTAAAACCTCTACATTGCCATTATTCCTAGTTTCATCCTGACCCGGAGAGGCAGTCCCTGTTAGGGTCTCATCAATGTGTTAGATAGATCAAGAAATGAATTTGAGAAAATTTTTAAAATAAAATATGAGTTATTTTTAAAAAGAATACCTTATATGAATGAATAGAACAATATATATACACAAAATATTTTAAAACCTCCTACATTGCATTATTCCTAGTTTCATCCTGACCCGGAGAGGCAGTCCCTGTTAGGTCTCATCAATGTGTTAGATAGATCAAGAAATGAATTTGAGAAAATTTTTAATAAAATATGAGTTATTTTTAAAAGAATCCTTATATGAATGAATAGAACATAATATATAACACAAATATTTAAAACCTCCTACAGAATAATATTACAGTTATTTCTTCTTGTTAATGGATTTCTTTTAAGATTTATATCCGAGATTTTTGCTCATATTCAATAAGATAAACCAAACAATTAGAAATCAATAATACTAAACATATATTTATTAAAATCAAATTTTTTAAGATCAATATGCAAATTAGCCTTCCCATTCACACTGTAAATCGCTATTTTGTCGTATATATAAATACAATTGCATGTTATTCGCATGTAGATATGGTCAACAGTATTAATAATGTAAAACAATTTTATTAATAATCGAGGTTTAATAAAAAATAAAATCATGGAGAATGATTTAAATAACAAAGGGAATTATGACTTGAGTAGTGATATAGTTTCGATTACAGACAGACAAACCCACAATCTCCATTATATACTTATATGAATGAAAAAACATGACAAAAATCTAACCAATCAACTGTCAGTGTGTTGTAGAGGAGTTAACACCTACAAGATGGACTGACCCAGAGCCATAAGAGTCAACGTGCAGTGAAAAAAATCGGGAAAAATATTCGGACGAAATTACTGTGTCAACTCCAGACATTTGAACCTCCTCATTTTGTATGTGTAAGAAGAGTATCACGAATCGACCGTCTCATACAACGTACGAAGTCCCGAATGCAAATGACGGCGCCCACCAGTCATTAAGTAGAGACTTACCGAAGGCCTGCCACTAATATTTGCATAACACCACGAACGGTCACTCTAAGTTAACTATCAATAAAGGGAGGTTAATCTAACCTACCCACACAGTATGTTTGTCTTGTGATTGTACTACTTCTTGTTCTATGTTAAAAGTGCTGAACAAAATACATATTCACGCATCCTGTGTCCTCTGAGTATCCTTTTTCCGCCTCAAGGATACAACACAGAGTTTGAAGAAAACTTTCAATATTCCTTAACATTTGAATGCATTTAATTATTTTATCAAGAATGTTTTGACAATTTCGTTACAATTTGATTTCCCCCTAAATAACTAACTAAAGAGAAAACATACAATTGTACAAAATAAATAACATGCCCATTACAGGGATATTGCATAGAAAATAACACTTGGCCTAGGTGAAAATATCAGTAGTGTTATAAGAAAACATTTTCAGAGCAATAAAAATGTAATGGCAGATCAAACATAACAACTATATGTTGTATATTGAAGATATTTAAAAGAAGGTGAAAACGGAAATAGGGTTGAATCGAGGCAGGGAGAAGACGAAAAGAGTAACAAAGGACTTTTTTCGAGTAAAGCGAACAAAGAAGGATGGGTAACAATGTTCGGAAATAGATTTGTCCGCTGATAAGTGTAACAAAGAAAACGCGTAGGCGTTTTAGATATATAAAAGGAAGTCGTCAGTTAGAGATTCAGACAGCCGACGGCGAACAGAGCACAAGGAGCGACCGTCGATACGGTCCGTCGCGGCCAAGGGCGGTGAGACGCCACCAGCCCCCCTTTACCTCACCATCCCAATATTAGTAGTAGTCATCGTCAACCCTTGGGCATTCCTATTGTCACGCTCGCCACCCACCAGCCAAGGGAAAGAAATAAAGTAAAAACTCCTACAATACGCATGTGTTGTAGATTTCATTAAACGACAACTACATACTTCGCCACGTGACTATACATACCGCAACATATACTAACTACACGATTCAGCAGCGTGAATTGAAAGCTGCTATATAAACATATATATATATATATATCTTATTATAATGGAGATTGTGTGTTTTTTTGTCTGTATATATTTTATACGAGTCACAATTCCCTTAATGATTTACATTACATTCTCCATGATTTTATTTTTATTTTAACCTCAATTATTAATAAAATTGTTTTACATTATTAATACTGCTGACCATATCTACATACTAAGAACATACATTTCTATTTATATATACAACAAAATAGCTGTTTACAGCGTTTACGTGAAGGCTAATTTGCATATTGATCTTAAAAATTTGATTTTAATAAATATATGCTTAGTTTTATTGATTTCTAATTGTTTGGTTTTATCTTAATGGATATGAGCAAAAATCTCGGGATAAATCTTAAAAGAAATTCATTAACAAAAAGAAATAACTGTAATATTATTTTTACTTCCTATTTTAACTAAATAGTTACACCAGGAAAATTTACCAATGAAAGACGGGAGTAACGGAAAATGATGGAAGAGTTAATTTCAAAGTTGTTCTATTTTTCAATCATACCCCCTCTGTTCCAAATCTTTTTATTTGCATTCTTATTCAGTTTCATTAGCCTTTCTAATTTAATATGATATTTTATTATATTAAAACTTAAATACTTGCACCCGGAGGGTGCATATATTTGCTAGTATATATAAGTGATTTAGAAAAAAAAAAAAAATAAAATAGAATAAAATAAATTAAGTTAAATAGGAAGATATGAAGAAGAAATAAACTTCTAAATAAATGAATTCTAAATAAACTGGGGTGGTCCCTTTAGTTGAAATCTGGAATAGATTGATTCAACAGAAATTCCTAACAAATTACTGACATGGTCAAATATCGTTTTATTACTCTACAGCTGAGCGACACAGGACTATATGGAAAAAAATGTTTTCAAATGCCTTTAAAGTAATAAAGAATTCATCATTCGCATCTGATGAGTCGGGAGAGTTATACACTTTGTCTAAGTTCCTGAAATAGACTATAATGCAAAATATCTAAGTCTTTGTTATTTCTTTACTCATATATATATATATATATTATTATATTCTTTACTTGTAACCGAAACTATATTACTACTCAAGTCACAGTTCCCTTAGTTATTGACATTACATTTCAATGATTTTATTTTAATTTTTATTTTAACCTCAATTATTAATAAAAATTGTTTTACATTATTAATACTGTTAACCATATCTACATACTAATAACATGCAATTATATTTATATATACAACAAAATAGCGGTTTACAGTGAACGGGGAGGCTAATTTGCATATTGATATTAAAAAATCGAATTTAATAAATGTGTGCTTAGTATTATTGATTTCTAAACTGTTTGGTTTTATTTTAATGAATATAGGCAAAAATCTCTTCAATGAATCTTAAATGAAATCCATTAACAAGAAAAAATACCTGTCATTTTATTCTTTACTTCCTCTTTTAACTAAATACTTAAATTAGAAAAAATAACAATGAAAGACGAGAGTGATGGAAGAGTAAATTTCAATTGTTCTATTTTCGATTATACCCACCTCTGTTTCAAATCTTTTTATCTGCATTCTTATTTAGTTTCATTAGCCTTTCTAATTTAATATATTTTATTACATTAAAAGTTAAATACTTGCACCCGGAGGGTGCATATATTTCCTAGTATATATATATATATATATATATATATATAATATTGTTTTCTATATTCATAAGTAAAAGAAGCTCAATATCATTGATAGAGCATCTATATCTAAGTTAGGTAAGCGAAGACATGAAGTCAACGGCATTTGGTAACGGATCCTTTCTGTTTATACGATTTGCAAGAAGTAATATATTTAGTGCCGGTAAAGAAGGCGCTACGTAACACTATATAATGACATTGAAAATTTTGTTAAAATACAATGAAAACACAAACATATAGAAATATGTCTGAAAGATCATTCAACAGAATTGGTTTTCTTTTACAGACACAGTAAGTCATTCGAATTTCGATAAAAATATAAAGTATATCCACAGTTTATGTAAAATATACGTCGAACAATTGGAGAAACTTGTGTATATTTATACTTATGTAAAGATATTCAATAGCTACAATAGATATTGTGAAATCCGACACTAAAAGTGATTCTTTTGTTGCGTTACGTTTTCTGAGTCTTTCCGGGAAAAGGGAGAAAAAAAGAAAGATAAAGATAAACGTAACGTCGAATAATGGTTTTGTCCGTCGGGTAGGGGGGTACAGGTATTTCTGGCGAAAAAGATTTGTAATTTAAAAAATTGGCCATGCATTTGGAGGTGGATAATATGTGAGTTTCAGGGTATCGCACATTCTTGAGTTTTCCTTTGTGTATCCTCGTAGGAAAATTAATTACAAGAAGACGAAGGAGTAGGAGGAGGATTAGGTGGTGGAGAAGGAAGAGGAAATAATAATAATAATAATAATAATAATAATCAAACTAGCACAACGAGAATACAAAACTAAAAACTAGACACGACTGGGTTGGGAAGGTGATCCACTGGGAATTATGCAAAAAATTAATTTTTGACCATACAACAAAATGGTATATGCATAAACCAGAATCTGTTCTTGAGAATGAAACGCATAAAATTCTCTGGAACTTTGAAATAAAACGGATCACCTTATCCCAGCAAGAAGCCAGACCTAGTGTTGATAACAAAAGAAGAACTTCTCAAACTGGTGGATTTTGCAGTGCCAGCAGATCACAGGTGAAGCTAAAGGAAAATGAAAAAATGGACAATATCTGGACCTTGCCAGAGAACTGAAAAAGTTATGGAATATGAAAGTAAAAGTGATACCAATTGTAGTTGGTGCACTTGGAACTGTCCCAAAAGGATTAGAAAAAGGGTTTGGAAAGTTTGGAATCAGAGGAAGGATTGAAACCATCAGAACATTGCACTGTTGCAATCTGCCAGAATACTTAGAAGTGTCCTGAGACCTGAGGAGACTTGTTGTCACTCAGACTCCAGTGAAAGACCATCAGCTAATGCTGATGTGAAAACTCAAAAGAATTGAATAATAATAATAAATGTAGACTTTGCAGTAATAGAGATGAGACTGTAAACCATATACTCTGCGAATGTAGCAAACTAGCACAAAGGGAATACAAAACTAAACACGACTGGATTGGGAATGTGATCCACTGGGAATTGTGCAAAACATTTAATTTTAACCATACAACAAAATGGTATATGCCTAAACCAGAATCTGTTCTTGAGAACGAAACACATAAAATTTTGAGTTGAATATTGAAATTCAGTAATTGAATATTGAACAAGCTCATTACTGCTTAAATTCGGCAATCTAGCGGGAACCGGTGCTTTTGCTCATAGAATGCTCCCGAGAAATACAAGATCACAGATCGCGAATGAGCAGATGGTCACAAAAACACGTGTAGCACACATCTGAATGTGTGCAGTGTGCCTCCTCTTGACACCGCTAAAAAAGTGACAGTTACAGATCACTTCCTGATGCGTGCGCCTGTCAGTCACGTGCTTAGTTTCTTTGCAGATAGAGACAGATAGGGAATTGTATGCTCACCTCCAAATACGAGATCTGAAGGCTGGAATGACGAACGATAGAAAGTTGAACGAATTTTTTTTTTTTTTAAATTTCAGATTTAAAAAAAAAATTTAATTTCAAATTTTTTTTTTTTTTTTGAGGAACATTTATGAAAGTTTCATTCCAAGTATTTGATGCTTTTTAAAATTTTTACTGTTGACAAATAGTTTGAAATCTCGAATGGTTCAAACCACTTCGTTTGATTGATATAAAGAGGCGAAAAAGTGTCGGGAAAATTACGTCGAATGTGACGTTATAACATTTTGAGATCTGAGCGACGACTTTTAATTGATTGAGGGGAATTTTGAATAGGGAGGACACAAAACGTGTTTTCATACAAACTAAGAGAGTTGCCGAGTAAAAGATTTGACGTCTTTCAAAACACAGAATGACAAGAGCTCTTTAACCCCCTTCCCGCCAAAACAAATCAAAAGACAAAACAAAATAAAACAAATGATTCGCGTTTGAACAAAAGTGTTCCAAAAGGCGATGAATGGAGAGCAATTTTCTTTATCGTGTCTCTCAAGTAAAAAATATTAAAAAAAAACAAACGTATAATGGATTTGACTTCGAAATTCGTTGATCATATTGCAAATAAAGATTGATAAAAAAATAAATAAATGAATAAAATGAAATAAATCCCATCACTGTTGTCTTCGGCTTTTAACTCACACAAATATCGGATCTCCGAAGAACAGCAGGCCATGTTACACTCAAAACAGTAAGGGAAATATCACTCCATTCTGTCTCTACGGTGTTGCTAACCTGCATGTGGTCTGTATCACGTATTGATATGTTTCAATATTTGATTTAATAAAAAAAAGGAAACATTCTAGAGATGTCATTACGGACTAAAAATGATACGCAGTTGTCCACGTAAGGGCTAATCTAAAAATTAAATTTTTTTTTAAAAAATTCTACCCTCATTTTCAATAAGAAAAGCAGAATCAAAATATAAGGGTATGAATCAATGATATATATATATACTAGCAAATATATGCAAAATTTTAACTTTTAATATAATAAAATAAATATTAAATTAGAAAAATAAAACTGAATAAAAAATGCAGATAACGATTTGGAACAGAGGGTATGATTGAAAAAAGAACAACTTTGAAACTAACTATTCTCATTTTCCATTAACTCCCCTCTTTCATTGGTCAATTTTCCTAATTTAACTATTTAGTTAAAATAGGAAGTTAAGGAATAATATTTCAAGTTATTTCTTCTTGTAAATAAATTTCTTTTAAGATTTATCCACGATATTTTGTTTTTATTTCTTAAGATAAAACCAAACAATTAGAAATCAATAATACCAAGCACATAATTTATTAAAATAAATCTAAATCAATAGCAAATTAGCCTACTCGTTCAAACTGTAACCGCTAATTTTGTTGTATATATAAATAGAATTGCATGTTATTAGTACGTAGATTATGGTCACATATTAATAATGTAATACAGTTTTATTTAACTGAAGGTTAAAAAGAAAGAAATCAATGGAGAATTTACGTAAAATAAATGCGTGCGTGTGTGTGTGTGTGTGTAAGGTATCCAAAACTGGTAGTAAGGGATGATTCTATATAGAAAATAGAAATGTATTTCGTATTTAAACAATAGAAAAGAACCAGCTAATTAATTGTATTATATAAATCTATAGTGACATTTCATTTGTCTGATACGTGATAAAATAAGGCTCTTCTTTCGGTGATATTTTAGCACAGGTTAAATGTAACTGCGCTAAATTTAAGTTGAATCCATGCAATACTTGAGACGTCTATAAAAGTCTCAATGAAGGCGCCCACTCAAAGGACTCTTTCTTAAAGAGGTTGTTGTAATGCCACACTTTGTCAGGACAAACAAAGCTAATGCCTGTGACATATTCCAAATAAAAACCTTTATAGCATCAAAGCCTGAAATAATCTCTTGAGAAATTGTTAGAAGGACCATTCCAAACAAATAGAAGCATGGGATGAGGAAAGGAATGAAGAAAATGAGAAGAGAAGGAAAGAGGGGGAAAGAAAAAAGAATTCTACCCCTTATTTTCCATAAGAAAAGCTGAATCAAAATGTAAGGGTATAAATCAAAGATATCTTAAGGCGCATATTCTTGCAAGTTATTGGATGACAGCTTTCCGTCTACGAGAGACGATGGAGTGGTGTCAATTTTTTTTTTTTATAAATGGAGTCAGTGTCTGTCTGTAACTGAAAGTATGTTAATGCTTACGCCACAATACCCTCAGGAGTTGCAAAAGTTTATTAGTGTATTTGATTTATAGTCATCATTTTTAATACATAGAATAAATCTTTATCAATGAGGTCTCTTATGAAAATCTGAGTTAAATTTGCCTCAAAACTACCCATGTAATTAGTGCGTTTAAAATCCTTCAGTGTTTTAGATATCACTAAGAAATAACGGTTTGTGTAATGCATAGTGAAGTTAATTTGCATACTGGTTTTAA
The DNA here is from genome assembly GCA_023376005.1 of Doryteuthis pealeii. NCBI lineage: Eukaryota > Metazoa > Mollusca > Cephalopoda > Myopsida > Loliginidae > Doryteuthis > Doryteuthis pealeii. Next base: position 10,254,942 of record CM042172.1, on the reverse strand, counting down.
CAAAACAGGGTTTGATAAATAATTACTTTGTTTTTTTATTGATCTCTAATATTGTTTTATTCTCCAAAATATTAAAATCAACCCTATAAATGATATTATATAGAAACCAATTAAAACAAGTATAATCTTTTTGTGTTCTCATTTAATTTTGTTAGTCTTTTTAATTTAATATATTTCATTACATTAAAATTGAAATACCTACGCCTGAAGGGAGCATATTTTTGCTACTCTAGATAATTTTAACATGAGGTAGATAACCAGTCTAGGAGAAGGACATCTCTGAATTCAAACCTGTTAAACTCTGCTAAAAAAATGACCCTGTGTCACATCCTGTTCAGGTGGAGGAGTTGGTAAATATATACATATATATAAATGTATTTACCCAACCCACACACTATGGATAAGTATGAGCTATCCAGTGAGGATCAAATTTGCTTTTCAGTAGTAATGGTTCTATGAGACTAGCTTGTTAATCATTACACTATATGAGCTACCCAGAAAAGAATAGTTATCTACTAAGTTAAGCTTAGTTATGCACAAGGTAAAAATAAACAACAAAAACCCCAAATTACTATACATTTAATATTGAAAAATATTTTTTCAAACCAAGTTTAATTGAAATTATACATTGCTATATTAACACAAACAACTGTCTCAATAATAGATTCAATAATTAATTTCAATGGTTAATTAAATGTATAGTAATTTGGGTTTTTTGTTGTTTATTTTTTTTAAGCAATACGTAATTAAAAACAACCTTAATCCCCTAAAACCGTAACCCAATTCACAAAATGTTAATTCATAGACTTTGATTGTAGAAAGTATATTAGATATTTTTAAAACCATAATTTTTTAAATTCTTGTGGGTCATTGTCAAAGCTGTAGTAGTTCTTTCAAGCATAAGTTTTCTTTTAAATCTAAAGTTTTTTTCTTTTTGAACAACATAATCTGAGCGGGTTCATATGTAGGATAAGCTGTTGCCCATGTAGCAAATATTCCCTCTCCACACTGCCACTGTGATCCAAAGGAAAGGGAATGTACCAATGCCGTTTGGCAATGGTAGTATCACAGGAGTTGACGGGTAGCACTGGATTACAGCATCACACAACCTTAGGGACTCCAGCTCCTGATTTGTTTTCGGGGTTTACTCCCTTAGTCTTTCCTTGTTCAAAATTTATAAAACGCTGGGATAAACGGTTTTGAAAGATGACATCGAACATTCTTTCTAAGAGCGCTAATTTTCCATTTAAAACATTTTTAAACAAACTGATCAACAAAAACTATCACAGTCTCCTTATTATTCTGTGATAAATTTTCTTTTTCCTTATATCAACAAAAGTTCTGAAGAAGATCTACCAAACAGATTGAAACACTGCAGCGTTGGCTGAATAAATATCACTCATTTTATTTGAACCTGGTTTTTTTCAAATCTTTCACTATATTACATAATGAATATTGTAGCCTATTCATTTTGTAATGAAGCGTAATATTTGAATTTGAAAGTGTCATAACGTATGTAAATAACGAGATTGGAATGATTTGCTTTTCCTATAAATAATGTCTGACAAAATATCGGAAGGGAGAAAAAACGAGATCTCACGGGACTTGTTAATTCAAGCAATTATCAATTACTCTGTTCACCTTTTATTAGAAGAAGAAATAGAATGCGATGATCGAACACCTGGTATAGAATAAAATGACACACTATATTGTACAAATATATTTTATATAAATGTAAAGTCAGCGAAGTGGCCTATTGTCGGTATCAGCAGGATAGCAAGGGATTCTATCCTTTTTTTACAAGCTTAGCTCAGTCGGTAGAGCGTCCGGCTGGGGACATCGGGTTCCTGGTTCGATTCCGGTCCTCGTCAACTCAAGCGTATGAGTAGCTCTGGGATATGTACGGTAAAGTAAGGAGCTGATGATAGGAGTGGCGCCCGTCTCAAACCCAAACAATCTCCTTGGTATAGCGCTAGTGAAAAGGGATAGACTCCCTCACTGTCTGGCTGGTACCGACTTTATTTACTTACTTAGACATTCTTTATCTTTAATTTTTAAAAATGGGGAATTAATGTTGTCACTTATTGTAGAAAAATATCACGTAACGGGTATGTTGATGACGTAACTGGTCCGTGTGGCCTATGTGAAACTAGCGAGTGTAGACGGACTCGTGTAACAGATACATGGAATGCCAGTAGGAAGGGGTCTAAGACCCCTAGTCCTAAAGGACAGAGACATGACTTGTGCGTTAGCTCGCACGAATAGAGAGACTAAGAGAAAAATAATTTGATTTTGGCGGTCCTACCTTTATATACAACTAGTCGCAACGCCACCAAACAGAAAATCGTGACAAAAGTAAATATTGTATGAATATCTTATATCTAAATCTAAATTCGTCGGAGGGGGCCATTGTCGGTATCAGCCGGACAGCGAGGAGTCTATCCTCTTTTCACGAGCACTAGACTTGGGAGAATTTTTTTACATCCAACATGGAGTGCCAAAGTCAGCGTTAGGTAGCCACTTTACCGCACATATCAAATTTGTGCTGCCATGCTGTACCATAGCTCCAGAACGATATATGCATCAGAACGATATGTCGCATAGGCCAACTCAAGTTGTATAGTAGTCGCCGTTAGTAGTAGTAAAAGTCGTTAGTTCAAAAACAACATACACACAAGGTTGTGTAGGCACAGAGGTTGTATTTGTTTGACGCACTTGGGTTCTTTTTCAGAGAGAAGAAAGATAGATAGATAGATAGATAGATAGAGAGAGAGAGAGAGAGAGAGAGAGAGAGAGAGAGAGAGAGAGAGTCTGTCGAAAATTCTGTCTACTATTATATCTCGGACCGGGAGGGAACCGTGCTTCCCACGATGCCTGGTCGACAAGAGCGATTTTCTTCTTCCGTTTCTCATCCCGGCGTCACATCCATTTCCGGTGAAAACCCCGAACTTCCGTTTTTATCTTTGAATCTATATCCGGGGTCATTCTTCTGTCATTGAGTTCAAACTAACCTCTCTTTTTTCTTATTTCTTTTTCCTCTCTTTCTCTAGAAATCCGAATACCGTTTTATTTTTAATCTCGATTTCCCGGTAGACCATAATAATTACGATACAATCCTCTGAGCTGGCAAGAGTCAGTATCAAACCCAGAACCTTGTGATTCCCTGGTAGATGTTTTACCGACTGAACTGGTATTAAGATGTGCATGTTTGAGAAATTAACATTAAATCGCGTCATTTTCTGAAGGCTGAGGAAATAATCCCAACACGTGTTACGTTAAACACAGATTTTTTGATTTGAGGAAAGGGCGTTTTTCTTTGAATAAGAATTACTTTCAGTTGAACTTTGTAGAATAGTAACTGCCATGAACCGCAGGTCTCTGGCCAATTGAATGGCATTCATCGTTTGGGCCTAACTTTATTACAGACTGAACATTCATGCCATTTACATCAGGTTTCTGATGTACAGATGGATACGAGAAAAAGTTGCACGTTTCCGTGGGGGAAATTTGGTAGGCCATAATCTATCTATTTATTCTATCTATTTTATCTACCTCTCTCTCTCTCTCTCTCTCTCTCTCTCTATTATCTATATATATATATATATATATATATATATATATATATTGGTTAGGAGGTTGATTTAGAAGTCTATCACAATGCAGTTTGGAATATAAAAAAATAATAATACGGTAACAATGGTGTTGTGTATTGACCTGTATTTTTTATTATATATATATATATATATATATATATATATATATATATATATATATATATATATATATATATATATATATATATATATATATATTATATGCTTGATGGCAATTACATGCGCATATCGCATAAAATTCGATAATTATAGAAGATAAATAATATTGACAAGTGAATCTCGCAAAGAATTACTCGGCGTGTAGAACATCGTACAGCAGCTGTTTCGACTTTATTAAGTCTCATCAGCGATGTATACTAACGATCTCCCTCCGACAGAAATCGAAACCGGGACTTCAGCAGGATAGTCAGAAACTACACTGCCTCGGCCACCGATACAGCACCGAGAGATTCCTGTGAAAATAACCTGTCAATGATACTGGGACGTCTCTACCATATGACGCATGGGAACGCTAAATGTACAACAAACACGGTGCTTTATGCTCTTCGGCGAAGAAATAAGATTTTGGGATGTTTGTTTATTTTTTTAGAAGCATTGGTGATAAAGTATATATTAATATTTATATTTTTGCTTGTTCAGGAGAAATGTTACAGTTTCATAAGGAAAAAAAGAAAAATGGCTTGGTAACTACAAAATTTAATGGATTGTAAAGAAATTCAACAGGCACGGGAATTACACTATTGTCAATAAGTTTCACACAAGATAACCGCTATTAGCGTTGATCACAGCCTCAATCCTGCTCCGGAACCTGAAGCAAGCTGATGTTACAGTTTCCGTGGGAGGGTCTCAAAAACTACCTTAATTCTGTCAATTAACTGGGCTTTTGTAGTACTGGCACGGCGATTGGTGTCTTTCTCAACAGCGCCACACACATAATAATCCATGGGGTTAAGATCTGGGGAGTTCGGAGGCCAAACATTGGGACTGGTGTAGTCGTAAAAATTCGCCGACAACCATTTCTGACTTTTCACTGAGGTATGGCAGGGGTTCGAATCCTGCTGTCATACATATGACCTAGCATTGGTTACCCTGGTTATCCAGGGCTTGACAACAGAGTTTAGCAACTCAATGTAGGCATCTGAATTCAACCTTATACTCTCTCTGAACAAAATGCGAAGAATTCTGCTGTACGAACGCAATCAGATCGTCCGTTATATTGCTTTCTGATAGCCACAGCCTTGTAGTCTCCATTGCAATTCTCGAGTTCATGCCTGATTGTTGTTACAGTGTTCAGGGAGCATTGGGCAGCAACCATAATCTCCTTATTTTGATGGCTGGCGCAGATCATCATGATACAAGTTATTCTCTTCCATGATTCAGATGGGTTCCAGTCATCCATTCTATCTGTCATCACGTATATGAATGAAGCAGAGTCCAAGCTTTTAAGTGATGCGTAGTGTGCATTAATACGTCCAACCTACGGAGAAAAATAACCAAATATAAGTATGTCAAATTTATCCCAAACACCTGGTGTAATATAATATTATATATATATATATATATATATATATATATATAACCGCGTCATTATATATGTATATATATATATATATATTATATATATATATAATATAAAAGTTTTGGCAAATTGTTGGACTTTTGTATATATATATATATATATATATATCCAACCCCTCCGCACGAGCAGGATGCGACACAAGGTCAATTTCTTAAGCGGAGTTCAACAGGTTTAAATTCGGAGTTATCCTTCTCCTAGACTGGTTACCTAGCTATGGTTAAAGACCCAGTCTGCCCTGCTATTTACCCATAGCTGGAGGGAGAATTGGATTCATAACTTTTCCCAAGGGTATTAGCGCCATGTGAAATGCCAACAACTTCGTCCAGGAATTGAACTCGCGTTGACGAGTCCATTTCCTACGATTATAACCATTAGACCACGCGCCTCCATTGTATATAAGGTGTGCTCCAATTCCCCACCTGAATTCATAGACTAGCCGAGGTCACGTTGTTTACTCCTCTGCCAATCAACAGCCATAATGCGTGGCTGATTCACTACTTAAACTCTGATACTTGCCACAGTTCACTTGCAATCATTGAAGAGGATCTTACGACCATTAACGAAGGAAACACAGGATACTTTATCGAGGATTTCCACTGGACAAGCGCTCCTTCTTAAAGCCTACAGGATGGACCATAAGATTGTGACAAAAAATAACCCACAAGTATTTATAAACCACTGAATAAAAAACACCAATTCAAATTAAAAACCCACATGACTATTTAGGTGAGCAGTCAAACTTTTATGCTAGTCTCATAGCCCCACGTCATCCACGTTTTCATATTTTTGTATCATCTTGCCAATCAGAGAGAATGAAATTCAGATTCCCAGCATGTTCAAATAATTATGAGTAGTATGTTCAATAGCCAGTATCATCATTAGCCTACTGAAAAGATTCAATGTATTTGACTATGTCTTAATTGGATCTTTCTACCATAAAGTAATGATAAGTGTAAGTTAAAAGTTTTAATTGAATTAGATATTGGTTTGGGCGTGACTGTATTTATTGATTTTCTTTATCTTTTCTTTCTTTTTTTGTAAAGAATATATCTCATGTTAAAGTTCTGAAGTCTGAAGCACTAAATGAGAGTGTCTCTTAAAATTGACACTTATTTAACAAAGTATTGTCAAAAAGTAAAGACAATATTTAACCAGGGTAGTAGAGTCGGACGCAAAGTCAGAGTCGTTGGATTTTTGATGTATTCAGAGTCGGAGTCGGCATCCGAGCAATGCTTGGAGTCGGAGTCGGATCTTATGTCTTCCGAATCTGTAACCTTGTCAAAAGTAAAGACAATCTTCAACCAGGGTAGCAGAGTTTGGAACGCAGAGTCAGAGTCGTAGGGAGTCGGAGGTTTTTGATGGATTCAGAGTCGGAGTCGGCATCCGAGCAATCTTGGAGTCGGAGTCGGATCTTATGTCTTTCCGAATCTGTAACCTTGTCAAAAAGTAAAGACAATCTTAACCAGGGTTTGCAGAGTTGGACGCAGAGTCAGAGTCGTAGGGAGTCGGAGGTTTTTTGATGGATTCAGAGTTGGAGTCGGCATCCGAGCAATGCTTGAGTCCGGAGTCGGATTTATGTCTTCCGAATCTGTAACTTGTCAAAAAGTAAAGACAATCTTTACACAGGGTAGCAGAGTTGGACGCAAGTCAGAGTCGTAGGGAGTCGGAGGTTTTTGATGGATTTCAGAGTCGGAGTCGCAATCCGAAAGCAATTCTTGGAGTCGGAGTCGGATGTTATGTCTTCGCGATCTGTAACCTTGTCAAACAAGTAAAGAACATCTTCAAACCAGGGTAGCAGAGTTGGACCAGAGGTCAGAGTCGTAGGGAAGTCCGGAGGTTTTTGATGGATCAGAGTTCGAGTCGGCATCCGAGCAATTCTTGGAGTCGGAGTCGGATTTTATGTCTTCCGAATCTGTAACCTTGTCAAAAGTAAAAGACAATCTTTAACCACAGGGTTGCAGAGTGGATGGCAGAGTCAGAGTCGTAGGGGAGTGGAGTTTTTGGATGGATTCAGAGTTGGAATCTGCCATCCGAGCAACCTACTTGGAGTCGGATCTTATGTCTTCCAAATCCTGTAACTTGTTCAAAAGTAAAGACAATCTTTAAACAGGGTCGCAGAGTTGGACGCAGAGTCAGGTCGTAGGGAGTCGGAGGTTTTTGAATGGCTTCAAGTCGGAGTCGGCAATCCGAGCAATGCTTGAAGTCGGAGTCGGAATGTTTATGTCTTCCGAATCTGTAACCTTGGTTCAAAAAGTAAAGATACAATCTTCAACCAGGTAGCAGAGTTGGAAACGCAAGAGTCAGAGTCGTAGGGACGTCGGTAGGTTTTTGATGATTCCAAGTCGGAGTCGGCATCCGAGCAATTCTTGGAGTCGGATCGATCTATGTCTTCCTGAATCTGTAACCTTTGTCAAAAAGTAAAGACATCTTCAACAGGTAGCAGAGTTGGACGCAGAGTCAGAGTCGTAGGGAGTCGGAAGGTTTTTTGATGGATTCCAGAGTCGGAGTCGCATCCGACATTCTTGGAGTCGGAGTCGATTTATGTCTTCCGAATCTGTAACCTTGTCAAAAAGTAAAGACACTCTTTAACCAGGG
>CM042172.1:10209732-10247054 GCA_023376005.1 Doryteuthis pealeii | reverse complement strand
CCCAAGGCGTATTACCGCTAGTGAAATGCATATTACCACGTCCAGTTGAACTCGGGCGGAGCTTAATTACCATTCATTTAACACCGCGCTTCCTACTTCAGGTTCCCTTATAAGTGTCTTTAACACTCGTGGATTAAGCAGGTTTGATTTCAATATTACGCTCTATCGGTTGGATGACTTTACGTACATCAGTAAAAACCGCACTGGAAAGAATCTTATTAAGAAATGCATTAAGAAATGCATCTTCGGATATAATTGCGTGCAATGATTTACTGATAAAAATGCACTTAGGCAATGATTTTTAGTATGAAAATGCCATTAGAATTATTACTATAAAAATGCATTTAGAATTATTTAATTTTACTATAAAAAGCATTAGAATTTTTTTATTTTACTATGAAAATGCCATTAGAATTTATTTACTATAAAAAATGCATTAGGAATGTCTTTTGCTATAAAAAATGCATTAGAATTTTTTTATTACTAGTAAAAAATACATTTCCGGACAGTTTTTACTATATAAAGTGCATAAGAGAAATGATTTTTTTTACTAAAAACTGAATTGCAAAAATGATTTTCGCATAAAAATATTGGAAATTAATGTTTACTATAAAAATGCAAGGATGATTTTAGTATGAAAAATATATAGGAAAGATTTATTTTTTTTTTTTTTTTACTATAAAAACCCATTTAGAAATGTTTATGACTTATATAAAATGCCATTGGAAAGCTTACTATTTAAAGAAAAGCATGAGATGATTTTTACTATAAAAAGCATTGGAAATTATTTTTACTATAAAAGCATTGAATTAGTTTTTACTAGTAAAAGCATTTGTAAATTAGTTTTAACTAAAAAAATGCTTGAATTTTAGTTTTACTATAAAAATGCATTGGAATTATTTTTACTATAAAAATGCATTGGAAATTAGTTTTAACTATAAAAATGCATTGCGAAATTAGTTTACTTATACAAAAGCATTGGAATTTAGTTTTTACTTAATGAAAATGCAGTAAGTTATTTTACTATAAAAATAAACATGAGTAGTATTAACTATAAAAATGCATTTGGACAATGCGTAACTGTAAAAATCATAAGGAATATTTACTCTAAAAATGCATTGGACAATTGTTTTTTACTATAAAAATGCATTGCACGTGATTTTTAGTTAAATATTAAATAAATATCTTGAACAAAACGAAGATCTTGAGAATTTCAAATTCAAACGGCCTCAAAGACCTATTTGCATTTAATGGCAATTGAAACAAAACAGGTTGGGGCGACAAACCCCCCCCCACACACACACACACACAAAGCAGGAAAAGTAAAAACTAAAACATAATGATAAAGAATTCAAAATAAGAGTATTATATAGAATATTATATGAGTATGCATATCATATTACTCTTAAAATGTTAATATTCGAACATACCACTGTCATTTGTCAAAACATTATACATATATGGGTCCAACGGCAAGAAATTAAATGTTCTATAAAAAAAAAAAAGAAGGTCCGCAAAATGTTTCAGATCTTCTGATACTTCTTCAGTTTAATAACCACATTTATATATAATAATAATATATATATATATATATATATATATCTATATATATCATCAAAGGAATAAATACCTGGACTGTCCCGTTATGAGATACTCTGGCCATGCTTAGAATGGACAAAGAAGAACTCAGACAGATCGACCAAAGGACTAGGAAATTAATGACGATGCACAAGGCTCTACCCCTTGAATGATAAAAGATAGGCACTATGTACCAAGAAAAAAAGCTGGAAGCAGACTTGCCAACATAGAGAACTGTTAAAGGCTACAATCCGATGACCGAAGAATACACAAAAAAGACAAAACAAGATTACTTATGGCAGCCAACAATAGCAGATGTAATACATGGACAAACAGAAAAAAACAACGAAACTTAAAAAACAAAGATGGAAAAAGAAACAATTATATGGACACTTCAAACGACAAATCGAGAGGTTGCACATGAAAAAAACTTGGACATTAAGAAGAAACCCAAGAGAAAATCTGAATCACTAATAATTGCTGCACAAAATAATACCAGAAGAACAAATTATATCAAAGCGACCAAAAATTATAAGAGACAACGAAACAGTAGATGTAGACGTGTGGTGACAGAGATGAGACTGTAATCATTATTAAAGCGAATGTAGCAAATTAGCACAACGGAATCCAAATCTAGGTACGATGGGTTGGAAGGTGATCCACTGGAAATTATGCAAAAAATTTAATTGACCATACAACAAAATGGTATATGCATAAACCAGAATCTGCTCTGAGAATGAAACGCAAAAATCTCTGGATCTCGAGATAAAGAAGGATCACCCTCTCCCAGCCAGGAGATCAGACCGAGTGTTGATTAACAAACAACAAAAATAGAACGTGTCAACTGCCGGACTTTGCGTGAAGGAAGGAAAAACGAAAGATGGACAAATACCTGGACCTTTCCAGAGATTGCGAAAAGCGGCGAATATGGGATCAAAATGATACCAGTTGTAATATGTGCACTTGGAAAAAACACTGGAGAATCTGAAAATCAGAGGAAGAATTGAGACCATACATAATACTGCATTGCTGCAATCGGCTAGAATATTTCAGAAGAGTCCTGGAGACCGAGAGATTTGCTGTCACTAGACTCCTGTGAAATACCATCAGCTGACGCTGATGTGAAAACTCAAAAGGAGTGAAAATAATAATAATAGTAATAGTAAAATAATATATAATAATAATAATGATAATAAGCAACAGATAGCAAGTGTAGAATGTGTGAGACAAAGACCAAACAGGTAATCATATAATAAGTGTCAACTGGTTGATTTTGCCGTCCCGGCGAATCACAGAGTGAAAGTGAAAGAAAACGAAAGATAGACAACTTACGGACCTGGCTAGAGAGCTGAAAAAAGGTAAAGGTCGTACCAATTGTATAGCACTTGAAACGATTCCCAAGGGTTTGGAAAAACTCTGGAGAAATTGGAAATCCGAAGAAGGATCAGACCCTCAAAAAAACAGTACTGGTAGATCGTCAGGAATACTCAGAAGAGTCCTGCTGGTCACTCAGCCTCCAGCTGAACCACCGCTACTGCAGGTGTGAAATCCTTATGATAACAATAATAATAATAAAATAAAATATAGACCTGTAAACCATTACTACCGAATAGCAAACTAGCACAAGGAAGTGAAAGTGATACCAATTGTAGTTGGTGCATGAACAGTCCCAAAAGGATTAGAAAAGGTTTGGAAAGTTGGAAATCAGAGGAAGGATTGAAACTATTCAAAAACACTGCACTGCTGCAATACTCAGAAGAGTCTGGAGACCTGATGAGACTTGCTATCCCTCAGACTCCAGTGAAACCATCACTTAATGCTGATGTGAAAACTCAAAAAGGAGCAAATATAATAATAATAATGTACGACTTGGTTGAGAAGAGACCCCATTGAAATTGTACAAAAAAATTAAATTTTGACGATACAAAAAATAAAAATGAAAATAATAATGGCATATCACAAATCAGATCTATTCTGAGAATAAATGCATAAAATTCTCTAGACTTCATATTAAGACGAGTCATCTATCCCAGAAAGGCGACTAGACCTAGTGATGATTAACAGAAGAAAAAAAGAACCTGTCAACTGGTTGGCTTTGCGGTTCCAGCAGATCACGGGTGAAGATGAAGGAAAAACGAAAAGATAGACAAATACCTGGACCTTGCCAGAGAAATGAAAAGTTATGAATATGAAGGTCAAAGTATACAAAGTGATACGAGTTGGTGCACTGGAACGGTCACAAAAAGCTTGGAAAAAAGACTGGAGAATCTGAAAACCAGAGGAAGAATTGAGACAACCAGAATACTGCATTGCTGCAATCTGCTAGAATACTCAGACGAGTCCTGAGACCTGAGGAGACGTGTTGTAACTCAGACTCCATGAAAATACCATCAGCTAGCACTGTGGGAAAAACTATAATAATAATAATAATAATAAGAATAATAATAATAATAATAATAAACGAGAATACAAAATAGACACGACTGGTTGGGAAGGTGATCCACTGGAATTATGCAAAAAATTAAATTTTGACCACACAACAAAAATGTATATGCATAAACCAGACTGTTCTTTAGAACGAAACGCATAAAATTCTCTGGACTTTGAAATAAAAACGATCACCTTATCCCAACAAGAAGACCAGACCTAGTGTTGATAAAACAAAAAAAGAAAGATGTTGTCAACTGGTGGATTTGCAGTGCCAGCAGAGCACAGGGTGAAGCAAAGGAAAAGAAAAAATGGACAAATACTTGACCTTGCCAGAGAAACTGAAAAAGTTATGAATAAAAGTGAAATGATAACAATTGTAGTTGGTGCACTTGGAACGTCCCAAAAGGATTGGAAAAGGTTTGTAAAGTTTGAAATCAGAGTGAAGATTGAAACCATTCAGAACACCTGTACTGCTGCAATCTGCCAGAATACTCAGAAGAGTTCTGGAGACCTGAGGAGACTTGCTGTCCACTCAGACTCCCAGTGAAAGAACCATCAGCTAACACTGAGTGAAAACTCAAAAGAGTAAATAATAATAATAATAATAATAATAATAATAATAATAATAATTTTCTTATTGATTGGATTATACTGCCATGTAACCCTTGTGGTTATTTTATGCCAAATATTATTTTTCTTCATTAATTCTTGTGAATTTAATTTTTAAATTATTTTTAAACCTTTTATTTATTAAACCCATAGTGGGACCCTAACTGGTGGACCTGTATATGGTAATGAAAGGGTACTACAACTCTCCAGCGGGATTGGAACTTGGATACAGTTACTCAAGACAACAAATGCAGCAAACTAGCACAACGAGAAGGTAAAGCTAAGCAACGGACTGGGTTTGAAGGTGATCCACTGGAAATTATACCAAAAAATGTTTTGACCATACAACAAAATGGTATATGCATAAACCAGAATCTGTTCTTGAGAATGAAACGCATAAAATTCTCTGGAACTTTGAGATAAAGACGGATCGCCTTAGTTTGTCTTATGGCATTGTCTTGTGCTGCTATATAAGAGATTCCTTTCTCTCTACAGGTTTCCTCTTCTTAGCATTGTCCATGTCTTATGTGAATATCTCTTGAGTCTGTAATTATTGTTGTTGTTTAGTTTTTCACACCAGCATTATCTGGTAAATCATTCATTGCAGTCTGAGTGACAACAAAACTCCTCGGTCTCCTGGACTTTCTGAGTATTCCAGCCGATCTCAACGATGTTGTTGTCTGGATGGTCTCAATTCTTCCTATGATCTCTAGTTCCTCAGTCTTTTTTCCCAAACTTTTTGGGATCGTTCAAAATGCACCAACACAATTATATCACAACACCCTCATATACCACAATTTTTCCAGTTCTCTAGCAAGGTCGCAGGTATTTGTCTTTCGTTTCCTTCATCTCCACCCTGTGATCTGCTGGAAGTGCAAAATCTACCAGTTAACAAGTTCTCTTTTCCTTGTTAATTAACACTGGGCCTGGTCATCTGAATGGAATATGGGTATCCGTCTTAATCCCAAAATCACAGAGAATTATTATTATTATTATTATTATATTATTATTATTATTATAACAAAAATGGCTTTTACCTTCGCTGCTTTAGACGTATACTGGCACACCTGTAGGGACAGAATCACAAAACAGCAGTTCTAGAGAGAGCTCAACTCCCAGCTTCTGTTCTCTACTGAGACAGCGTCGTCTCGATGGGCTGGGGTCATCTCCGCCGAATGGATGAGGAAAACGAATCCCGAAGATATCCTTCATGCAGAGCTTTCGTCTGATAAGGTACAGATTGTCGCACCAGGTGCGTTTCAAAAATGTCTGCATGAATGATCACAGGTGCTTTGGCATGTCCCTTCCAGTGGAAAAATTTGGCCCAGGACCCGCCTTCTGTGCCGGCGGGCTCTGTAAAGACTGTTCAGTCTGAGGTCACCCTGGCAGAACACTATAAAGCTAGAGGTCTATAGAAGAAAAGCAGCGGCAACAAGACACGGCAACCATCTTCAGGGACAGCTTTTCACATGCGACATATTGGTGGAAAATGTTTTTCTAACCATTGGACTTTACGTCACAGGAGGCGCTGTTACTCAGGGCACAAAAACTATTTTATAGTCTTCCGTGACTGAAATGCCAATAAGATTATTATTACTAGCAAATATTTAAGTTTAAATGTAATAAAATATTCTATTAAATTAGAAAGGCTTAATGAAAACTAAAAAGAATGCAGATAAAAGATTGGAAACACAGGGGTTATAAACGAAAAATAGAACAACTGAAACTACTCTTCATCACTCTCTCTGTCATTGTTTGTTGTTTTTTAAATTTAAGTATTTAGTTAAAAAGAAAATTAAGAATAAAATGACAGTTATTTTTTCTTGTTAATGGATTTCATTTAAGATTCATTGAAGAGATTTTTTCTTATATTCATGAAAATAAAACCAAATAGTTAGAAATCAAAACACTGAGCACATATTTATTGAATTCGATTTTTAATATCAATGTGCAAATTATCCTTCCCGTTCACACTGTAAACCGCTATTTTGTTGTATATATAAATATAATGGCATGTTGTTAGTATGTAGATATGGTTAACAGTATTAATAATGTAAAAACAATTTATTAATAATTGAGGTTAAAATAAAAATAAAATCGCTGAGAATGTGATGTCAATAACTAAAGGAATTGTGATTAATAAATAGTGATTATAGTTTCGGTTACAGACAGAAAACACACAATGTCCATTATAATAAGATTATTATTATTATTATTATTAATTGATTCCTAACTCTATTTAAGACAATCAAGTGTCTCATCTGGTCCTACAATAAATGATGTCTTTTCTTACAAGTTATTAAGACAAAAAAATGAAGAGATATCATATGATTTTAAAATGCCAGTATAAATCGCCTTTTAATAATCCTGGTTCTCCTACTACTACTGAAATAATTTATTATTATTATATTATTATATATTATTATTATTATATCAAAAATATGCACCCTCCGGGCACAAGTATTCAAATTTAATGTAACGAAATATATTAAATTAAAAGACTAACAAAATTAAATAAAAACGCATATGAAAAGATTAAACTTATTAATTATATTTCAATTGATTTCGATATAAATCATTCATAGGATTGATTTTAATACGTTGGCAATAAAACAATAATATTAGAGATCAATAAAACCAAGTAATTATTTATTAAACCTGGTTTTGTTAAAACCAGTATGCAAATTGATCACCCATATACTTTGTAACATTTATTTCTTATGATGTATAACACACATTTCAGAATTTTAAACACACTAATTATAAGGGTTGTTTTGAGGCAAATCTCAATAGATATCGTTAAAAATAATGGTAATTAGATTAAGTCATGATCATTTAATAACCATTTGAGAATTATATTTTAATTGGTTTCAATATAAGATCATCATTGGACTTCGTTGGAAAATAAAACTATAATATTAGGGATCATAACACCAAGTAATTATTTTATTAAACCTGGTTTAACATTGCAGCGTTTTTTAATACACTAATAATATGAGCTGTTTTGAGGTAAATCTAACTGAGATTTTCATAGAAACCATCGTAATAAATAAGACATATTCTATGTATAATTTTATTTTGACTATAGATTAAATACTCATTGATACAATTTCGCAATTCTTGGGGGTATTGGACGTAAGTAGTGACGTAGTTTCGGTTATAACATCCAATCTCAATTATTATAAGATTATTATTGTTAACTGCTTTTAATTAATAAAGGATTTGACCACCGAAAAGATCTAAACTGCCTCATAGACTCTTTGGATAGACCTCCGCCCTTCTTTTAAAAAACATGATGTCTATGTCTATATCGTTGTCAAAAAATACCTTGACAAAGGCTGAAGGTCACCCGAAATATTGAAAAAATAAAACAAACCAAAGACAAAACAATGGTTATATATTAGAACTGTCTTTGTTCTGTTTTTGATGTTGTTTTGTTTTGTTTTTTCTATTCTTTTTTATTCACTTTTTATATATTTCCTCTGCTTCCTGATATCACAGAAAATGTTCACAGGAACAAAATTGATACACAACTAAATTCATTTAAAAGAAGCAGACGTGGACTCATCATTTTGGCAGCATTTTTTCTATTATACAAGTTTTGTTGAACTGTACAGACAATTCTTGTCGGACAAGTTCTTGGTTGATCCTTTCTAATTTTCGGGCCATCTTTTTGGTGTCGGTGTAACTGGTGGATAACAGTCCACCAAAGGTTTCAATACGAGCGC
Organism: Doryteuthis pealeii; assembly: GCA_023376005.1. Lineage (NCBI taxonomy): Eukaryota > Metazoa > Mollusca > Cephalopoda > Myopsida > Loliginidae > Doryteuthis > Doryteuthis pealeii. The sequence goes on along the minus strand of CM042172.1, from coordinate 10,238,709 downwards.
TTTCGGCAATACAGTTTGCCATCGTTCCCTACCTGATGATGGCAAACTGTATTGCCGAAAGCGCTCGTTTTGAAACCTTTGGTGACTGTTATACCAGTTCCACTCCGACACCAAAAAGATGGCCCGAAAATTAGAAAGGATCAGCCAAACTTGTGACAAGAATTGTCTGTACAGTTCAACAAAACTTTAATATATTATATATATATATATATAATATAATATATCGCCTTTTGTGTGTCCGTTGTATTCGACGGTAAACCATTATATCCCTAGCGACCCATTGGTGTGTGACAATAAAATCCAGCAAAAAAGAAATTGTGACAATAGATTATGTATGATTATTCCCATTTACTGAATTTCTGTGAAAGTTTGTTGAAATGTTTGAAAGAAAAGATCATATATTATTAATACTCTTTTCCTTAATTGTACGACTGAGGTGACGACACTAGTGTAAAAAATTAGAATTCTACAGATAGGCAACACCAGATAATTAGGATTACATTTTTTTCATTTCATCTTGGACGATTTGGACGGTTTCATTTCTAACCAGAGGGTGTTGCAAGATGATTTTCGTACAATTGAGGAACACCGAGTATCAATATAGAGATGTATTTAAGAAATGCGAAGATTTATTGCTAGAAATGGGCTGGTTTATTGGAAACACTTTGATTTGAAAAAAAATGAATGGGGTGTCTAGGTGTGTGTGTCAAAGTGTGTCTAGGTGTCCCGTGTGTGTCTAGGTGTGTCTTGGTGTGCCCCGGGTGCGTCTAGGTTGTCTCAGTGTGTGTGTCTCTAAGTGTGCCTCAGTGTGTGTGTTCTAAGTGTGTCTCGGTGTGTGAACTAAGTGCTTGTCTCGGTCGGTGTGAATTAAGGTGTCTCCGGTGTGTGCGTCTAGGTGAGGTCTAGGTGTGTGCGTCTAGGTATGTGTCAAGTGTGTCCCGGGTGTGTCTGTGTGTGTGTCTAGGTGTGTGTGTGTCAAAGTGTGGTGTGTCCCGGGGTGTGTCAGTGTGTGTATCTAAGTGTTATGTCTGAGTGTGTCTAGGTGTGTGTGCGTCTAAGTGTGTCTAAGCGTGTGTGTCTACCTGCGTGTCTAAGTGTGTCTAGGAGTGTGTCTAGATATAAATTGGTTAAGTCTAGGGTGACAGTTTTTTTTGTTTTTGTTTTTTGTTTTTTTTTGGGGGGGTATTTATTATTAGTTGTTTTTTTAATGTTTTTTCACTCTAAGTCACGTGACAACCGACAGACAGACAGACAGAGAAAATGGAGAGAGAGGAAGAGAGAAGAGAGAGAGGAGAATAATATGTGTGTTGACAAAAATGCAAAATGCATTTAATGAGTGCATGTCAATAAATAACCACGTGCATTTTGTGCATTTTGTGCACGCACGTGCTCATAGGAATAAGCAAAATGCAACATTCACCTTTTTTTTATTTATTTAACAAAAGAAAAACTTTCCAGTTTTGATTTTTTTTCTTCAAATTGAATTTGAAATATATGCAAAGCTTGATATAAATCATTTGAGAAAGAAAGAAAAAAAAAAAAGTGAGATATTAATCGGGAAGAAATGAAGAAGGAAAGATAGAAGGAAGGAATGAAAGAAAGAAAGTGGGAGATATTTAGAAAGAAGAGAAAAAAGAAAGAAAAAAAGAAAGAAAGAAAGAAAGAAATTGGGAGATATTTAGAAAGAAAGAAAGAAAGAAAGAAAGAAAGAAAGAAAGAAAGAAAGAAAGAAAATTGGAATATTAGAAAGAAAGAAAGAAAGAAAGAAAGAAAGAAAGAAAGAAAGAAAATGAGAAAGAAAAAAAGAAAGAAAGAAGAAAGAAAAGTGGGAATATTTAGAAAGAAAGAGGAAAGAAAGAAAGAAGAGAGAAGGAAAGAAAAAAAGAAGGAAATAAAGAAAAGAGCAGAATAAAGAATAGAAAACAAAGGAAAGAAAAGAAGAAAGAAAGAGATAGAGAAGGACAGGAAAGAAAGAAAAAGAGAAAGGAAGAAAGAAAGAAAAGATAGAGTAAGGAAGGAAGCACGAAGAGATCCAGAAATAAAGAAAGAGAAAGAAAAAAGAAAGAAAAGAAAGAAAGAGACCGACAAGTGAAAGTAAGAATAGTCCTAAATCGAGAGAATAAGAATATTGACATAAAGAAGAATCTATTTTTTTTTTAATTTGAAGATATCGACGAAAAGGCATATGAAAAAAAGTGTGCCATCGAAGAAAATGGACATTTCATTGACAGAATTGAAAACGCATCGCTCGCACTGGCGCGTTGCGCCGGGTTGCCGTGGCACTGTACAATGCCAACGGAAAAAATCGACGCATATAACAGAAAGACAGAGAGATAGACAATCTACTGAGTGAAAGCACACATACATAGCATAACGCCCTACATATGTTTTAAAACGAAATGAGAGTCGGTCAAAGGCAAGAGGAAGACGAGAGAGAGAAGAAAGAACAAGAGAAGAAAAGGGGGGAGTGATAAAGAAGAAGAACAACAGAGAGTAGTAGTAGTAGTATAAGTATAGTAGTAGTAAGAGTTCTTTAGTAGGTTGTACGTTAGTATGATAAGCGGGACACAGCATCACTAAAGCGGCAGAAGAATGCAGCGCTGAAGCCACGAATCCGACTCGGATCGGTGACCCTACAAAACGCTTACCACCACCATCCACAGTTAACACACGAGCAGGCTCAACTGCATCCGACGCACGAGTTACCCGGTAGAGAGAGAGAGAAAACAGCCAGTTAAACTTGCTCCATTTCACATATAACATATTATATATTATATAACAATATTATATTATACTATAGTAAACATATATAAGGCTTCGATCTCGTCGTCGCACATTCTTTCCACTTGTTTTCAGGAAGACCGCCCCCCCCCCCAAATCAATAAATTACAAAATACTTTCAAAGATCTGAACCAAAATAAGAAAATGTGGTGTTTAAAAAAGGCGACACGTACAACACTTACAGGCGAGTAGCTCCCACTAGTTGACAAAAAACAAAAAACATGATTACTGTAAGTAAAACTTCTTTCTTTTTTCTTTCCTTTCTTTTTTTTTTCTTTTCTTTTTTCTTTTTCAAAAAAACACAAAAAAAAAAAAAACAATTCCTATTCTTCTCTGAAGAAAGTATTTCCACAAAAATACTGAAGTTATGGTTTTAAAATGTCCTTTCAAAGTTTTTGATTCTTCGCAAAAAAAAAAAGAATTTTTTTATACAACGCTAGGTCGCATTTTTTATTCTTCTTTTTTTTTTTTTTTGCCTAATTTATTTTGTTATTTTTATCTATCATTAATTTCTCTTTTTTTTGGTGGGTCCTAAACGTATCTTTTATCTTTCATACATGCGTACGTAAACAAGCATTTCTTTCAGGCTAAAAAGCAAAAAAATATGTTTCAATTATATATATATATATATATATATATATATATATATATGTCCCTGACATAATGAAAGTATTTTTCAGGACACATATCAATTAGCAACTTGCGATTAATATAACGTGTATGCAAACGAACAGCACCAGTATAGTAATATATATACTAATATATATGATATATATATGTGGGTGTATATAAATGTATGTGTATTATATGATTACAGCAATATATAATATATTATATACATAATATGTGCTGTGTATGATACTGCATTACAGCATATATAAATATATATTCAGACGTGCATAGAATATATACATATAATATATATATATATAATATATATATATATATAGATAGATAGGTAGGTAGATAGATAGATAGATATAAATATAAATAGGGATAGATAGATAGATACATAGGGATAGATAGATAGATATAAATATAAATATAAATATAGATAGATATATAGATAGATATAAATATAAATATATATATATATATATATATATATATATATATATATATAGATAGATAGATAGATAGATAGATAGATAGATATAAATATAGATAGATATAAAATATAAATAGATAGATAGATAGATAGATAGATAGATAATATATAATAGGATAGATAGATAGATAGATAGATAGATAGATAGATAGATATAAATATGAATAGGGATATAATATATATATATATATATAATATATATAATAGATAGATAGATAGATAGATAGATATATAAATAATAGATAGATAGATATAAATATAAATAGGATAGATAGATAGATAGATAGATAGAAATATAAATAGATAGATAGATAGATAGATATGAATAGATAGATAGATAGATAGATATAAATATGAATAGATATATATAATATAATATATATATATATATATATATATATATATATATAGATAGATAGATAGATAGATTGATAGATATAATATAAATAGGGATATATAGATAGATAGATAGATGTAAACTTCTCTGAAACTCCTTTTGAATGATAAAACATTACTGAATTTTATACGCGCGGGTAAAGATGAAATAAAGATAATTTGTAAATCGTTTTTCCGTTGTGCGCATGATTCGTTTCTAGCATCAATAATAATTCAAGGATCGTGTCCAATTGGATACCGCACAGAATGACGCCATGAGAAGAGTCCACTATACTTCCGGGTGTCACTCCCAAAACATACCCGAAGGCCGCGATAGAAACAACATGAAGCATCCTGATTGGGTTGAGCCTTTTTCCACCATTCGAGGATTGCAAGTCACCTGGTGCGATACCTTCTCAATTTCGTCACACCATCCCCGGGCCTGAGATAGACCACCTGAGATATCGAAGTCACGAACCGGTAAAATATGCACCATTTAAGTTTGTCCTTGCTCCTGAGGTTATTGACCTACGTACAATCCAAAGTACTGCTTGAAAAGTCTGATCGAAAGGAATCCCCCCCATATATATATATATATATATATATATATATATATATCTTATTATAATGGAGATTGTGTGCTTTTCTGTCTGTAACCGAAACTATATTACTACTCAAGTTACAATTCCCTTAGTTATTGACATTACATTCTCAATGATTTTATTTTAATTTTAACCTCTATTATTAATAAAATTGTTTTACATTATTAATACTGTTAACCATATCTACATACTAACAACATACAATTATATTTATATATACAACAAAATAACGGTTTACAGTGTGAAGGGAAAGGCTAATTTGCATATTGATATAAAAAAATCGAATTTAATAAATATGTGCTTAGTATTATTGATTTCTAACTGTTTGGTTTTATTTTAATGAATATAAGCAAAAATCTCTTCAATGAATCTTAAATGAAATCCATTAACAATAAAAAATAATTGTCATTTTATTCTTTACTTCCTCTTTTAACTAAATACTTAAATTAGAAAAAAATAACAATGAAAGTGATAGAAGAGTAAGTTTCAGTTGTTCTATTTTTCGATTATACCCCCCTCTGTTTCAAATATTTTTATCTGCATTCTTATTTAGTTTCATTAGCCTTTCTAATTTAATACAATATTTTATTACATTAAAACTTAAATACTTGCACCCGGAGGGTGCATATATTTGCTAGTATATATAAAGGACGCGTAAAAGCATATGCATGTTGTAAAATAAATTTTTTTTTCTTAAAAAGAAAAGTATGGGTACCCTAGTTAGATTTAAAATCTAAAATGATTTTATCTTCGAACCTTACAAATCATAAGGGGGGGGGCCCTTATGATTTGTAAGTTTCTTAGTATTACGAATTCTTTGTCCTATTGAGAAAAAAAATCCTTTTCTCATTGCTTTCTGACTATTCCATCGTCTAAAACAAAACAAAACCACAATTCCATCTTTCAATGAATTTTTCTCTGAGGAGCATTGAACGAAAAAGAGATAAAATCATTTTAGATTTTAAATCTAACTAGGGTACCCTTACTTTTCTTTTTTAAGAAAAAAAAAAATTTACAGCATGCATATGGTTTTACGCGTCTTTTTAAATTCAGTACTGCCAATAAACTATTCATATATATATATATATATATATATAATATATATATATATATATATATATATCTTTTATTTACTGAAAAAAAAAATTAATTAGAGAACAAAGGGAAAAAAACACCAAAAAAGGGAAAAGGAAGGGAAGAGGAAAGGAAGAAGGAAAACAAAACAAAAGCCAAGTATATCAATTTTTCTATAGACGGTTTTTATTTTGAATTTGACATGGCAACAATCTTGGAACATTGACCGGATGATGAACAGACAATATTGGATCCATTTGTTCTCAACAAACATTAAAAAAAAGAAGAAATTACAGTTATTCACCCATTTCATTCATAAAAAAGGAGAAGAAGAAAGAAAAAAAGGTGAGGAAAAAGAAATAAGAAGAGAAATTATAACCACACAAAGAAAAACGTAAGTACGTCCATTTCTGATACAAAACTCTGATGATGAAGCTCATGCTTCGAAATCGATAAGACAAAAATAACATCTTTTTGTTTTTATTTTTCATACGCATTGTATTGGCCTTAAAATTATTAATATATTATAACATACTTAACAATGCTTCAAGCAAATTACCAATTGCTTATATATATATATATATATATATATATATATATATATATATATATATATATATATATATATATATATATAGAGAGAGAGAGAGAGAGAGAGAGAGAGAGAGAGAGATGAATGAATGAACAAATAAAATACATTATATTAACTAGCAAAATAAAAAACACCCTCCGGGCTATGTAAAATTAAATTTTTAAAAGATATTGCTTGAGGAGGTGGAAGTTAAAAATTAAATGTCGGAGAGTTTGAACCATAAATCATGAAATAATCAAATTTATTAAAGGAGTAAAAAAAATAAAACAATTTGAAATCGAAATTAAGTTCTATTAACTTTGAATATCTATTAAAATAAAACAAACTATATATAAATATATGATACCGGGGATGTATCTATTAAAACTTGTTTTTAAGAAAATGAGGACTGTCTAATGTTGCATGCTCAGATTTTGAGTGTATTTATTCTATGTTATGACGATTTCAGATATAGTGACGTAAGCAGTGACGTAATCTTTGTTACAGGCAAAAACCGGAAGCGAATCTCCTTTATTAACAGATACATTATATTAATTATTATTATGAACAAATAAATACATTATATTAATCGCACAAAAAATACGTAACCAAGGATTCCAAACACAAATACGCACATTCATACGTACACACGCGCATGGATACGATCATAACATCACAGTCTTCACGCCTTTTCATGCGCACGCGCATGACAACATACGCACACGCACAAACAAAAATACGAACACGTACAAACAAAAAGGACATTCAACATCGCGTAAACACGTAAACATGCAACACGAGAATACAGTTAAAAAAACGCACACATTTAACCATTTGTAACATTTCTGTCATTTAAAAAAACAAACTATTTCGTTTACCTGACGAATGCTTCAGCAGGAAACCATTGGTTGTAAATATTGTTCCCATGTAAATAAATAAAAGCTAAACCTTTTATTTCTTCATTCATTCATCTATTAACGCTCTATCACAGATATCGAGCACTCTTCTAATAACACTGTACGTTGGATTACTATTACTTTTTCTAGTATAATAGTGCCAACCATACACACTAATATATATATATATATATATATATATATATATATATATCTATGTATGTGAGTGTGTGTGTGTGTGTGTGTGTGTGTGTGTGTGTGTGTGAAAAATGAATGACTTACCGGTGAAATTGGTCTCAATGTTTAGTGGAAACAAGTTTTACCATAAGTCAGAATTACAACAAAAATAAAATGCTCAGTACGTAAGTAGACCGAATTTATTATGATAATATATGATACAGAAATAACCTACTCAAGTTTCACCATAAGGATCTTCTGGGTTAAATCCACTGAATTAATCAAGATATTGATTAATTACAGCTAACTGCAGGAGTTTATTTAAATTTAAAAAAAAAAGAAAAAAGAAAATTCATGATGTCACTATTTGAATTTTATTTTTTGATTATCTTCACGAATATATATCAAATCTTCATTATTTGTGCTCAAAAAGCGAGATCTAGTGATAGTGAATGTGTATATATATATATATTTACTTTGTCGTTAATTGTTTTATTTTAGTAGTTCCTTCCAGACATGCATACACACCAACTGCCCTTTATATATGTATATATTATTATTTACTCCTTTTGAGTTTTCACATCAGCGTTAGCTGATGGTTTTTCACTAGATTCTGAGTGACAGCGAATCTCCTCAGGTCTCCAGGACTCTTCTGAGTATTCTGGCAGATTGCAGCAGTGCAGTGTTCTGGATGGTATCAATCCTTCCTCTGATTTCCAGATTTTCCAAACCCTTTTCCAATCCTTTTGGGACCGTTGCAAGTGCACCATCTACAATTGGTATCACTTTGACTTTCATATTCCATAACTTTTTTCAGTTCTCAGGAAAGGTCCACGTATTTGTCCATTTTTTCATTTTCCTTCAGCTTCACCCTGTGATCTGCTGGAACTGCAAAATCCTCCAGTTGAAAAATTATTTCTTTTTTGTTAATCAGCACTAGGTCTGGTCTTCTTGTTGGGATAAGGCGATCCGTTTTTATTTCAAAGTCCCAGAGAATTTTATGCGTTTCGTTCTCAAGAACAGATTTTGGTTTATGCATATACCATTTTGTCGTATGGTCAAAATTTTTTGCATAATTTCCAGTGGATCACCTTCCCAACCCAGTCGTATTATTATTATTATTATTATTATTATTATTATTATTATTATTATTAGTAGTAGTAGTAGTAGTAGTAGTAGTAGTAGTAGTACGCTCCTGGCACATCTTTCACAGCAGCTGAAACTAGTAATTTTTCATTGCAAGTCTCTTTCATAGGTCTCATCAGTAATCAGTGCGTCTGCACCAATCAAAGAACACCTATCGGAATATTCGTTCACGAAGCTAAAACTTATAATAACATTATTTAACATCATTAACAAAAATAAAAGTGAAAGATTTTGCCTGAGGGTGTGGGAAAATTAGATAAATAAAATAAAACGTTCAATATTTTTCTAAAAATCAATTACGTACTTAAAAAGAATTATATTCACTCCACTCTGCTGAAATATCTGGTTTTTTTTTACGACAGTAAGGACCTCCAAAATGTTTCTAAAGAATTCTGATTTAATTAAACAGTTTTTTTTTATCATTACAGAAAAATTAAAAGATCGCACGAATAAAATATATAGTTGAGATAAAAGGCCAAAATTATGAGCCACCCTGTAAAAATTGAACTCACTAGTTGTAGTCAATTAGCCCAGCTCGTTAACGATTACATTACACCCGAGTTCAAATCTTGGATGAGGTTGTTTGTATTTAACACAGCGCTAATACTCTGGGAAAATGTATGAATCCGACTATTCTTCCCTCAGCTATCAGGAGATTTTAGGGCAAACTGGGCTGTTTAACCGGGTAGTGTAGCAAGATGGGGATATTATCCTGACTTTTGTGAGCTAGGACTACTATATTAGAAAAGGAGGAAGAAGGAAATAAGTGAGAGATGATAAAGGTTTTAAAAAATAGTGATGAGCAAAACAGGATGAACGATGGTTTGACCGTAGCTTGACCCCGAATGGAGAATTGAGTGTCAACCGGAAGTTTCGGGTGTTGACCGGAAGTCACGTGGTGATGTGGAACGACGAAGAAAAGGACGAGTCTCTTTTTGCTTTCGGACGCGTAGGGGAACCGACCGGCCTTTGGTGCCTAGTATGGGGTCACAGTAATCAAGTAGTGTTCTCTCTCTCTCTTTCTCTCGGCCTTTCCTCCTCTCTGATACGAACCCACGAGACGAGCCTACCCTGGAAATAAAGGCTAGCAATTGTAACTACATATTTCTCGCGTTGTAATTTTTGTCAAGAATACATTTTTAGTACCGTGAATATATCGCCGCCACCACCACCGCCCCGTTATGTATATCGCTTTGGGTACTGTGACCAGATATACGACAACGTTACAGATATCGTTTTAGTGCCCGGAAAAAAAGGGACAACGTTACAGTAGGAGAAGGACAATTCTGAATTAAAACCAGTTCTACTTTGCTTAAAAATTGACTTTGTGATTGAGGTGGAGAGATTTGGAGGATACATGCATTATACGATTGAAACGTTTTTTTTAGCTTAGTTGAGCCCATGAAATATGAAGCACTCAGTGACCATCAGAATATATGTGAGGTGAGAGGGAGAAGAGTTGATTTTATGCCTTTGTCAATGATATGAGCACAAAGAGACTGTAGTATTTATTAAGATACAGCACTAACAAATAAAACTTGATATTACAAAAAGGAAAATAAAAAATAAATGTTTACCTCATATCAGATTTCATAAAAGGAAATAAGGGAGTGGGTCGACCTAATAAAAGAAAATATTTCCCTTAATGTATTTGAAGAAAAAAACTATTTTAAACAAAAATTTATCTAGAGGTGAATAAGTATCGAAATTTTTTTTTTTTTTTTGGCAATTAATTTAGTTTTCATAGAATTCTGATATTTTCATGTTGTAATGATATTCAGTATAAATCAATATACTCATTGATAAACTTATTTAATTCCTGAAATGATTGTGACGTAAGCAGTGACGTAGTTTCGGTTACAGACAATTAGAGACCGAATCTCTATTATTAATATTATTATATTTACCCCTTTGAGTTTTCACATCAGCATTAGCTGATGGTCATTCAGTGGAGTCTGAGTTACAGCAAGTCTCCTCAGGTCTCCTGGACTCTTCTGAGTATTCTGGCAGATTGCAGTAGTGCAGTGTTCTGAATGGTTTCAATCCTTCCTCTGATTTCTAAACATTCCATACCCTTTTCCAATCCTTTTGGGACTGTTCCAAGTGCACCAACTACAATTGGTATCACTTTCACTTTCATATTCCATAACTTTTTCAGTTCTCTGGCAAGGTCCAGATATTTGTCCATTTTTTCATTTTCCTTAAGCTTCACCCTGTGATCTGCTGGCACTGCAAAAACCACCAGTTGACAAGTTCTTTCTTTTTTGTTAATCAGCACTAGGTCTGGTCTTCTTGTTGGGATAAGGGGATCCGTTTTTATTTCAAAGTCCCAGAGAATTTTATGCATTTCGTTCTCAAGAACAGATTCTGGTTTATGCATATACCATTTTGTTGTGTGGTCAAAATTTAATTTTTTACATAATTCCCAGTGGATCACCTTCCCAACCCAGTCGTGTCTAGTTTTGTATTCTCGTTGTACTAGTTTGCTACATTCGCAGAGTATATGGTTTACAGTCTCATCTCTATTACCGCAAAGTCTACATTTACTATTTTTTTGGGTATTATTATTATTATTATTATTATTATTATTATTAATAGTAGTAGTAGTAGTATTAGTACATTCATGGCACATTTTTCACAGCAACTCAAACTGGTAATTTTTTATTACAAGACTCTTTCATAGGCCTCATCAGTCATCAGAGTGTCTGTACCAATCAAAGAACGACTATTTAAATATTCGTTCACGAAGCAAAAAGCTATAATAACATTTTTAGATTTCATATGAAAAAAGAACCAATAAAAAAATAAATAAACAAAAACAATTATCAAATGAAAATGTTGAAAAACCGGTACCAAAAAAAAAAAAAAGAAAGAAAAGAAAAATAGAGAAATTAAGAAAATATTTCTTAAATTAAAAAAATCTATCCATAAACTATTGAACGCCCCCGTTAAATTCAATCAATCAATCAATCATTATTTAGTAATTATTTTATATATAGTCTTCGAATACTAAAATAATTTTTCATTATACAATTTACTAAGGTGAGTCAAAAGTTTTCTGATATTTTGGTAGGTGTTACGGTGCATATAACACGTGACCAAAGCAGATGAACCACGTGAATGGTCTTGTCGCGTTTGGCGGTATCGTGGAATAATAACAGAAACGGCTGGGTTGGAAATTGGTGGAAGTTGAGGGTCAAGTAAAGGTCATTACTTGTCAATAATATAACCCCCTTTTGATTTTAAGTATTCAACGAACTTTAATTCAAAATCAAACTACAATTACAAACATAATTCATAGTCTACCCACGAATTATGGAACACATATTCTACAGTTCCCATGGGGACGAGAAGTAACGGAGATAGAAAAAAAACTAACTTAAAAAGCTTGGGGTAGTCATTTTTTTATGTCAGTATCGTGGAATAAATACAACGGAAACGGCTGGGTTGGGAATTGGCGGAAGTCGGGGGTAAATGCCATTAGATGCAATAATATACCCCGCACCCGAAATTTAATTCAAAATCTAACTACACTTACAAACATAATTCATAGGCTACCCACAAATTATGGAACACATATTCTGGTGCCCTTATATTATGTGGCCTACCTTTTTGATTCTGTTGTAGTATGTGGTCTAACCAGTTTGAATGTGTCCTACCCCAGTAAGAGTATATTTATAGATATAAGTAGTAGGCAATTTATTGAAACTAAATATTTTTCACATAGATTCAATTTCAAGAAATGTAATTCACTCATAAGCTTTATAGAGTAATTAATAATAATTTAAAAAAAGAATTTATCCATAATTTACATCAATCAGAGATCTATTTAATTCTAAAATATTCTAAAATTCTGAAATAGGATTAGGGTTAGGGGTTAGAGTTAAGGTTAGGGTTAGGGTTAGGGTTAGCAGTTATTATCATAACCTTATACCAGTGGTTCTCAACCGGGGTCCATATGGGCCCCCGAGGACCATATAACATTTTTGGGATCCAGGCAAATAAAATATATTTAACTATAAAAATACAATGGGATTTTTAAACAACGAATGGCTGTGGGGGGTCCTCCAGAGCAAAATAGGATTAAAAGGGGGTCAATAGGTAAAAAAAAGATTGAGAACCATTGCCTTATAATATGCTTTTTATGGTAGGCCACATACTATAAGAGAGACATGATTTCGTAGGCCACATTTAAAAGGTAGGCCACATACTATAATGGTACCAATATATTATTTTATATACCAGTGGTTCTCAACCGGGGTCCATATGGACCCCGGGGAACCATATAACATTTTTGGGACCCAGGCAAGTAAAATGTATTTAACTATAAAAATACAATGGGATTTTTAAACCACGAATGGCTATGGGGGTCCACCAGAGTAAAATAGGATTAAGTAAAGTCTTCTGGGCGGCCTAATGTCGGTATCAACCAATCAGCGAGGGAGTCTATCTCCTTTTCCCTAGCGCTAGGCCAAGGAGATTTTTTTTGCGTCTGAGGTGAAGCGGCACACCTACCATCAGATTCTTACTTTACCGCACAGATCCCTATGCTACTCATACGCTGAGTTGAGGAGGGCCGGTATGGAACTAGGAACGTTATGGCTTTTTATAGGTAAAAAAAGTTTGAGAACCATTGCCTTATGAAATGATTTTTATGGTAAGCCATATACTATAAGAGAGACATGATTTCGTAGGTCACATTTAAAAGGTAGACCACATACTATAATGGTACCCATATTCTAAAGACGCCCGCCCTCTCGGCTGGGGCGTTAGAATGCACCAACTGCACCTCTGCAGAGGGGTAAAACTCCCCCAATGGGACCACCTGTTCGCCGTGGGTGGCGACCCATGATGCTTAAGGATAGAGCCCAGGTGGATGAGCAGTTCATGACATGCAATACTCCACTTTGGCCCTATCTTGGGCTAGACGGGCGGTCGGAGAGACCCTCTCTGATCAATCGGCTGGTCACGTCAAGCCCTAGCACCTATATGATTTCCCCAACCCTATTGCCCTTATGGCAAGCCCCAACCCCTTTTTTATCATATGGGTGCTAGAAGACGGTGGCTGCGGGTCTACATGTCCTGGGAATGACGTTAAACTCTATCTGATGGTGAGGTTCCAGTTTTGGAGGTTTGGGGAATGTGGAGCACCCCTTCATCACCATTGCTCCCTGGACCACTCTGACCCTGAGTGGTAGTACCTGTTAGGGTCCCATCTATGGGTTAAATAGAAAAATGTATTTATAAAAAAAATTGTATTATCCATTAAGAATTGATTTTTCAAAACTTTATCGGCATTAAATGACCCACCGAGATTGATATGCCGTAAAACAAACCAAACCAAACCAAACCAAACCAGTCGATACGATGGGGAAGAGAAGCAACGCTGATTGAAAAAAAACTAACTTAAAAGCTTGAGGTAGTCATTTATTTTATACCAGTATCGTGTAGATCAGACCACCATAATCAACTACTCTTGTCATGCTGGGAACTAGACGTACAATTTAAAGAGAGAAATGGTGAGAATGAAAAAAAAAGAAAATATATCAAAAAAAAAAAATAGAAAGAGGTGATTGAAAGAAAGATTAGGTTGTCGGGGCATTTATATTGAATTAATAATTCTCCGAATTTCTGGCTTGAATACAAAAGGGGAAAGCTAGTAAATCACGTCAGTGGTGATGGCTGAAATCACATTGGAGACATTCCAAAATAGTCACATTGTGTTACAAAATTATTGAACAATTTGCTAAATAAACGTTTTGGCGACTTTTTCTATTGTATTAGCTGAGATGTACGTATGGGGGAAAAACGCGTCCGGATCGACGAGAAAATATCTGAAGGCATTTGGGCAGATACCATTTTAACACACGTGAACTCACGGGAGGCACGCATGGGGAAGTGTTTGCATCCAAAGAAATGAACTCGTCCGAGTGAGTTCAAATCCTGGACGAGGTTCTTTGCATTTCATTTCATTTCATTTCACTTTAATATTTTTGAGAAAAAATATGGTGGTATTTAGTCTCTATTTATACGATAACCAATCTAGGAGAAGGACAATTTAATTCAAACTGACATTACAAAAATACAGGTTAACACACAACACCATTGTTACCGTATTATTATTTTCTTTACATCTGCATTGTGATAGCCTTCTAAATCAACCTCCTAACCAAGCCCTAGCACCTATATGATATTCCCAACCCTATTGCCCTTATGGCAAGCCCCAACCGCTTTTTATCATATGGGTGCTAGAAGGCAGTGGCTGCTGGTCTACATGTCCTGGGAATGACGTTAAACTCTATCTGATGGCGAGGTTCCAGTTCTGGAGGTTTGGGGAATGTGGAGCACCCCTTCATCACCATTGCTCCCTGGTCCACTCTGACCCGGAGTGGTAGTACCTATTGGGGTCCCATCTAAGGGTTAAATAGAAAAATGTATTTATAAAAAAAAACTGTATTATCCATTAAGAATTATTTCAAAGCTTTATCGGCATTAAATGACCCACTAAGGTTGATATGCCGTAAAACAAAACAAACCAAACCAAACCAACCTCCTAACCAATATATATATATATATATATATATATATATATATATATATATATATATATAGAGAGAGAGAGAGAGAGAGAGAGAGAGAGAGAGATAAATAAATGAACAAATAAAAGGTTTAGCTTTTATTTATTAACATATGAATAATCTTTACGACCGTAGAGGTTTCATGCTAGTGCATTCGTCAGGTAAAACGAAATAGCTATTGAAAATGAAAGAAATGGTTAAATTTGTGCGTTTTTTAACTGTATTCTCGTCTTGCATGTTTACGTGTTTACGTGATGTCGGAAGCGCCTTTTTGTTTTTACGTGTGCGTATGTTGTCATGCGCATGTGCATGGAAAATCCGTATAGACTGTGATGTTATGATCGTATCCTTGCGCGCGTGTGCGTATGAATATGCGTATTTGTGTTTGGAATCCTTGGTTACGTATGTTTTGCGCTATTAATAGTGTGTACTCGGTCGTAAAGATTGTTCATATGTTCATAAATAAAAGCTAACCCTTTTATTTGTTCATTTATTTATCTATCAACGCTCTATCACAGATATTGAGCACTCTTCTAATAAAACTGTACGTTGGATTACTACCGCTTTTTCAAGTATAATACAGCTAAACACAAGGGCCGGGTTAGCTCAGTCGGTAGAGCGTTCGGCTAGAAACCACAAAATAAATTTTATTTTTAAAAATTATAAACATTTTTATCATTAAAAAACTCAAAAGTGTTTGCAGTAAAGGTGTATATAGATATCAAAAAGTTCAGGAAAATGTTCCGGTTACAAAAGAAAGTTTAAAAAATATAATACGTCCAACCGTACAATAGATGAAGATGGAAAATTTCAGGAATCTGTAATGATGACAAATTCGTAGTGTCGGGATCCGTATTATATTCGAAATTTGAGCCTCCGGTTTGAGTTTTTTAATGATAAAAATGTTTATAATTTTTTAAAATAAAATTTATATTATTTTTAACATAAAATACGTATTTTTAAAAATTATTTGAAAATTCCGGTACTGATCGAGAGCGTTCTGTACCTCGTGATTAATGATATATTTATTTCGTTTTTCCGTTTACAATGTTGCTTTGATAAAGACCTCTTCATATGGTCGAAACAGATTTCTGTAAGCAAAACTTTAAACATCTTGTTGTGTTTTCTACAAAACTACCAACACATATTGTCGGATTCATATCCATTTTACCTTTCATATATATATATATATATATATATATATATATATATATATATATATATATATATATATATATATATATATACCAAACTTATTGGTAAATCCTCAGTGTGAGAAAAAACCCAGCAAATAGTTTGATTGTATAAAATATACTACCAACATTAACTGGGAAGAAAAAGATTTTCTAAAAAAGAAAAGACCAAGATAATCGTGCCAACAAAAAATAATGTATTAGTACAATATTTGGGCCAAAAGAAAAAACAATTTATATGCATATATATATATATATACATATATATATATATATATATATATATATATATAAGATATACATATTCATATAAACCGCCAGGAAACTAAAGCTAATAAGTAAAAAGTGCTCAATACCTAAGTAGAGCAAATAATAAAGATAAATCTAATGAGTCAGACGAACCTACTAAAAGTTTCGCTTAATGCTCTTCAGGGCTAAGATCTGATCTTAGGCCTGAAGAGCATTAAGCGAAACTTTTAGTAGGTTCGTCTGACTCATTAGATTTATCTTTATATATATATATATATATATATATATATATATATATATATAAATTTTTATATAAACTGGGTATAGCATTCTGAGATTTTGAGATTAATGAACTTAAGAAAAAATAATAATAAGGTAACAATGGTGTTGTGTATCAACCTGTATTTTATTCTTAATAAGAATAAGAATAAAATACAGGTTAACACACAACACCATTGTTACCTTATTCTTTGCACCTGCATTGTGATAGCCTTCAAAATCAACCTTCAAGCCAATATATACACAATGCTTCACGCAAATGATAAAACTCTCTATATATATATATATATATATATATATATATATATATATATATATATATATATATATATATATATATAAACTGGGTATAGCATGATGAGATGATGAAGTCAATGAACTTACCATTCACAAAACCCATTAGATAGCAAGAAAATAGATTTCCTGTGTGTCCACCGAGTAAGGTAGACAGACGATATATATATATATATATATATATATATATATATATATATATATATATATATATATACTAGCAAATATATGCACTCTCCGGGTGCAAGTATTTAAGTTTTAATATAATAAAATATCATATTAAATTAGAAAGGCTAATGAAACTGAATAAGAATGTAGATAAAAAGATTTGAAACAGAGGGAGTATAATCGAAAAATAGAACAACAGAAACTTACTCTTCCATCCCTCTCGTCTTTCATTGTTATTTTTTTTCTAATTTAAGTATTTAATTAAAAGAGGAAGTAAAGAATAACATGACAGTTATTTTTTCTTGTTAATGGATTTCATTTAAGATTCATTGAAGAGATTTTTGCTTATATTCATTAAAATAAAACCAAACAGTTAGAAATCAATAACACTGAGTATATATTTTCGATTTTTTTAATATCAATATGAAAATCAGCCTTCCCGTTCACACTGTAAACCACAATTTTGTTGTATATATAAATATAATTGCATGTTGTTAGTATGTTGATATGGTCAACAGTGGCTTCGGCCTCTGGACCATTGATATAATTAACGGCGTCGATCCCAGGGGGCCATCCCCCCAGGCAAAACCTGCCCCCTCGATTTAAAGGGGCAGGGCTGGGTTTATCACCCAGCGCCTGAGGCGCCCACTTGAGGGGGAATGCCGACGGGATCAACGATATTTTTCACCTGCCACCCCATGAGTCTCGGCTTGTGGGTGGTCCCACATAAATAGGGCCTTTGTGCCTGACCCGTACAAGTGGGATACGTGGAAAATATCATGTAGATATGGTTAACAGTATTAATAATGTAAAACAATTTTATTAATAATTGAGGTTTAGATAAAAATAAAATCATGGAGAATGTGACGTCAATAACTAAGGGAATTGTGACTTGAGTAGTGATTTAGTTTCGGTTACAGACAAAGAAACACACAATCCCTATTATAATAAGATATATATAATATATATATATATATATATATATATATATATATATAATACGGTGAGGAAATTAATCCAACAATATGAGAAAGAAAATATTTTAGAATTATAACAAAACACAGGATGTTATAATCAGGAAACAATTTTTAGTGTCAATACTTAAGCATTTCGATATATTGTACCATCATCATTCGTAAACAATTGCGCATATAAAAATTAACGGTTAATAACATCATATTCACACAATCACTATACACTTAACATCTTTCATTTTGTCCCTCACATAAACATTATTTAACAGTGTCCTGAAGATGGTACAATATACCGAAATGCTTAAGTATTGACACATAAAATTGTTTCCTGATCATCCTGTGTTTGTTATATTTTTTAAAATATTTTCTTCTCATATATATATATATATATATATATATATATATAAAAGATAATCTCATGAGTCAGACGAACCTACTATTAGTTTCGCATAAAGCTCTTCAGGTCTAAAATCTGAGTCAGATTTTAGCCCTGAAGAGCTTTATGCAAAACTAATAGTTCGTCTGACTCATTAGATTATCTTTATTACTTGGCTCTACTTAGGTATCGAGCACTTTTTACATATTAGCTTTCTCCTAGCGGTTATATGATAATATATATATCTTATATACATATATATTACATATAAATTGTTTTTTCTTTTGGCCAAAATACTGTACCAATAGATTATTTTTTGTTGGTACGGAATATCTTTGGTCCTTTCTTTTTTTCAAAAATTTTTTTCTTCCTGGTCGATGTTTGGTAGTATATTTTTACAATCAAACTTTCTACTGGTTTTTTTCTCTCCGCAAGGATCTACCAACACGCTTGGTATATTATATATATATATATATATATATATATATATATATATATATATATATATATATATATAACTGGGTATAGCATTCTGAGATTTTGAGGTTATTGCTCAAAAAAAACATTAGGTAGCAAGAATATAATCTTCTCGTCTGTCAGCCTAGTTAAGTCGAAAAGTTCACCAGAAATTGATGATGCTGCAGTTTTATGATGTTACGGATGCTTGCTTTGATTTTTTAATTTAATCTTCCAGATGAAGAATTATTATGACTGGCAGTTTCTTATACGTATTACGTACCGTCTTTTTTTTTCAACGTGGTTATTGACATCCATAAAAAAAACTCTGCGTTAAAATCTCTCATTTATTAAGGACTAAGATTATTCTAACATTCAAAATCTGTTATCTGCCTTATTCGGACAGTAGTTTTTTAGCGTTCATATAAACGTGAAGCGTTTTCACGCGATAGAATGTTATAATGCTAAAAATTGTTTTTTTTTAAACTGTGGCTTGTTTAACGTTTATTTGACGTGGACCGTGTTCACGTGATGTAACGTATCACGTTAAATCTGTGTTTAAAAAAATGATAATAAAACAAACTTGCTTTGGTTTTAATGCACGCGGTGTTCAGATTAATTAAAAAAAAAATTTTTTTTTATAAATAAAGAGTGCGAAAATTAAGAGATTAATTAGGATCAGGTGGTAAGTGGCACAGTAAAAATTTGTTCAAATGCCTGCATTTCGAAACGAGTTCACTTCTCTTTTTTAATAAGATTTTGTTTGTATTTTGTAATATATACAATTTTTCTTCTATGCAGAGATCACATTTACGTTGTCCGCCTTAGTATGCCTGGGCTTTTTAAAAATTATTCCTCTAGACGGATTCAAAAATCGACCAATTTGTTATCAGTCAGTCTTAATAATTAAACTCTTAGATAGTTAAACTATATCTGATGGTGAGGTTCCAGTTCTGGAGGTCTGGGTAATTTGGAGCACCCCTTCATCCCTATTGCTCCCAGATCCACTGCTGACCCGGAGTGGTAGTGCATGTTAGAGTTCTTTCTGAAGTGTTAAATGGAAAAATCTGTTTAAACTAAATTAAGTAACCATTAAGAATGAATAAAACAAAAATGTGTTTGGCATAAAATAACCTAGCAAGGCTTGACATTATTTCTCTGAATTTTTTAGATGAGGTTTGATAATTATTATTATTATTTGTACTAGCAAATATATGCACCCTCCGGGTGCAAGTATTTAAGTTTTAATGTAATGAAATATCGTATTAAATTAGAAACGCTAATGAAACTAAATAAGAATGCAGATAAAAAGATTTGAAAAAGAGGAGGGTATAATCGAAAAATAGAACAACTGAAACTTACTCTTTCATCACTCTCGTCTTTCATTGTTCTTTTTTCTAATTTAAGTATTTAGTTAAAATATGAAGTAAAGAATAAAATGACACTTATCTTTTCTTGTTAATTGATTTCATTTAAGATTAATTGAAGAGATTTTTGCTTATATTCATTAAAATAAAATCAAACAGTTAGAAATCAATAATACTAAGCACATATTTATTAAAATCACATTTTTAATATCAATATGCAAATTAGCCTTCCCGTTCACACTGTAAACCGCTATTTTGTTGTATATATAAATACAATTGCATGTTATTAGTATGTAGATATGGTTAACAGTATAAATAATGTAGAACAATTTTATTAATAATTGAGGTTTAAATAAAAATAAAATCATTGAGAATGCGATGTCAATAACTAAGGGGATTATGACTTGAGTAGTGATATAGTTTCGGTTACAGACAGAAAAACACACAATCTCCATTATAATAAGATTATTCGGACTATTGTCCTCATCTTCAGTGTTATCTGTAAAACTTTTCAGCCGATATGCCCTCGGCCTTCTTCAGGTATTTCTTGTCGGACTCGCTAACCTTCTCGGACTCGGGAACCTTCTTGGTTCTTGGGAATACATGAAGAAGGCCCGGTAGGGGTGGGGTACATCGGTCGAAACGTTGTACAGATAACAATGAAGATGAGGACAATAGTCCGAATAATGCAGATAATAGTAATCATCAAGCCTCATCTCAAACATTCAGAGAAATAATTCAAAATATGGTTACACAAATTCCTATGGAGGCGCGTTTATTTACTCTCATGAGAAATTGATACGACGAGACGACTTCAAATCCTGGACTGTTTGAATTTCACATAGCACTAATACCATTGGAAAAGGTATGAATCCCAGCCTTCTCTTTCAAGCTATGCGGTAAATAGTAGGGCAGACTATTAATTATTTGACATGCATCCACTTATGCAGGCGTGACACAAGGACATTTTTATGTGGACCCACCCACGAGCCGAGATTCATGGGTGGTAGGTAAAAAAAATGCGTTGATTCATCGGCATTGCACCCTCCAGGGATGCGCCTCAGGCAATAAACCCAGCCCTACCATTTAAATCAAAGGGGTAGGTATTGCTTGGGGTGTAGCCTCCTGGGATCAACGCTATTAATTTAACACTTCGGTCCAGAGGCCAGAGCACACCGGACCCCCGCCTTCAAGAGCGATTAAAAAGAGCTGTTTTCATTTCCCATAGCGCTAATACCCTTGGGAAAGGTATGAATCCAACTACTCTCTCTCCAGCTATGGGCAAATAGTAGGGCGGTTAGGCTCTTTAACCATGGCTAGGCAACCAGTCTAGGAGATGGAAAACTGAATTTAAACCTGTTAAACTCCGCTTTAGAAATTGACCTTGTGTCACATCCTACTCGTGGGGAGGGTCGGTAAATATATATATAACATTTGAATAAACTAATCTTCAGTGACGTAAATCGTGACACAATAACGTAAGGAAAACAGCAGGGTGATAATGAAAGAATTGAAAGAGATTTTAAGACTATCATTTATTTATGTGTTGTGAGGTTTTAAGGGGTCAAATGAGAACAAAACGATGGGTAACAAATGTAGAAAAATGTATTAACAGAAAGTAGACAAATACAATAGAGAGATGTGGAAATTACGTCCGACGAACAGAGTTATTGGCATACTCGCATTGGCTTACTGCTAAGACACAATTATCCCTATTATTTATAGTAAGCTGTCGGCGCATTCCATTAGTCTTATAGGGTGTATCAGCTATAACATTATGTATATATATTTACCAACCCCTCCACACGAGCAGGATGTGACACAAGGTCAATTTATTTAACAAAAAAGATAGTGTTTATGTCTTTATAATAAAGGTGTACGAAATTATCTTAGAAACTGTTTTCCTTTAAGACTCCCAACAAAGTGACCAGAAGGTTCATAATACACATAGGGAAATCTGGTGGGGAGAATGTATCGATCGAAACGTCATATGAACACAAAATACAAGACGTTCGATTTTCTGACTACGTCTTTGAATATTAATGACCCCCTCCCTTGAATGCTATGCCCAGAACAATTTGGCTCAGTATACAAAAAGTAAGAAAAGGATATAATTGATTAATAAAACCGTTGAAGACGACGTGTAGAATTTTAATTTTGATTTCTACTTGATATATATATATATATATATATATATATATATATATATATTATATATATATATATATATATATAAGATACATCTAATGAGTCAGACGAACCTACTATTAGTTTCGCCTAATGCTATTCAGATCTTAGCCCTGAAGAGCATTAAGCGAAACTAATAGTAGGTTCGTCTGACTCATTAGATGTATCTTTATTATTTGCTCTACTTAGGTATTGAGCACTTTTTACTTATTAGCTAATCTCCTAGCGGTTATATGAATATATATATATATCTTATATACATATATATACTTATAAATTGTTTTTTTTTTGGCCAAATACTGTACCAATAGATTATTTTTTTTGGTACGACTATCTTGGTCTTTTCTTTTTTCAAAAATGTTTTTCTTCCCGGTTGATGTTGGGTAGTATATTTTTACAATCAACTATTTGCTGGTTTTTTTTCTCACCGCAAGGATTTACCAACACGCTTGGTATATATATATATATATATATATATATATATATATATATATATATATATATATATCTGTAATATAAAATACGGACTGCCATTAAGATTAGCTGTAAAAATATGAAGAAAAAGATGACGTAGAATTAAAAGAGATAGAGAAGAAAACAGAATATATATATATATATATATATTATATATATATATATATTATTATATATATATATATATATATATAAATAATTTTTGAAAAACAAACAGATGATGTTATAATTCACTGACAGAAATCTGTTTCGACCCTTTTGAAGTGGTCTTCATCAAGAGCGAGATGTGTGTGATAGAGAGACGGTGTGAGTAAACCGTTACAAAACAAAAGTGGTACAAACGAAACGTTCAAGATCGGAGCCGGATTTTTTTTTTTTTTAAATTTTGAAAATGCATATTCTGTTTTGAAAATAAATAAAAATAAATGTTATTTTATTTTATTAAATCAGAAGCATATAATCCACAAAGAAAACTCAAAAGTTTGATGTAAATATGTATAAAAATGTATAAGAAAGTATCAAAAAGTTCAAGGTTCCAGCCACTGTAGACCAGGTTACCAACCCCTCCGCACGAGCAGGATGTGACACAAGGTAAATTACTTAAGCGGAGTTCAACATGTTTGAATTCAGAGTTTTCCTTCTCCTAGACTAGTTACCTAGCCAGGGTTAAAGAGTCCAGTCTGCCCTGCAATTTACCCACAACTGGAGGGAGAATTGGATTCATACCTTTCCCAAGGGTATTAGCGCTATGTGAAATGCCAACACACTTCGTCCAGGAATTGAACTCGCGTTGACGAGTCCATTTCCAACGACTCTAACCATTAGACCACGCGCCTTTCAAATACGTATAAGACATTTGTAGAGCATTCTTGTTGAAGGGTTAGTTTTTCTTTCCTCTTCAGTTAAATGGCAACAAAGAGACGAGAAGATGAACTTTTCAGCATCGAATTTGTTCGACAGAGAGAAACAAAAGGAAATGATGGACAGTTTTGAGGGACGGCATCTACTAGATATATGTCGGATTCTGGCTTTGTGTATTATCACAGGTTATAGAATTGATGATGATGAAGAAGAAGAAGAAGAATGAGAAGAAGAAAGGTGAGAAGAAGAAGAAGAAGAAGAAGAAGAAGGGCGAAAGGAAGAAGAAGAAGAAGAAGAAGAAGAAGAAGAAGAAGAAAACAACAACAACAACAACAACAACAACAAGGGTGAGAAGAAGATGAAGAAGTAAGGTGATAAGAAGAAGAGGAATAAGGGTGAGAAGAAGAAGAAGAAGGGTGAGAAGAAGAAGTAGACGAAGAAGGGCGTGAAGAAGAAGAAGACACTGAGAAGAAGAAGAAGAAGAAGAAGAAGAAGAAGAAGAAGAAGTTATAGAGTAAGAAGACGAAAGGGCAAGAAGAAGATGAAGAAGAAGGGGAGAGAAGAAGGGCGAGAAGAAGAAGAAGAAGAAGAAGAAGAACGCTGAGAAGAAGGTCGAGAAGAAGAAGAAAGGCGAGAAGAAGAAGAAGAAGAAGAAGAAGAAGAAGAAGCAGTTTTCCTTCTCCTAGACCGGTTGCCTAACCAAGATTAAAGATCCCAGTCTGTCTTACTCTTTATCCATAGCTAGAGGGAGAGTAGGATTCATACCTTTCCCAAGGGTATTAACGCTAAATGAAATGCAATTACCACGTCCAGGATTTGAACTCGGGGCGACGAGTCTATTTCCCATGACTTTAACCATTACACACGAGCTCCCCATTTATTAATATGTAAGATGTTTCTAACATTCACAGAAAGCAGCTGGACGATAGTGTAAGAAATGGCGAAAGATATTAACTATAATTTATCTCAGAATAAGATTATTCTCTTACATAATTCGTGGGTGGTCTTCAAATTATGTATGTGAGTGTAGTTAAAACTCAAATAAATGGGTGGTAAATGGGATATTACCATTAACCGATGAAAAAAAAGTTATTGAAAATTGAAAAACAACGAGGTGTGAAAATGTGGAAAGCCCAAAATTTTATTTATGCGTTGTGAAATAATGTAAATTAACTAGAATTTGCGAGGATGTGTGAAGGGCTGACCTGTTAGCTTCTATTTTCTTCTCATATTGTCGGATTAATTTCCTCACCGTATTTCCATATATATATATATATATATATATATATATATATATGTGTGTGTGTGTGTGTGTGTGTGTGTGTGTGTGCTACGTTCTGGGGGGTCGGATATAAATGACCCCTTTCGTTCCGAATTCTATTTAAACACACACAAAAAATGTGGTGAAGTTTCGGTTAGTTGTCACCCCTCTTACCTCAACTACTTCTTGTTTCCTCACCTACATTTTTCTTTAAATAAAATTTGGAACAAAACGACTCAATTACATCCCATATCCTCATTAAAATGTTTACCCGACAATTCGTACGGATCAAAAAGAACCTAGACAGACAGGAGATGTCCGTCCTGTTTAATATCGTCTTGTTTTCATTAAAGACAATTTCTGCCCCCCCCATATATATATATATATATATATATATATATATATATATATATGTCCTGTGTTCAAAATGACGAGAGACTGGCTTCATAATTCATTTGAAAAAATGTACACTATCCTCACTTGACATCTTCGATTTATGATTCAGTTCAGCTTATATCTTATTATAATGAAGATTGTGGGTTTGTATGTCTGTAAGCGAAACTATATTACTATTCAAGTCATAATTCTCTTTATTATTTACATCAAATTCTCCATGATTTTATTTTTTATTCAAACCTCAATTATTAATAAAATTGTTTTACATTGTTAAGACTGTTGACCATATCTACATAATAATAACATGCAATAGTATTTATACATACAACAAAATAGCGGTTTACAGTGTGAATGGGAAGGCTAATTTGCATATTGATCTTAAAAAATTGATTTTAATAAATATATGCTTAGTATTATTGATTTCTAATTGTTTGGTTTTATATTAATGAATATGAGCAAAAATCTCGAGGATAAATCTTAAAAGAAATCCATTAACAAGAAGCAATAACTGTAATATTATTCTTTGCTTCCTATTTTAACTAAATAGTTAAATTAGGAAAATTTACCAATGAAAGACGGGAGTAAGGGAAAATGATGGAAGAGTTTCAAAGTTGTTCTATTTTTCAATCATACCCCCTCTGTTCCAAATAATTTTATCTGAATTCTTATTCAGTTTCATTATCTTTTCTAATTTAACATGATATTTTACTATATTAAAATTTAAATACTTGCACGCGGAGGGTGCATATATTTGCTAGTTTTTATAATAATTCAAGCGTTTCACATATTTTATAGTAGCTTAAACAAGATTAAATGTTTCACATTTTTAGTCGCAAAATAATACTTATATTAGCAAAAATATCTAATGTAGCACTCGTCCTTGTAACCTATAGGATGGCCCATAAGATCGTAACAATAGCAATAAACTAGTGGTATTAGTCCTTTCTATAATATTTTACATGTTTTGGACCGTTCAACCGATCGTCCACAAGAATCAAATTTTATTACACAATCCGAATTGCTGTAATCCAGGGTGGCTATAAACTTATCACAGCCCAATGTACGTTTCTAGTGAGCTACCAAATCAGTCATTGGAAGAAATTAGTAGACTTATTTCCCCTCATTAACAACTACAAATAGTCCTGATAGGCTATTCGAATTAGTGTCCTGATTGGTCAACGAAGGAAAAGGAGATTGGTCGATTAATACCTTGTCAACCGCTCCTGAACAACAGTTGCTTCCTGTGCCTTCATTGCAATTAACCAACTGTTCTGATTTTATATCAAATTCCTCAACGTATGATTAAAAATACCTCGGGCATTGATAGTATCCGTGTAATACGACAACAGCAACGGCAGCTCGAGGAACAAATCATTCCATCCAATGTATTCGAATACAGGATTGGATAATTATCCACCTCTGTATTCTAGTAACTGTTTATCTGTCTGAATTTTTTCTTGGGGGTGATAACTCTAACTCCAAAACCATACTTGTAGAAGAAAACTAGTGGTGACATTTAACCCCTAACGGGAGGGATGTGAGATTTCGTACCTTTCCCAAGAGTATTAGTACGAAAGTGAACATAATTTGAAATCGCTTTCTACGATGTCGCAATCCAGCACGTTAACCACTACGCCATGGGTAATCCCCGGTGCATACATGAGCAAAGTAGATAGGGAGGAACTGCTGCTTGGGCGAAAACCTCATCCTCCATAGAATCCTGCCCAGGCGACGTAGTCTTCCACTACAAAATGGAGAGGACACACAAAGGCATGTGTCGACGCAACACGGGAAGTTGGTGGTCCCATACCCAATTAACTTGGTGGTCCCATACCCAATTAACTTGGTGGACCCATACCCATTAACTTGGTGGTCCCATACCCAATTAACTTGGTGGTCCCATACCCAATTAACTTGTGGCCCATACCCAATTAGTGGTCCATACCCAATTAACTTTGTGGTCCCATACCCAATTAACTTGGTGGTCCCATACCCAATTAATTGGGTGGTCCATACCAATTAACTTGGTGGTCCCATACCCAATTAACTTGTGGCCCATACCCTTAACTTCCCTTATATTAACTTAGTCGCCCTATACCCAATTAACTTAGTGGTCCCATACCCAATTATCTTAGTGGCCTCATACACAATTAAGTTGGTGGACCCATACCCAATTAAGTTGGTGGACCCATAACCAATTAACTTGACGGACCCATACCAAATTAACTTGGTGGTCCCATACCCAATTAACTTAGTGGCCCTATACCCAATTAACTTGTGGTCCCATACCAATTGACTTGGTGGTCCCATACCCAATTAACTTGGTGGTCCCATACCCAATTGCCATACCCAATTAACTTGGTGGCTCCATACCCAATTAACTTGGTGTCCCATACCCAATTAATGGCCCTACACCCGATTAACTTGGTGGCTCCATACCCAATTATCTCCCAACGTTATTAGATCAATTTTAATTATATCTTAATTGGTTTCTATATAAAATAATTCATATGATTGGTTTTAATACGTTAGAGAATAAAACAATTATATTAGAAATCAATAATACCAAGTAACTATTTATCAAAGCCGGTTTGGTTAAAATTGGTTATGCAAATTAACCACACCATATATTATGTAAACCTTTATTTCTTAGTGATATATAAGACACATTGTAGGGTTCAAATTCAAAATATGCCCCACCATCGCCATCAACATTTCTGATATGCCGTTTTTTTACCTTATTAATTAAGTTTTAATAGTGATAACACTTTAAAAGATAGAAATATATTTCCTCAAATGAAGGCAAAGTTTTGAAGAAAAATATTTTGTATGGTAATTCCTAATGCTAATGTGCAACTTTTGCCACATGGGAAATGTTACTGTTTAAAAATCGACCTACCCTAATGTACAGTATTTAAGAAAAATTGATGTCATCTTTGTTGTCTAATAACTTGACCAATTCTTGTTCAAATGATTTTAACAGCTTTTGTAGAAACCACTCAAAATTCTTTAGTTAATGTTTTCTTTCCTAATGAATGGCATTTCTATAGAATTTAAAGAATATATATATTAACACGCTTGTTCCTAAAACTTCTGTCCGTTATCATCCTGCAACACCCTCTAGGATAATAACT
>CM042172.1:10152232-10204732 GCA_023376005.1 Doryteuthis pealeii | reverse complement strand
GCTAATGTTTAAAATATGAGCATCTAAACTTTAAAAAGTGACAGGGGAATCTTAAAACCTGTAACAGTAATATCAAAACTGATATTTATATGTCCAAACTATCTATCTATCTATCTATCTATCTAAAAATCTATCTATCTATCGAATCTATATATCTATCTCGAAGTGAAAAAAGCCATTGCTGAATTCGTACTGACTTTACTGTCTGCTAAGCTAATGTTTAAAATATGAGCATCTAAACTTAAAAAAGTGACAGAGGGATCTTAAAACCTGTAACAGTAATATCAAAACTGATATTTATATATATTAAATTTTTACTTGAAGGCACTTACAACGCATGTATCGCATAAAATTCGATACTTTTTCTTATAGAAAATGAACTTGACAAGTGTAATCCCAGTAAAGGATGGCTCGATGTGTAGAATACCGTACAGACTGTTTCGACTTTATTAAGTCTCATCAGCGGTATATACTAACGATTTCCCTCCGACAGAAATCGAAACCGGGACTTCAGCAGACACAGTGAAACACTAGTGAAACACTTTTATCGCCTCGGCCACAGTACACAGCTGATCATCCTAGCGAAATTAAGCTTGTCAAGCGATACTACACACCTCTACCATAATAGGTAAGGCGGCGTTATTGAGAGAATAATAACAACAAACAGACCGAATGCCCTTCGGCGAAGTGAATAAGATTTTTGGATGTTTGTTTATTTATGTCCAAACTATCTATCTATCTATCTATCTAAAAATCTATCTATCTATCGAATCTATCTATCTATCTCGAAGTGAAAAAAGCCATTGCTGAATATGTACTGACTTTACTGTCTGCTAAGGTAATGTTTAAAATATGAGCATCTAAACTTAGAAAATGACAGGGGGATCTTAAAATCTATAACATTGATATATTTAGTATTATCTGTGTTTTTCGGACTATTGTCCTCATCTTCATTGTTATCTGTACAACGTTTCGACCGATGTGACCTCAGACCTTCTTCAGGTATTTCTTATCGGTCTCGAGAATTTTCTTTTTGGACTCGGGAACATTCTTGTCGTAATCGGGAGCTATCACGGAACTTTGAACCTAACCCATTATTCAGTCTCTTGCCATTAAGATTAGCTGTAAAAAAATATGAAGAAAAGTACGACTTAGAAGTAAAAAAGATAGAGAGGGAAAAACAGAATATATATATATATATATATATATATATATTATATATATATATATATATATTTATATTTATATATTTACCAACCCCTCCGCACGAGCAGGATGTGACACAAGGTCAATTTCTTAAGTGGAGTTCAACAGATTTGAATTCAGAGTTTTCCTTCTCCTAGACTGGTTACCTTGCCAGGGTTAAAGAGTCCAGTCTGCCCTGCAATTTACGCATATTTTCCCTACTCTATTTTACACATGAAGAAATCTGGTGGGGAGAATGTATCGATCAAAACGTCATATGAACACTAAATACAAGACGTTCGATTTTCTGACTACGTCTTTGAATATTAATGACTCCCTCCATTGAATGCTTTGGCCAGAACAATTTGGCTCAGTATACAAATAGTAAGAAAAGGATATAATTGATTAATAAAACCGTTGTAGACGACGTGTAGAATTTGAATTTTGATTTTAGCTTGATATATATCTCTGTAGTATAAAATACGGACTTACCATTAAGATTAGCTGTGAAAAAGATGATGAAAAAGACGACTTAGAAATAAAAGGGATAGAGAGGGAAAAAAGAGAATGTATATATTAGGGATACCCAAAATGAGACTAAATTGCATTTTTGACAAAATCACTTTAGTACCCCCCCTACAGAAAATAATTTACCAAAAATCAGAGAATTATCGGATTTTAATGAAATTTTCAGTGTTTATGTATCAATGAATGATCTTTATAATGCATTATTTATTTTATTTCAAAACTTTCTCATTATTTTCATATAAAA
Organism: Doryteuthis pealeii; assembly: GCA_023376005.1. Classification (NCBI taxonomy): domain Eukaryota; kingdom Metazoa; phylum Mollusca; class Cephalopoda; order Myopsida; family Loliginidae; genus Doryteuthis; species Doryteuthis pealeii. The sequence continues at coordinate 10,202,775 of CM042172.1, read as the reverse complement.
TCTAAGATTTTATAAAGATGTTCCTCTCCTGTCATCTATAAAACATCCATCAATTTCTTCACCCCAAAATACATCCTGATGAAGGTTTACTGAAACCGAAATGTTTAAACATCGATAAATAAATTCATGTTTTTTCAAATCTCTTAATATGGTCGGATTTATTTTCCATATTTACTCCTATATATATATATATATATATATATATATATATATATGGGAGTAAATATGGAAATTAAATCCGACAATATAAAGAAAATTTGAAAAAACAAGTATTCCGAAATTGGGATGAATTTAATAATCGATGTTTAAAATATTTCGGTTACATTGAACCTTCATCAGGATGTTCTTGGGGTGAAGAAAATGATGGATGTTTTTATATGTGACAGGAGATGAAAATCTTTTTAGTTATGTAACTGTATTTGATCAGCGTTATATTTTTGAAAGGCCAGTCGCGATCCACACACGCGAAGGTGTCATGACGCGTGACGCAACTTAAAGAAATGCAAAAGACGAGAAAAAGTATTAATGGACTGATTATTTTTAAGAGAACATAGGGAAACAAAGTGGGAATGATAACTAAATAAATAATTAAATGAAGCCTGGTATTTAGTAATTATTAAACACTATTTAACTAGAAACGGAGATATAATAAATAATACATGTCGGTTATTAAGGGAACAAAGTGGGAATGATAACTAAATAAATAATTAAATGAATCCTGGTATTTTGTAATTATTTAACACTATTTTAGCTAAAAACGGAGATATATTGAAAAAACATGTCGATTATTAAGGGAGGGCAAATGCGAAATTGCACAGGCTTCAAAAATCTGTCGTAGTCTTTTGTTGTGAATATGGGCTAATATTGTGGCATCATTGAAATTGAAGTTATGATTAGTTTCAGACATATGTTGGAGGAGGGTGTTCTGAAAATTGCCCAATTTAATATCGCGTTTGTGCTCATATAAACGCTTCTTGAGAGTTCTTGCTGTTTCCCCAATGTATTTTTTGTCGCAATCTTTATATATATTTATATTTATATATATTTATATTTATATATATTTACAAGAGAACAAAAATGCGCGTCTACAGAGCGTGTGTTCTCGGTACTCTCCTATAAGGAACGAAAGGGAGTGAAAAAGAAAGGAGGAAAGAAGCTGCCACAGAAAAGTGAGCTAAAAGGAAGGAGAGACAACAACACCGCAACACCTACAGAAAGCATCACAGAAATCATCACCTTTGTTTGCAATCACTGTACCAGAGACTGCCATTCAAAGATCTGCGTCGTTCAGCACTCACGTAGCTGTAGTAAAAAATGGACTTCGCCATCGTCTATATATAACAGAAGGTTGCCACATATTTACAGACATAGAGCAACAGACAAAAGAGAGAGATCTTGAATACACGCCACAGCATATATATATATATATAATATATATATATATATATGAGAAGGAATATCTAAAAATATAACAAACACAGGATGTTATGATCAGGGAACAATTTATGTGCAATACTTAAGCATTTCCGGTATATTGTACCATCTTCAGACACTGTTAAGTAATGTTATGTGAGGACAAAATGAAGATGTTAAGTGTATAGTGAATGGGTGAATATGATGTTATTAACGTTAATTTTTATATGCGCGTTTGTTTACGAAAATCAAATAAACATATACACTTAAAATCTCTTCATTTTGTCCCTCACATAAACATTACTTAACAGTGTCCTGAAGATGGTACAATATACCGAAATGCTTAAGTATTGACACATAAAATTGTTTCCCCTGATCATAAACATCCTGTGTTTGTTAATTAAAAAAATATTTTCTTCTCATATGTCGATTAATTTCCTCACCGTATTTCATATAATTATATATATATATATATAAATTTATATATATATATTATAATATATAAAATTAATATTATATATATATGAAGTAAAATGGATATGAATCCGCCAATATGTGTAGAAAGTTTTGTAGAAAAACAACAAGATATTTAAAGTTTTGCTGACAGAAATCGTGTTTCAACCATATGCGGTCTTTATCAAAGCAACATTGTAAACGAAAAACGAAAATTCCGGTACTGATCGAGAGCGTTCTGTGCCTCGTGATTAATGATTATTTATTTCATTTTCCGTTTACAATGTTGCTTGATAAAGACCGCATATGGTTGGAAGACAGATTTCTGTCAGCAAAACTTTAAACATCTTTTGTTTTTTCTACAAAACTTATCTACACACACACACACACACACACACACACACCACATATATATATATTATATATAATATATATAATCCAAAAGTCTAGAGAAGAAATCTTCTCTTACGACATAGGTTTGTTTTTTAAACAACTTGTCGCAGTTTGAGAGCTCAATGGTGTGCTTATTGTTAGAGTCACAGAGCAAATTTATAATTAAAGAAATAACAAAAGACTTAGAGATCTTGCATTATAGACTATTTCGAGAGCTTAGACAAAATGTCTAATTCTCCCGACCATCAGATGCGAATGATCCCATTCGCATCTGATGAGTCGGAGAATTAGACTTTTTGTCTAAGCTCCTCGAAATAGTCTTTAATGCAAGATCCTAAGTCTTTTGTTATTTCTTTAATTATATATATATATATATATATATATTATTGGATCTGTAATCATTATAAAATTATACACTAGATCCTTTTAAATCAGTGAAATGCAATTCAATTTCCAACAAAATACCGAACAATATCATGATATTCAACTATGAAATAATTAAACATGTAAATATTCAAGACTCTTCTATAACGCGATGTCTACTCTGGATATTTTGATAATGACCATTATAAATCATGTATAAAGTTGAGATTGTAGATAATTTTATTGCCAGACATTTATTTTCATCTCTGTGTCAATATATCATGTTTACTTCATAAAGTTTATGAACAGGAGGCGACACTACTGTCTGGGTAACACTATTGCTGTGCGAATATATTGCTTCGGTGAAAATCCAAGGTGAGTAAGCTAGTTAGCTTGTGTCTGGTATAAAACGTGACAGAAAATAACATATTTCTTTACTAAAACCCACAAGCAAGCAACATTAGCTGGTGATCTTTACTGGAGCCTGGATGTCGAAAAGTCTCTTAGTTCTGCAGAACTCATATGATACTTCAAGCCAATCTTAACAATGCTCCTTTTCTGGATAGTTGCGATTTCTTCTTATTTCGAATTATCGATATCATTTATCTATAAATATGTTGAGATATTTCTTTTACCAAATCTTCAACAGTATTGCATTAGCACATTGAAATATGAATGGGTCGGGATAGCTCAGTCGTAGAGCGTTCGGCTAGAAACCACAAGTTCCTAGTTCGATACCGGTCCCACGCCGACTCAGCGTATGAGTAGCACAGGATCTGTGCGATAAAGTAGGAGCTGATGTAGTGGTGGCGCTTCACCTCAGACGTTTAAATAACTCCTTGGTCTAGCGCTGTGAAAGGGGATAGACTCCCTCGCGATTTGGTTGATAACATTAGGCCGCCCGACGACTTTACTTTTACTTATTATATATATATATATAATATATATATATATCTTATATAATGGAGATTGTGGTTGTCTATCTGTAACCGAAAACTATATTACTATACAAGTCACAATTCCTTGTTATTTACATTACACTCCATGATTTTATTTTCTTTAAACTTCAATATTAATAGAATTGTTTACATCAGTAAGACTGTTGACCATATCTAACTACTATAACATGCAATTGTATTTATATATACAGAAAATAGCGTTTACAGTAAAATGGGAGGCTAATTTGCATATTGATATTAGAAATTTGATTTTAATAAATATATGCTTTATTATTGATTCTAATTGTTTGGTTTATCTTATTGAATATGAGCAACACTCGGGATAATCTTAAAAGAAGATCCATTAACAAGAAAAATAACTGTCATTTATTCTTACTTATTTTAACTAAATACTTAATAAATACAAATGAAAGACGAGAGTGATGAAGAGTAAGTTTCAGTTGTTCTATTTATCGATTATACTGCCCCTCTGTTTCAAATCTTTTTATCTGCATTCTTATTTAGTTTCATTAGCTTTTCTAATTATAATAGATATTTTATTACATTTAAAACTTAAATACTTGCACCAGGGTGCATATATTTGCTAGTATATATAAATATATATAATATACCAAAGCTTGATAGTAAGCGATACGCACTGAAATATGACACATTATAATTATATATATATATAAATTAAATATATATATATATATATATATATATATATATATACAGAAGGTGTCATATTTCAGTGTGCTATTCGTTAATACTGTTCAGCATTGGAAAGTAAGTATAACTGAAAATGTAGCAACGAAGCAGCATCCCTTTCTGAAAGAAACATAAAGAAAAACATGCAAATAAGATTCTTACCAGCTATTGCATAAGTTGAACCAAAACTCAAACGATATTTCTTCGTTAGTGAAGAAAATTACATTAAGAATCTTGCCGTTCGTAAAAAACGCAACCAAGGAATTCAGACATTCGTCAATATGAAGGAATATTTTGCTATGAAGCTAACAGGATTACATTCAGGGTACGTTCCAGTAGATGTGGAAAGCATTTAATTTAGTAACAGTAACAAAACGTATTAAAAGCAATCTCATGTAAATTTATATAGTTTAGAAAAACAACAATTCTCTAAAAATTTTATATAGCTTATAATTTTATATAGTTTAGAAAAATCAAGTCTATATATAATTTTATATAGTTATAATTTATATAGTTTATAATTTATATAGTTTAGAAAAACAATTCTATATATAATTTAATAGTTTAGAAAAATCAACAGATCTATATACAATTTTATATAGCTATTGATTTTATATAGTTATAATTTTTATTGTTTAGAAAAAATACAAAATTAAGACAAAGATTGACTTACATAAGCGACGCTAAAGCGTTTCGGTTTGATAAAAAAAACATCACCAGACTTAACATAATAGTATTGATTCATACGAAAGGGATGGTGTAAACAGGCAAATATTTGTGAGCCTTAATGTGATTTTAGACGGCTCAACTTCGCAACCGAAATGCAAGAAATGTAAAAGTGAAACGCTATTAAGCCGACGCTAAAACGTTTCGGTTTTAATAAAGACCACCACAGGCTTACCATAAAATATTGATTCATACTAAGGAAGGTGTAACAAGCAAAATATTTGTGAGCCTCAATTTGCGATGTTAACGATTCAACTCCGCAACAAAAAGTGAAACGCTTATAAGCCGACGCTAAAGCGTTTCGGTTTTAATAAAGACACCAACAGGCTTACCATAATAATATTGATCATACATAAGGGAAGGTGTAAAACAAGCAAAATTTGTGAGCCTCAATTTGCGATGTTAGACGATTCAACTCCGTAACAAAAATGCCAGAAATGTAAAAATAAACGTCACACGCGTGTGAGCGTTTCCATTCCAAATGGTTGATGATTTTAATATCCCAGAATTCGTTAGTTTTGGAAAAATTCAAAATTTGTTAAATATAAATAAAATCAATATAAATGTAAAAATAGAAAGGCGGATGAAGTTTAATATTAAAATAATATTGTATGTATTGTTGTTAGGTAAATAGTTCGTGTAAAGTAGAAAAAGTTTCATAGATATTATTGTCAATAAGGAAAAAGTTCATATATAATTGTGTGTAGATGAATATTTCTGGGGTAGAATGGGCACATTTATCATCAGCCACACACACACACACACACACACAATGGAGCACTTTGTGACGGCCTTTACACGCAAAGCGATGTGTGTATTTAAACAGTTAAAATCCCCTTCCCATTCTGTAAGTGAAGACAGCCTAATGGTTACGGTGCCGGACTGACACCCAACCGATCGGATTTCAATTCCGGCTGTAGGTAGCTTACAAAATGTCTAGCCACACTGAGGAGACTTGATAAGTCCAAACACGTGTCTGTGGATGACCCTATATATGCTCCCCATCCCCTAGGGTTGAGCACTCTGGGGGGGATCTTGCTGACGGCCGCCAACTCAAGCGTAAACGCAACGCTCTTCTAAGGAATGGAGCACTTTGTGACGGCCTTTACACCCAAAGCGATGTGTGTATTTAAACAGTTAAAATCCCCTTCCCATTCTGTAAGTGAAGACAGCCTAATTGTTAAGGTGCCGGACTGACACCCAAACGATCGGATTTCAATTCCGGCTGTAGGTAGCTTACAAAATGTCTAGCCACACTGTGGATGACCCTATATATATATATATATATATATATTTAGGAAGAAGTCGGTTAGACAGGAAGCTATGATATACATTGTATCTTTTTTTGTTATGCCTTAGAATTTTAAATTTGTTCATTGTAAACTGTCATACATTTGGTGAATAATGAGAAGATTTTTCTGGTGACATAATCTCTTTTCTTTTTTTTTTTTTTTTTTTTGAGGATCCCTGTATTTGTAAAACACATCTGATGAGGCTAGAACTAAAAAAAAAAAACAAAAAAAAACCAAAGAAAAGAAAAAAGATGACATTTTAAGTTTTACCTTCTTTGAAAGTTATATATATATATGATGTCATTATCCCAGAAATTGTCATTTTTGAAAAAATCAGAAAAACTGTTAAAAAATATAAATAATATAAATATAAAAATAGACATTCTGACAGATTTTGAATATTTTAAAATAAATATCTTATGTATTGTTGTTAGGTAAAATAGTTTGTGTAAAGTAGAAAAAGTTTCATAAATCTTATTGTGAATAAGGAAAAGTTCATATATAATTGAACATGGATATTAAATTGTAACAAAAATATGTAGGAGAGACTTCTAGATCTTTATCTAAACAGTTATCTGAACATAGATATCATATTAAACGAGGTTTTCTAAACAACGCCCTAGCTAAACATATTTTAGACAATAACCATACCTTTGATTTTAAAGGTGCCAAAATATTAACTCACATACACAATAGAACACTACGTAGAATTATGGAATCTTGCGTTATTCTCACACATCAAACCATCCCCCAAAGACAAGCCTTTTTTAATAAATCCCCTTATTTAGCGACACTTGTACTCAGAAATCATAAAATCCCCTTCACATAACCATTTCCGACATATACTTCCAAACAAATTTAAATTTCACATTATCCCCCAAAAAACTTACACCATTCATATTTTTTACTTTATATATAAGAAAAAATTTAAAAAATAGAAAAATTATAAAATTAAAAATGTTTTTCTGTAAAAATCCGTTTCAGACCTACAATGAACGGGTTAAAACTCTTCCTGTTTGAAAAAGAGAATTCGTCTATTGTTGAATTTGAAATATGTCTTATTTTTTCAAAAATTGTTACACTAAGATATACATTATTGTCGCTGACCAAGAAACGCGTGGCGGATGTGGAAACGACCACATGACTTTTTGGAACATCAATGTTTTCGTTTTGAATTCAAATTATTTTCAGCTCCTCTCTCGATGAGTCCGTAGTAAAAGCAAGCTCTAAAGATGATTTTTATAAATCGAAATATTGTTCAATATTAGCTATGAATATGATATAAAATATTTTCATTTTAACAGCATTGCGTGTTTTCATATCCTTTTATCTATATATATATATATAATTGTGTGTAGATGAAAATGTCTGGGATAGAATGGACACAGTTTTCATCAGCCTTAGTTTCAATGTAACATTTACGCTGTTGGATTTCATATCCATTTTTTCTTCTCATATAATTTTATGTAGAAATCAATTAAAATAACAATAGAATAAGTGTAATATTTTTGTAATATGTTTAGGGCATCATTAATATCTCAAGTATATCAACGATGCAAACTGCCACGACCGATAATCTCGGACACAAATTACATTTATATTTTGAGATTCAAGTGTCCAGGGTACAACTCCAAGGTTTCTGTAGAAGAGATGTCTTTACAGTTGGGAACGCATTATCAGAATGAAGATGACACTTGGGATAGGAAAGACGACACACACGGCATTTCGATATGATGAATTTAATAATCGATAAAGAACAAAACAAAACAAAATTATTATAGAAATATAGAGAGAGCGAAGTTCCTTTTTGTTTTGTTTTTTTTGTTTGTATGAGGTGTGAGCGATATTTCTGTATGAAATCAATGAAGAAAAAAAATTACCTGTTCAATGGTGGATTTTTCAGCGGTTTTATATTAAGGTCTGCTGTTTTTAATCATATTGTCTCATTTTCCAAGCACGAACGCCAGCCTGACCAGTAAGTCAGAATGCTCACTCTCTTTTTCTATATCTTTCTAAAAAGAGCGTTTTTCAATTAGATTAAGCTTACTTTGCAATTAATTGTATTATTTTCGAAGTTTCATCCGGACACACACATACACACAACTTGCCTTATATATATATGTATAGATAGATATAATAGATAATGATTATCTTACAACCCGAGTGCAATATAGGCAAGAACTGCTAGTTTGATCCCCTGAATAAAATGAATATCTTAAACTCTACGTTTTTTTTAATGACCATTTTACAACCTTTAAATATGTAGCGAATTGAAGGGCAGAACTGTGGACGAGCGGATTCCCGACCCTCACGAACAAAGCGCGTCCGGATATGTTTGGCCTGTGCGATGGAAGGAGTGTGGCGATGGTCATAGATATTTGAATTCGCTACCTCCTCGTTGCTAAAATACTTTTGGCAGAGACCCAGATGAGACGAGTCGGAATTTGCATAAAGGGTAGCCGAGCGATGATAAAAACGGACAGTGGCTGATACTGCGACAGAGCAAGAAAGCAAGTGTCTGGACGAGAAGTGAAATTCGACAACTGCTGTGTTTGGGGTGTCAGGAAGTGAGAGTAACGTGCTCAGTTGGTTGAGACTGTGCTGACGACGAAAGGAATTTACATTTCGTTTGCTAGAGAAACTTGCAAAAGATTAATATAATCTTAAATTTTTAGACCATTCAAAAGAAATTGGTCGATCACTTTATTTTTGTCTATCTTGGGAACACCCTGTTCTTAAGACATGGATATGGAAATTTACCTCAAGTTCCAGAAACCGCAATCTATGAGACCCGGGTTTTATACAGACATCTCATGACACTTGAGAGATTCCATCAGAATTGCCTTTACAGGATTTTAGATATAGAGTGGTTATCATTGAAAACAAATACCATAGTACTTGAAATATACCACCTACCTAGTATTGAGAGTTTTATCTGTTGATCTCTCTTTGAAGTAGAAAGTTGTATCCAGGATGATCCTGTTGATCATTCCATTAAGCAGTCATTCCAGCAAGTAATTTATCAACGCCTTCAGATAGGAAATTAAATACATGTTTGGACGTTTTAGATTGATCAATTGAGCCACTGCTGTTTTGCAACAGTCTATAAATATAAGTTGTGGTTTTTAGCACACCCTAAAATAATCCAACAGTAAGTAAGTACCCAACCCTTCCGCACTTGTAACAGAAGGTCCTTTTTACGCGATGTTTGAATTTACAATATGGAAAGGTATGAATCTAACTATTCTCCCCCCAGTGATGGGTAAAGAGTAGGACAGAATTGACTCTGTAACCAGAAGAGAGCATCGGTAACATATTTAAATTAAGGTGTTTAAATACAGGTTCAAAGGTATCCACAGCTATTATGTGGGAGCTGCTATACGCAGATGAGTGTGATTTGGTAATACACACACATGATGAGACGGAGTAACTGATGTTGTTTCTCCGGAGCCTCTAAAGCCTTTTTTGCCCTCAATGTACTTTTTTCATGTATCAAACTGTCCCTAGCAAACGCTTTGTGGATCCTACTATCTTTGTATATGGTGAGCGCCTTAAATTGGTCGATCCCTTTGTCTATGTTGAGAACACACTATCTTAAGACATGGATATGGAAATTTACCTCAAGTTCCAGAAAGAGCAATCATAGCACATGAATAGCACTGCTCGGGATATTTGATATGTGAGGTAAAGTGGAAAGATGACTATCAGTCTGGCGCTTCACCTCTAAGGCAAAAGGAATTACATTTCGTTTGCTAGAAAATACGAATGAATATCGTTAGGTTTTTGGCAATTCTACGAACTTTATGTTGTAATAATGACCATCGTTCTGTTAAATACTGCCGGGTTGCACCAGTTAACTATTAACTGTAATAAACTTCAATAAACGTAATTCTATGCCCTGGGTTGCATCGTTTAACTATTAATCGTCATAAACTTCAATAAAAGTAATTCTATGCCCTGGGTTGCATCGTTTAACTATTAACTGTGTGATAAACTTCAATAAAATTAATTCTATTGCCCTGGGTTGCATCATTTTACAATTAAGTGCCATAAACTTTAATAGAAGTGACTCAATGTCCCTTATTTCTTAATAATGAGAATATGTATGCCCTCTGGGTAAGTACTGCTTCGTTGACCCTAATCTTAAATAAAAGCGACGATACTTCCTTCATTTCTTCATGCTGACGATGTGTATTCATAAATACTGACCATATGTATGTAAGTAAGTTAGTAAAGTCGTCGGGGTGGCCTAAAGTCGGTATCAGCCAGTCAGCGAGGGAGTCTATCTCCTTTTCAATACCGCCAGACCAAAGAGATTGTTTTAGCATCTGAGGTAAAGCGCCACACCTAACATCAGCTTCTTACTTTACCGCACAGATCCCTGTGCTACTCATACGCTGAGTTGGCCAGGACCGGTATCGAACTAGGAACCTTGTGGTTTCTAGCCGAACGTTCTACCGACTGAGCTAATGGCTAAATACCGCTAGGTTGACTCCTTTAAATACGAATAAATATCCTAAACATTAATATACGCGAATCGATATTTCATTTTTTAATGATGATCATCTTAGAACCTGTATGTTATATGTACTAGCAAAATAAAAAAAAAACGTCTTCTGGGCGATGTAAAAATAGATTTTTGAAACATATTGCCCGTGGGGTGGGAGTAAAAAATTCAATGTCCGCGAGTTTGTACCCTAAGTAAGTAAAATCATCAAATTCATTAAAGGATTAAAAAATAAAACAATTTGAAATGTAAACATTAAATATGTATTAAAATAAAACAAACTATATATAGATATATAATACCAGTCATGTATTTATTAAAACTTGTTTTAAAAAACAATGAGGACTGTCTAAAGTTGCATGTTCAAAGTTTGAGTGTATTTATTCTATGTTATGACGATTTTGGGTAATGTGACCTAAGCAGTGACTAGTTTTTGTTACAGACAAAAACCGGAAGCGAATCTCCATTATGAATAGATAAGTAGAGCTGTATAAGGATGTACTGCTAATTTGACTCCTGTAAATACGAATTATCAACTTACAATTTAATACGTCCTTTATTTTTAATAATTGATATCTGCAAACCTATATATTGTGTGTGTAAGTACTGCTAGCTTGACAGCTTTAACCACAAATAAATATCCTTATCTTTAATTTAAGTGACGCTAAATTCCTAAATAATGACCATGTGTATGTAATATGGCTAAACACCGCTAGGTTGATTCCTTTAAATACGAATGAATATTATAAACTTTAATAAAGCGAATCTACGTCGTTTATTTTTCATAATGACGATGTGTATTAAATATTTGTAAGTCGTGATAGGTTGATTCCTTTAAATACGAATAAACATCCTAAACATTAATATAAGCGAAACTAGATATTTTATTTTTAATATTGATCATGTTATAATCTGTATGTTATATATACTAGCAAATATATGCACCCTCCGGGTGCAAGTATTTAAGTTTTAATGTAATGAAATATGTTAAATTAGAAAGGCTAATGAAACTAAATAAGAATACAGATAAAAAGATTTTAAATAAGGGAGTATAATTAAATAATAGAACGACTAAAACTTACCCTTCCGCCACTCCCGGCTAAATCTTTCTAATTTAATTATTTAGTTAAAATAGAAAGTAAAGAATAAAATGACAGATATTTCTTCTTGTTAATCGATTTCGTTTAAGATTTATCCCCGAGATTTTTGCTTATATTTAGTGAGATAAAACCAAACAATTAGAAATCAATAATACTAAGCACATATTTATCAAAATCAAATTCTTAATATCAATATGCAAATTAGCCTTCCCATTCACACTGAAAACCACTATTTTGTTGTATATATAAATACAGTTGCATGTTGTTATCATGTAGGTAAGGCCAGCAGTATTAATAATGTAAACCAAGTTTTATTAATAATTGAAGTTTAAATTTAAATAAAATAAAAAAATTTGAGAATGTGACGTAAATAACAAAGGGAATTGTGACTTGAATCGGAATATAGTTTCGGTTACAGCCAGAAAAACACACAATCTCCATTATAATAAGATATAAGTAGAGCTCTATGAGTATGTCCTGCTAGTTTAACTCCTTAAATACGAATTAATAATTTACATTTTAATACGTCTTTTATTTTTAATAATAGATATCCGTTGGCTTCTTTTAACACAAATAAGTAAAAAAAAAAACATAAAGTCGTCGGGGCCGCCTAATGTCGGTATCGGCCAGACAGTGAGGGAGTCTATCTCCTTTTCACTAGTGTTAGACCAAGGAGATTATTTTAGCATCTGAGGTGGGCGCCACACCTACCATCGGCTCCTTACTTTATCGCACAGATCCCTGTGCTACTCATACGCTGAGTTGGCGAGGGTCGGTATCGAATCAAGAACCTTGTGGTTTCTAGCCGAACACTCTACCGACTGAGCTCCTAATCTTTAATAAAAGTGGCGCTAAATTCCTACATAATGACCATGTGTATGAAATATGGCTAAACACTGCTAGGTTGATTCCTTTAAATATGAATAAATATTCTAAACTTTAATAAAGCGAATATACGTCCATTATTTTTCATAATGACGTTGTGTATGTAATATTTTAAAGTACTGGTTGGTTGACTTATTTAAATACGAATAAATATCCAAACCATTGATATAAACGAATCTAGATATTTTATTTTTGATAAGGATCATCTTTATGTATGTTATATGTCTAAATCGAAGCGCGTGGTGTAATGGTTAAAGTCCTGGGAAATGGACTCGTCGCCCCGAGTTCAAATCCTGGACGTGGTAATTGCATTTCACTTAGTGCTAATACCCTTGGGAAAGGTATGAATCCTACTCTCCCTCCAGCTATGGGTAGATAGCAGGGCAGACTCGGCTATTTAGCCTTGTTAGGAAACCGGTCTAGGAGAAGGAAAACTCTGAATTCAAACCTGTTAAACTCCGCTTAAGAAATTGATCTTGTGTCACATCCTGCTCGTGCGGAGGGGTTGGTAAATATATGTGTGTATGTACTGCTAGGTTGGATCCTTTAAATACGAATGATTAACTTACACTTTAATACGTCCTAAATTTTTGATAATAGATATTTTTCATAATGGCCATGTGTATGTAATATTTGAAAGTACTGGTAGGTTAAACTCCTTTAAATACGAATACATATCCTAAACATTAATATAAGGGAATCTAGATATTTCATCTTTAATAGCGACCATCTTAGAACCTGTATGTTATATGTCTAAGTAGAGTTCTATGTGTATGTACTGCTAGTCTGACTCCTTTAAATATGAATGATTAACTTTTACTTTAATACGTCCTTTATTTTTGATAATAGATATTTGCAAACCCATATCTTGTATGTGTAAGTACTGCTTTCTTTATTCCTTTGAATACAAATAAATATCCTAATCTTTAATAAAAGTGACACTACGCCCTTCGTTTCTAAATAATGGCCTCATGTATGTGATAGGGCTAAATACAGCTAGACCCATTCCTTTGAATACGAATGAATATTCTAAACTGTGATAAAAGCGAATCTACGTCATTTATTTTACATAATGACCATGTATGTAATATTTCTAAGTAATGGTTGGTTAACTCCTTTAAATACGAATAAATATCCTAAACATTTTCATAAGCGAATCTAGATATTTTATTTTTAATAATGAGCATCTTACAACCTGTATGTTATATGTCTAAATAGAGAGCTATGTGTGTATGTACTGCTAGGTTGGATCCTTTAAATACGAATGATTAACTTACACTTTAATACGTCCTATATTTTTGATAATTGATATCTGCAAACCCATATCCTGTATGTGTAAGTACTGCTTGCTTTATTCCTTTGAATACAAGTAAATATCCTAATCTTTGATAAAAGTAAGCACTACGTCCTTCGTTTCTAAATAATTGCCATATGTATGTGAGAGGGCTAAATACAGCTAGACCCATTCCTTTGAATACAAATAAATATTCTAAAATTTAATATACGCGAATCTACGTCCTTTATTTTTAATAATGACCATGTGTATGTAATATTTGAAAGTACTGGTTGGTTGATTCCTTTAAATACGAATAAACATCCTAAACATTAATATAAGCGAAACTAGATATTTTATTTTTAATAATGATCCTCTTATAACCTGTATGTTATATGTCTAAATAGAGAGCTATATGTGTATGTACTGCTAGTTTAACTCCTTAAATACGAATTAATAATTTACACTTTAATACGTACTTTATTATTAATAATAGATATCTGCAAACCCATATTATGTATGTATTAGTACTGCTATGTTGGCTCCTTTTAACACAAATAAATATCCCAATCTTTAATAAAGTGACGCTAAATTCCTAAATAATGACAATGTGTATGAAATATGGCTAAACACCGCTAGGTTGATTCCTTTAAATACAAATAAATATTCTAAACTTTAATAAAAGCGAATCTACATCCTTTATTTTTCATAATGACCATGTGTATGTAATATGTGAAAGTACTGGTAGATTTAACTCCTTAAATATAAATAATCCTAAACATTAATATAATGGAATCTAGATGTTTCATCTTTAATAGCGACCATCTTAGAACCTGTATGTTATATGGATAAGTAGACCTCTATGGGTATGTACGGCTCTTTTGACTCCTTTAAATACGAATGATTAGCACACTTTGATACGGCCATTTATTTTTGATAATACCTATCTGCCAACCGATATCCTTTATGTGCAAGTACTGCGGGGTTGATTCATCTAAATATAAATAAATATCCTAATATTTTATAAAAGCAACGCTACGTCCTTCATTTCTTAATAATGAGCATATGTATATAATATGGTTAAATACCGCTAGGTCAATTCCTTTAAATACGAATAAACATTCTAAACTTTAATAAAAGCGAATCTACGTCTTTTATTTTTAGTAATGTTCATCTTACGACCTGTATCTGTTATGGATAAGTAGAGCTAGTTAACTTGATAAACTGAACTTCCGGTGTAATCTAATCAGCGCATGCGCACGTGTATTAGTGTGTCTACTCAAGAGTGAAAGAAAAGTGGTAAGTTTTACATTGCTCGATAAATGTATTAACACAAACGCACGAAATATTTTGGCATGAGGATTCAAGAGATTTCCACTTCCGACATAAATTGTGTGATTTGAAATCGGGCGTCACAAAGGGACAGGCAACAAAATTCGCATGTTGAAACTTTGCAAACAATTCATTTTTACATCAGAATGTAAAAATAGATTTTTGAAACATATTGCCTGATGGGTGGGAGTAAAAGATTCAATGTCAGCGAGTTTGTACCCTAAGTAAACAAAATCATCAAAGTCATTAAACTTTAAATGTGTATTAAAATAAAACAAACTATATATAAATATATAATACGAGTCATGTGTTTATTAAAACTTGTTTTAAAAAACAATGAGGACTGTCTAATGTTGCCTGATGTAGCAAAATAAAAAACGTCTTCCGGGCGATGTAAAAATAGATTTTTGAAACATATTGCCTCAGGGGTGGGAGTTAAAAATTCAATATCAGCGAGTTTGTACCCTAAGTAAGTAAAATCATCAAATTCATTAAAGGATTAAAAAATAAAACAATTTGAAATGTAAACTTTAAATATGTATTAAAATAAAAGAAACTATATATAGATATATAATACCAGTTATGTATTTATTAAAACTTGTTTTAAAAAACAATGAGGACCGTCCAATGTTGCATGTTCAAATTTTGAGTTTATTTATTCTATTTTATGACGATTTTGGGTAATGTGACGTAAGCAGTGACGTAATCTATGTTACAGACAAAAAGCAGAAGCGAATCTCCATTATTAATAGATTTGAAGTCATGTAGACTTCAAATACCTAATAATAATAATAATAATAACACTAATTAAATTTATTGCGTACAGTGCACAGATGCACCACAACTCATCAAAGTCTCATGTATAGTACATAGAATGATGAACTAATGTCAGGAACATGAATAGGGTACAGTAATAATATACGTGCATGTGTGCATATGCGTATGGGGGGGTATCAGGTATAGTGTTGGCGGATTACAGGAAGCATGGAGGCTTTAAAAGATGCCGTATTTCGGCAGCCTACAATGGATGCAGGCAGTTTATTCCATGCCTTGGTAACTCTGAGTGTGAAAAAATATACCCCAAAGTCATGTGAGCTATACGTTTCCTGACTTTGTAGGCATGCCCATAATCCTTAGTAAACAATTATAGCTTTAACTATTCTCAATATGAATAATTTACAGTATATGGCATCAAATATTCCTATTGAATATTAATAATTTTCAAACTTCATAATTTTAGCAGAATAAGTAAGAACCGGTGATATTTAATAGGTATATATATTTGTCGTTAATTGTTTTATTTTGGAGTTTCATCCGGACATACATACATATCGATCACGTCTTGTCAAACGACTGCCACTCCTTCAGTCATTGTCCGTTTGTGAGTTCATTCATGACTTTTCAATCCTGCCAAAGTCTAGCATAACTTAGAACATATTTGGCACTCATAACAACCGGTGTTGAAGGAGTCGACAGGCCCGGTATACGCATCACTGTGAACTCTCATGTGACGATTGAGACCACCAGCTGTTCGGCACACTTTGATCGCAACGTCTTGTCAGACGACTGCCACTCCTTCAATCATTGGCCCTTTGTGAGCTCGTTCATGACTTTTCAATCCTGACAAAGTCTTGCATAACTTAGAAAATAATTTTTGCAGAATAAGTAAGAACCGGTGATATTTAATAGGTATATATGTATATTTAGTTTGTCGTTAATTGTTTTATTTTGTAGTTTCATCCGAACATACATACATATCTATCACGTCTTGTCAGACGATTGCCACTCCTTCAGTCATTGTCCGTTTGTGAGCCCATTCTTGACTTTTGAATCCTGTCAAAGTCTTGCATAACTTAGAAAATATCTCGCACACATAACGATCGGTGTTGACTGAATCGACAGGTGTAGTATACGCATCACTGTGAACTTTCATGTGAATTCAGAAATACATACTTGTAAATATATCTATGTATATGTAGTCAGGTCGCTCAAAGCGCTACGGTTACTATGTAATCCAGTACTAGCTTTTTCAATGTCGGATCATCGGCGACTAAGCAGGAACAAAAATACATATATATGTTGCATACCTCTTTCCTTACTTACTTCTATTCTTCTTCTGGCGTCTATGATATCTTAAGTTCTTCTAGGTCTCTTCTAACATCTCTTCTAGCGTCTCTTCTAGCGTCTGGACTTCGTCTTGGAGATCGGTTGCACTTAACTCATTTTTTCTTCTTCATCAGTCTTATTACCAAGACATTCACCGACCACAAAACCGTGTTATTTTCTTAAGCTTTTATTTACTTAACTAAACATTTCATGTAAATAAACATCTGACTAACACAGCGCACGTATGCAGGTGAGTTCCAGTTAAGGCAGGACATCTTCTCTGCCTGACGTCCAACTGAAACTGCGGACCCAACCAGGTCCCACGTGACTTCACGTATTTCGCGGGCTTCCTGTAATATTCCATGGAAAGTCCCGCCCGTGATATGAAAAGGGCCATCCCTTTAGAAATACAGGGGATTGACAATAATCTTATGCAACCGCATAGATTATGTAACATATACATACATACATACATACATACTTACACACCAACTGTCCTTTATATATGTATAGATAATGGCCATCTTTCAACCCGTATGCTCTATGGAAAAGTACAGCTAATTTGATTCCTTTAAATATGCATGATTAACGTAGACTTCAATAAAAGTGACTTTACGCCATTTATTTTTGATAATAACTATCTTCTATCCAACATCCTGTAAGTGTATGTACTGCTAGGTTGATTTCTTCAAATACGAATATTTCGTAGTTTATTTTCTAATAATGACCATAGGTAATATGGCTAATTACCGCTAGTTTCATTTCTTTCAATACGAGTAAATATTCTAAACATTAATAAAACTGTCTCTACGTCATTTATTCTTGATAATAACCTTCATCCAAGCCGTATCATGCAGGTGTAAGTACTGCTAGTTTGATTCATTTAATTATAAATAAATATCCTAGTCTTTAATCAAACCTTCATTATCTTTGCTCCAAAACCAAGACCTGGTGATATTTAATGTGTATATATATTTACTTTGTCGTTGAATGTTTTATTTTCGAAGTTACCTCCGAACATACACATACACACAACTGCCCTTTATACATATATATATATATTTACCAACCCCTCCGCACGAGCAGGATACGACACAAGGTCATTTTTTTAAGCGGAGTTTAACAGGTTTGAATTCAGAGTTTTCCTTCTCCCAGACCGGTTGCCTAACCATGGTTAAAGAACCCAGTCTGCCCTACTATTTATCCATAGCTGGAGGGAGAGCAGGATTCATGCCTTTCCCTAGGGTATTACCGCTAAGTGAAATGCAATTACCACGTCCAGGATTTGAACTCGGGGCGACGAGTCCATTTCCCAAGACTTTAACCATTACATCACGCACTTCCTTTGTACATATAGATAGATAGATAGATAGATAGACAACAAAGTATAATATACTGTAAAACCAACCAACCAACCATCCAATGAACTGTTTACAAGAGATTGTCCTATTGATTTCCTTCTTGTCTGTAATGTCCGATTTCAAAGGATATTAATTAATAAAGGTAAATGATCAGCTGTCGAAGATAGTTGGTTATTTTCACCCTTTTCTTTAAGTCCTTTATTTCTTAGTAGTGATCATAATAATGTATGTATTATGGCTAAACACCACTAGGTTGATTCCTTTAAATACGAATAAATATTCTAAACTTTAATAAAAGCGAATCTACTTCCTTTATTTTTCATAATGACCATGTGTAAGTAATATTTTAAAGTACTGGTTGGTTGACTTATTTAAATACGAATGAATATCCAAAACATTAATATAAGTGAATCTAGATATTTGATCTTTAATAGCGACCATCTGAGAACCTGTATGTTATATGGATAAGTAGAGCTCTATGAGTACGTACTGCTATTTTGACTCCTTTAAATACGAATGATTAGCACACTTTGATACGGCCATTTATTTTTGCTAATACCTATCTGCCAACCCATATCCTTTATGTGCAAGTACTGCTAGGTTGGTTCATTTAAATCTATTAATAATGGAGATTCGCTTCCGGTTTTTGTTTGTAACAAAAATTACGTCTCGGCTTACGTCACATTACCCAAAATCGTCATAACAGAACAAATACACTCAAAGTTTGAACATGCAACATTAGACAGTCCTCATTGTTTTTTAAAACAAGTTTTAATAAATACATGTCTGGTATTATATATCTATATATAGTTTGTTTTATTTTGATAAATTTTTAAAGTTTACATTTGAAATTGTTTTATTTTTTAATCCTTTAATGAATTTGATGATTTTACTTACTTAGGGTACAAACTCGCTGACATTGAATTTTTTACTCCCACCCCTCAGGCAACATTTTTCAAAAATTTATTTTTACATCGCCCGGAGGGTGTTTTTTATTTCGCTAGTACATATAACATACAGGTGCTAAGATGATCATTATTAAAAAAAATTAAATGTCGATTCGCGTATATTAATGTTCAGGATATTTATTCGTATTTAAAGGAGTCAAGCTAGCGGTATTTAGCCATTAGCTCAGTCGGTAGAGCGTTCGGCTAGAAACCACAAGGTTCCTAGTTCAATACCGGTCCTCGCCAACTCAGCGTATGAGTAGCACAGGGATCTGTACGGTAAAGTAAGGAGCTGGTGGTAGGTGTGGCGCTTTACCTCAGATGCTAAAACAATCTCCTTGGTTTAGCGGTATTGAAAAGGAGATAGACTCCCTTGCTGACTGGCTGATACCGACTTTAGGCCACCCCGACGACTTTACTTACTTACTTACATACGCAAGGTCAGTATTTATGAACACACATCGTCAGTATGAAGAAATGAAGGAAGCATCGTCGCTTTTAATTAAGATTCTACCAAAAAATTGCGAAAACAGATGCTTTGTCCGAATTAAATTACCTACTAAAACAAACACGTTATTGAAATTCTAAAACAATTTATGCCGAAGTCATGTTTGTATTAGTCATTATTACTGGGTATTCAAATTATTTCTAATTCATTTTTCAAACATATTATTAAAACTCCTTTTTTATCTATTTAACCAATAGATGGAACCTGGAGTGATCGTACTTGGTGAGCCTAACAAGTACTACCACTCTGGGTCAATGTGGGCCTGCGAATAATGACAATGAAGGGGTACTCCACACTTCCCAGAACTCCAAAATTGGAACCTCACCATTAGATTCAGTTTTATAATAAGAGCAATACGGTAGGGACAATCATATAGGTGCTAGAGATTGACATGACCTGCCGATTGATTGGAGGGACCTCTCCGACCGCCCCTCTAGCCCAAGTAACGGTGCATGCCATGGGCTGCTCTGCAAACATCAACGAAACAGTATTTATCCATATGGCATAGATTTTTTTAAAATTTTGTACTAGTATCAATAAATTTCATATTTCAGGGTGGGCAAGAAATCAATGAGGGGTTGCCAAATTCTACCCTTTTACCATTAATAATTATTTTTTCTTTCTATTTCAGATATTGTATAGGAAATACTTTGGAAATTAATACGGCTAGAGAGACCATACAGTTGCTGAGGCAATGCCGAGACGTTCAATGCCTGATGGAGGGTATTCGTTTGGTTGCACGTCTCTGTACAGTTTCTAGGAGGTTAATATTCTGAGCAAGATAGGGGTTCCAGACCGGTGATGCTAATGACCGAGGGATTGTCTTGTGGGTCGGAGTTGGGCCTTTTTCTTGCACATACGCGGAGGGTTCTTCCAGTGAAGGCTTATGGGAGTTTCTTTGTTTTATTTAAAATTTATTTTTTATTTTAATTTTATTTTAACCCCCCACACTCCAATTAAAAAAAGAAAGTCTCACTTGCTGATTGAAACGAGGTCAGCCAAGTTCACTCAATGCTTTGGCGACAAGATTATCGCTCCCAACGGCAATATCAACTGGCCTTCACATTCCCCAGACTTGACTAGCCGGGACCTTTTATTATGGTGCTATCTCAAAGAAAAGGTTTACATCAACAAACCTCAAATTCTACACGAATTGAAGGAGAACATCAGGAATGAAGTCAGGGAATGAAATCATAATCGAGTGATCATGAAATCCGCCATGGATAATATTTTGGAAAGGGCACGAATTTATGAAGGTGAAAATCGAAACCATTTAAAAGATGTTATTTTTCATAAATAAATTCTTTCTTTTTTTTTTTTGGCAAACAAATCACCATTGTCTTTGTCATATCATGTTACCTTAATGAGATAAGAGAAACAAAGAAAGATAAGAGAAAGAAAGAAAGAAAAACAGAAATAAATAAAATAAAAAAGAAATATAAATAAAAAAGAATAATTAAATGGTGGAAGAAGAAGAAGAAGAAGAAGAAGAAGATGAAGAAGAAGAAGAATGAAATTAAGAAAGTAGGAAATATTTAAAAACAATAAGAAATAATGACATGAAGAACAAAAGAAAGAAAGAAAGAAAGAAAGAAAGAATAATAATTAGATGGCATAAGATGAAAGAGGAAGAAGTAAGAAGAAGGAAAAATAGAGATAATGAGATAAGAGAAAGAAAGAAAGAAAAACAGAAATAAATAAAATAAAAAAGAAATATAAATAAAAAAAGAATAATTAAATGGTGGAAGAAGAAGAAGAAGAAGAAGAAGAAGAAGAAGAAGAAGAAGAAGAAGAAGAAGAAGAAGAAGAAGAAGAAGAAGAAGAAGAAGAAGAAGGTACCTTCAAAAATAAAGAATCTATTCAAGTTCAAAATCTCTTACTTACTTCTTGGTCGCTCTGTATTTGATAAAAGCGACACTATGTCCTTTCTTTCTTAATAATGATCATACGTATCTATTATGGCTAAACACTGCTAGGTCAATTCCTTTAAATACGAATAAATATTCTAAACTTTAATAAAAGCGAATCTACGTCTTTTATTTTTAATAATGTTCATCTTACGACCTGTAACTGTTATGGATAAGTAGAGCTAGTTAACTTGATAAACTGAACTTCCGGTGTAATTTAATCAACACATGCGCGCCTGTATTAGTGTGTTTGCGCATGAGTGAAAGAAAAGTAGAAAGTTTTACATTGCTCGAGAAATGTATTTATACAAACACACGAAATATTTTGGCATGAGGATTCAAGAGATATCCACTTCCGACATAAGTTGGGTGATATTAGCATCGAAGATTATTGTGTAACACAATATATCTAATATATAAAGGGGAGATTTTGGTATGTACGTGTCAACGCATGACTTCAAAACGGGAGGTCAATCAGATTTAAAATCTTGCATACACATTGATATCGTTCTAAGTAAGAAAGCCTCCAAATTTGGTTATTGATTTTTACTGATTAAGGGATATAATTAATTAATTAAACCAAAATCAAATGATTTTCCGAAATCTATAAAATAGCTGCTACTGCTGATATTCCAGCTACAATCAGCAGACGAACCCCACCCTGCTGTCTCTTTGCCTATGTACACTCTATTAGAAAAAACAATTATATGGACACTTCAAACGACAAATCGGAGAGGTTGTACATGAAAAAACCTGGACATGGTTAAGAAAAGGAAACCTTAAGAGAGAAACTGAATCACTAATAATTGCTGCACAAAATAATGCCATAAGGACAAACTAATAACAAAGCGAAAATTACAAAACTAGACACGACTGGGTTGGGAAGGTGATCCACTGGGAATTATGCAAAAAAATAAATGTTGACCATACAATAAAATGGTATATGCATGAACCAGAATCTGTTCTTGAGAACGAAACGCGTAAAATTCTCTGGGACTTTGAAATAAAAACGGATCACCTTATCCCAGCAAGAAGACCAGACCTAGTGTTGATAAACAAAAAAGAAAGAACTTGTCAACTGGTGGATTTTGCAGTGCCAGCAGATCACAGGGTGAAGCTGAAGGAAAATGAAAAATGGACAAATACCTGGACCTTGCCAGAGAACTGAAAAAGTTATGGAATATGAAAGTCAAAGTGATATAAATTGTAGTTGGTGCACTTGGAACGGTCCCAAAGGGATTGGAAAATCTGGACATCAGAGGAAAGATTGAGACCATCCAGAGTACTGCACTGCTGCAATCTGCCAGAATACTCAGAAGAGTCCTGGAGATCTGAGGAGACTTGCTGTCACTCAGACTACAGTGAACTCAGACTCCAGTAAAAGACTATCAGCTAAGGCTAATGTAAAAACTCAAAAGGGGGGAATAATAATAATAATATCTTTTCAACTAGTATATTAGGTCTGAGACCTGTCAGCTGTTCCTTATAAACATTCATCTTAATTCCACAGAATATTTATAATCTTTCCACAGAGATGGGGCATTCACTATTGATGATTGTAGTTTATTCCACGTATTCACCACTCTGTTCCTAAAATAATTATGTCTTGCATTTGCTTTACAACATTTTTTTAAAGAGTTTTAATTTATGATCCCTGGTATTGATATTTTGAGCAATGTTTAGTAGATCAAAGTTCGTTGAATAAAATCTATGGGTATATTTGTAGACTTCAATCATATCCCCTTGTTTGTCGATAAATCAAACTTTATGAATCAATCTTCCTAAGAGTTTATTCATACGAAAGATTCTTTAAATCATTCATTACTTTAGTGCCCTATCGCTGGGGCATTAGAATGCACCTCTGCAGAGGGTAACACTCCCTCAAATGGAGTCATCTGTTGGCCATGGGTGGCGACCCCTGATAATGGATGAGCAGTCTCTCAACTGCAACACTCCACTTAGGACCTTACTTAGGCTAGACGGGCGGTCAGAGAGGGCCCCCTCCGATCAATCGGCTGGTCACGTCAAGCCCTAGCACCTATTTGATTGCCCCAACCCTATTGCCCTTATGGCAAGTCCCAACCCTTTTTATCATATGGGTGCTAGAAGGCGGTGACTGAGGGTCTACATGTCCTGGGAATAACGTTAAACTCTATATGATGGTGAGGTTCCAGTGTTGGAGATTTGGGGAATGTAGAGCAACCATTCATCACAATTGTTCCCTGGTTCACTCTGACCCGGAGTGGTAGTCCTGTTAGGGTCCCATATATGTGTTGAATAGAAAAATGTATTTATTAAAAAAATTGAGTATCCACTAAGAAATAATTTATTTCAAAACTTTATCGGCATTAAATGACCCACTGAGGTTGATATGCCGTAAAAAAAACAAAAACAAACCAAAGCATTACTTTAGTAGCTCTCCTTTGAACCCCTTCAATGAGTTTTATGTCCTTGATACTTGTTGACAGTTTTGTATATTTTCTACCTGTCCAGTTTTATTAAGTGTTTCATCATGTTTTATCATGTACAGGTGTTAGAATTGAAAACGATCAAATATCATTGCGACTTTAAAAAGTGTTTATTGAGGCTGAGTTTAATGTAAAAGAATTGAAATATACACGTCTTGACTGTAGAAGGCAGTAGTATACTGCGACTGAAACATTGTAAGAATAGCAACCGAAAAATCTTGCAATCTATCTCATCACTTATTTCGTCCAGATTAGATGGGAAAAAATCGATATAAGAATTCAATGACATTCCATTCTTCTTTTTTTCCTTGCTATTAATTAAATGAACATAATTTTTCATCTTTCTAAGATCCAAGAAATGAGTTTACAATTAATATGAATGAATCCCATGACGCCAATGGATCAACTGGATCCAATTTAGATTTGAACTTTCTATCGGAAATCTTATTTCATGATACTTGTTTACAGTTTTCTATTATTTTTGTACTTGTCTAGTTTTATCATGGGTTTTATTATATAATTGTTAGAATTGAAAACGATCAAATATCATTGTTTCTTTACAAAGTGTTTATTGAGACTGAGTTCGATGTAAAAAGAATTGAAATAGGAAGAATGATCTGCATTCTACAGAACCAGGTCAGAGAATATTGTCGAAGACAAACAGAAGCTCTTGTACTAACATCCCACGTCAACCTATATATCTTTATCTGTCTTACTATTCAAGTTTATATATATACATACATACATACATACATACATAAATATATATATATATATATATATATATATATATATATATATATATATATATAGAGAGAGAGAGAGAGAGAGAGAGAGAGAGAGAGAGAGTATCCAAAACTTGGTAGTAAGGGATGATTCTATATGTGATTTCTAAGACACACTGTATTATTATTGTATGATCCAGTATGTATAAACACAGTGAATCTTTAAATCACTAAATATGTGTAATAAACTTTTTAGATTATATACAGAGCAATATTTATCTTTGCAAGGAAGGAAAAAATCAACACCGTTATTCCATAATAAATTTATTTCGACAAAAATTTATAAAGGCCCCAATCCTTTCAAAGATATATATATATATATATATATATATATATATATATATATATATATATATATATATGTGTGTGTGTGTGTGTGTGTGTGTGTTTGTGTGTATATATATATATATATATATATATATATATATATATATTTGTGATGTTAGTCCAACAGTAAAAAAGAAGTCAAGTCGAGATAGGGTAAAATAAGACAAGTGTATTTACAATAATGGTACATAAATGACTAGCTTGTCGTTAACGGTAACAGTACAACCGTTTCACTCGGTGTCTCACTATTTATAGTGAGAACCGGTGTATATTCTCCACTGTAGGAACGGCCGGTACAACAATATATATATATATATGACTGAATCCCGACAATGGATCAACTGGATTCAATTTGGATCTGAACTTTCTATCGGAAATCTTATTTCATGATACTTTTTTAGAGTTTTCTATTATTTGTCTACTTGTCTCGTTTTATCATGGGTTTTATTATGTGTAGGTGTTAGAATTGAAAACGATCAAATATCATTGTTTCTTTACAAAGTGTTTATTGAGACTGAGTTCGATATAAAAAGAATTGAAATAAGAGAATGATTTGCATTCTACAGAACCAGGTCAGAGAATATTGTCGAAGACAAACAGAAGCTCTTGTATTAACATCCCACGCCAACCTATATATATTTATTTGTCTTACTATTTAAGTTCATATATATATATACAGGGTGCGACATAAGTAACGCCCTTTGTTTAAGTGGAACAAAATTAAAACCTTGATTATCCTATATTTTTTTTGAACATGAAGCATTATATCAGTTTTGTTAATATATCTTATTATAATGGAGATTGTGTGTTTTTCTGTCTGTAACCGAAACTACATTACTACTTAAGTCATAATTCCCTTAAGTTATTGACATCACATTCTCAATGATTTCATTTTTATTTAAACCTCAATGATTAATAAAATTGTTTTACATTATTAATACTGTTGACCATATCTACATACTAATAACATGTAATTATATTTATATATACAACAAAATAGCGGTTTACAGTGTGGACAGGAATGCTAATTTGCATATTGATATTAAAAATGTGATTTTAATAAATATGTGCTTAGTATTATTGATTTCTAACTGTTTGGTTTTATTTTAATGAATATAAGCAAAAATCTCTTCAATGAATCTTAAATGAAATCCCTTAACAAGAAAAGATAACTGTCATTTTATTCTTTACTTCCTCTTACTTCTTCTTTTAACTAAATACTTAAATTAGAAAAATAACAATGAAAGACGAGAGTGATAGAAGAGTAAGTTTCAGTTGTTCTATTTTTCGATTATACCCCCTTCTGTTTCAAATCTTTTTAACTGCATTCTTATTTAGTTTCATTAGCCTTTCTTATTTAATGAAAATTAACTTAAGTAACGATTCCTTTTTCACATTTTTTTCAACTATCAACGTAATCTTTGAGAGACCTCTAAGACTCCTTGTGGGTATACCTATGATCAGCTTGGATCAAGTTCAATGCCATGTGAGGAGTAACTATTTTGTTTGGTAAATAGACATTTGGAGATCATTATAAAATGTACTGATTCTAGAGCATCGAAAAAGAGAAAGCTCGGAAGAAAACATTAGAGATAGAAAAGTGAACGTCTGACAGAGATAAAAACAAAGTGGAAGTGATTAAACGGAATATTAATTAATATTTTAGGCTTGCATTAATTCATAACTAGAGATAAATTTATGGTATCTTTCCAATATTTTTTTTGAATGTTTCACAAGTTTTGAAGAAGAAGAAGAAGAAGAAGAAGAAGAAGAAGAAAGAAGAAGAAGAAGAAGAAGAAAGAAGAAGAAAGAAGAATCATCCAGGTGTGCAGAGAAAGAAAAAACGAAGGAACAAAGAAAGAAGAAGGAATGAATGAGAAGCAAAAGACATGGCCAAAAAATATAAAAAAATACAGTTGACTAATGTCTCCAATAACATCTGCTATGAATGCAGCAAATATCTTATAAATACTTCAATAAATTTGACTTCAAAATTTTTCCCCAGACGCAAAATAAAAAAATTCTAAATACTTTTAAATGTAATACTTTTTAATAAGTATATTATGTAATAACAAAAACTTTCATAATTTCCATCACTAACACAATCATCATCATGATCTCATAATCATCATCGTTATTGTTATCTTGTGGTTATGAGAGCATATATTCTTGTCGTTGGGCTTAAAAATATACTAACTTCTATCCCCTACCTGTGTATTAGGGGTAAGTAAAAAGTGTAAATTGGTGGAATGGCCTGTTGATGGTATCAGCCAGATAGCATGGGAGCCTACCCCATTTCCAACTAGCGTTAGCCAAGGGATAAAATTTGTTTTTTGTTTTTTTCTGCGGTAGGGTGCCCATAAACTACTCATCAGCTCCCCACTTTACCGCACAGATCTAATCCATTCAAATCTTTTGCTGAGTTTGCGTGGACAGGTGTTCGAAACTAGAAACCCTGTGGTTCTTGTGGATTCTCTACCGAGTGAGATAAGGCGGGGGGGTCTGGCATAATATATTTTTCCAACCCCTCGCCGAGAGAATTGACACAGGTCAATTTCTTAGCGATTTAAACAGGTTTGAATTCGAGATTTCCCTTCTCCTAGACTGGTTCACCTAGCCATGATTAAAAACCCAGTCTATAACCCTCTATTTTCCCATAGCTCGAGGAAGAGTAGGATCATACCTTTCCCAAGGGTATTAAGCCCTAAGTGAAATGCAATTACCACGTCCCAGGATTGAACTCAGGGCGACGAGTCCTTTTCCCAATGAACTTTAAACCATTACCCACGCGCTTCAGATATATATGCCTGCCATAATATCTGTGCTCTGGAGATCGCAGAAATGTGGAAGGTTCCCCCTTGGGAAAGGTATGAATCTACTCTTCCTCGAGCTATGGGTAAAATAGCAGGGTAGACTGGGTTTTTTATCATGGCTAGGTAACCAGTCTAGAAAGAGAACTCTGAAATTCAAAACCTGTTTAAACTCGCTTAAGAAATTTGGACCTTGTGTCACATTCTGCTCGTGCGGAGGGTTGGAAATATATATATGCGACCCCCCGCCATTATCCTCCACTCGGTACCGAGAATGCCACATGAAGCAACCACAGGGTTTCCCTAGTTCGACACATGTCCACGCAACTCAGCAAAAGATTTGAATGGATTAGATCTGTTGCCGGTAAAGTGGGGAGCTGATGATAGTTATGGCAACCCTACCGCAGAAAAACAAAAACAATAATCCCTGGTCTAGACGCTATGAAATGGGGTAGCGCTCCCTGCTTATCTGGCTGATACAATCAACAGGGCCATTCACCAATTTACTTACTTTACTTACCCTAATACACAGTAGGGGATAGAGTTAGTATATTTTAAGCCCCAACGACAAGAACGATATATCCTTCAAACCACAAGATAACAATAACGATGAATGATTATGAAATGATCATGATATGATTGTGTAGTGATGGAAATTATGAAGTTTGTTATTTACATAATATACTATTAAAAAGTGTTACATTCTAAAATATTTTACGAATTTTTTAATTTTGGTCTGGGGAAATTTGAAGTCAAAATTATGTGAAGTATTTATAAGATATTCTGCTGTCTATCATAGCAGATGTTAATTGCAGACTTAAGTGCAACTGTATTTTATTATTTTGGCCATGTCTTTTGCTTCTCAATCATCTCCTTCTTTCATTCTTGGTTCCTCCTTCGTTTTTTTCTTCTCTGCACCCTGGATGACTTCTTTCTTCTTCTTCTTCTTCTTCTTCTTCTTCTTCTTCGTTCTTCTTCTTCTTCTCTTCTCTTCTTCTTCTTCTTCAAAACTTTGAACATTCAAAAAAATATTGAAGATACCATAATTTATCTCTAATTATGAATTTTAATTGCAAGCCTAAAAATATAATTAATATTTCCGTTTTAATTAACTTCCACTTTGTTTTTAATCTCTGTCAGAGTCACTTTTCTGATCCTAATGTTTTCTTCGAGCTTTTCTCTTCTTTTCGATGCTTAGAATTCAGTTACATTTTATAATGATCCAAATGTCTAATTACAAAACAAAATAGTTAACTCTCCTCAACATGGGCATTGGAACTTGATCAAGCTGATCAGAGTATACACCAAGAGTCTTAGAGGTCTCTCAAGATTTACGTTGATCAGTTGAAAAAAAATGTGAAAAGAATCGTTACTAGTTATTCCATTAATAGAAAGGCTAATGAAACTAAATAAGAATGCAGTTAAAAAATTTGAAACAGAAGGGGGTTAATCAGAAAATAGACAACTCGAAACTTATCTCTATCACATCTCGTCTTCCATTGTTAATTTTTTCTTAATTTGTATTTAGTTAAAAGAAGAAGTAAGAGGAAGTAAAGGATAAAATGACAGTTATCTTTTCTTGTTAAGGGATTTCATTTAAGATTTCATTGAAGAAGATTTTTTGCTTATATTCCATAAAATAAACCAAACAGTTAGAATAATAATAGCTAAGCACATAATTTATTAAAATCCACATTTTTAATATCATATGCAAATTTAGCATTCTAAACTGTGATAAAAGCAATCTGACGTCATTTATTTTACATAATGACCATGTTGTAATATATTCTAAGTAATGGGTGAGCTGAGTTACTCCTTTTAAATACAATAAATATCCAAACATTTCATTAAGCCGAATCTAGATTTTTATTTTTTAATAATGAGCATCTACAACCTGTATGTTATATGTCTAAATAGAGAGCTATTTGTGTATTTACTGCTAGGTGGATCCTTTAAATACGAATGATTAACTACACTTTAAACGTCTATTATTTTGATAATTGATATTCTGCCAAACCATATCCTGTATGTGTAAGTACTGCTTGCCTTTATTCTTTGAATACAAGTAATTATCCTAATCTTTGATAAAAGTAAGCACTACGTCCTTCGTTTCTAAATTAATTGCCATATGTATGTGAGAGGGCCTAAATACCAGCTAGACCCATCTCTTGGAAACAAATAAATTTCTAAAATTTAATATACGCGAAATCTACGTCCTTTATTTTTACATAATGGATCCATGTGTATGTAATATTTGAAAGTTACTGGTGGGTGATTCCTTAACATACGAATAAAACATCCTAACATTAATATAAGCGAACTAGATATTTATTTTTAATAATGATCCTTTATAACCTGTATGTTATATGTCTAAATAGAGAGCTATATGTGTATGTACTGCAGTTTAACTCCTTAAATACGAATTAATAATATTACACTTTTAATACTACTTTATTATTAATAATAGATATCTGCCAAACCCATATTATGTATTAATAGTACTGCTATGTTGGCTCGTTTAACACAAATAAAATATCCCAATCTTTAATAAAAGTGGGGGGGAAAACGCTAAATTCCTAAATAATGACTAATGTGTATGAAATATGGCTAAACACCGCTAGGTTGATTCCTTTAAATACCAAATAAATATTCTAAACTTTAATAAAAGCGAATCTACTCCTTTATTTTTTCATAATTGACCATGTGTATTAATATGTGAAAGTACTGTAGATTAAACTCCTTAAATATAAATAATCCTAACATTTATTAATGGCAATCTAGATGTTTCATTCTTAATAGCGACCATCTTAGGAACCTGTATGTTGATATGATAAGTGAACCTCTATGGGTATGTACGGCCTCGTTGACTCCTTTAAATTACGAATGACTTAGGCACACTTGATACGGCATTTATTTTTGATAATACCTATCTGCCAACCGATACCTTTATGTGCAAGTACTGCGGGCGTGATTCATCTAAATATAAATAAATAACCTAATATTTTATAAAAAGCAACGCTACGTCCTTCTTTCTTATAATGAGCATTATGTATAATAATATTTGGTTAAAATACCGCTTAGGTCAATTCCTTAAATACGAATAACATTCAAACTTTAATAAAAGCGAATCCGTCTTTTATTTTAGTTAATGTTCATTCTACGAACGTGTATCGTATGGATAAGTAAGCTGTTAACTTGATAAACTGAATTCGGTTAATCTACATCAGCGCATGCGCACGTGTATTAGTGTGCTACTCAAGAGTGAAAGAAAAGTTGGTAAGTTTTTACCATTGCTCGATAAATGTATTTAACACAACGCACGAAATATTTTTGGCATGAGATTCAAGAGATTTTCCCTTCCGACATAAATTGTGTGATTTGGAAATCGGCGTCACAAAGGGACAGGCAACAAAATTCGCATGATTGCAAAACTTTGCAAACAATTCCATTTTACACTCAGAATGTAAAAATGATTTTGGAAACATATTGCCTGTATGGGTGGGAGCTAAAAGATTCAATGTCAGCGAGTTTGTACCCTAAGTAAACAAAATCATCAAAGTCATTAACTGTTAAATTGTGTATTAAAAATAAAACCAAACTATATATTAATATATAATACGAAGTCATTGTGTTTATTAAAACTGTTTAAAAAAACAATGAGGACTGTCTAATCCTTGCCGTGATGCTTAGCAAAATAAAAACGTCTTCCGGGCGATGTAAAAATAGATTTTTTGAAACATAATTGCTCAGGGGTGAGTTAAAAATTCAATAATCAGCGAGTTTGTACCCTAAGAGTTAAAACTCATCCAAAATTCATTAAAGGATAAAAAATAAAAACAATTTGAAAGGTAAACTTTAATATGTATTAAAATAAAAGAACTATATATAGAATATAATACCAGTTATGATTAGTTAAAAACCTTGTTTTTAAAAAAACAAGTGAGACCGTCCAATGTTTGCATGTTCAAATTTTGAGTTTTATTATTCTATTTTTATTGACGATTCTTGGGTAATGCTGACTTAAGCAGTGACGTAATCTATGTTACAGACAAAAAGCAGGAAGCGAATCTCCATTTATTAATAGATTTTGAAGTCAGGTAGACTTCAAATTACCTAATAATAATAATAATAATAACACTAATTAAATTTTTGCGTACAGTGCACAGATGCCACCCAAACTCACAAAGTCTTCATCTATAGTACATTAGACATGATGAACTAATGTCAGAACATGAATAGGGTACCAGTATAATATACGTGCATGTGTGCATTATGCGTATGGGGGTATCAGTAAGTGTTGGCGATTACAGGAAGCATGGAGGCTTTAAAGATGCCGTATTTCGCAGCCTACAATGGATGCAGGCAGTTTATTTCCATGCCTTGGTAACTCTGGAGTGTGAAAAATATACCCCAACAGATCATGTGAGCTATACGTTTCCTGACTTTGTAGGCATGCCCATAATCCATTAGGTAAACAAATTATAGGCTTAACTATTCTCAATGATAAATTTACATATATGGTCATCAATATTCCGTATTGAATATTAATAATTTTCAATACTTCATAAATTTTTAGCAGAATTAGTAATGAACCGGTTGATATTTAATTAGGTATATATATTTTGTCGTAATGTGTTTTATTTTGGGTTTCATCCGGGACATACATTACATATCGATTACACGTCTTGTCAAACGACTGCCACTCCTTCAGTCATTGTCCGTTGTATTCATCATTACTTTTCAATTCCTGCAAAGTCTGGCATATTAGACATATTTGCGCACTCATAACAACCGGTGTTGAAGGAGTCGACAGCCGTATACGCATCACTGTGAACTTCTCATGTGACGTTTGAGACACCAGCTGTTCGGCACACTTTTGATTTCGCAACGTCTTGTCAGACGACTGCCAAACTCCTTTCAATCATTGGCCCTTGTGAGCTCGTTCATGACTTTTCAATCCTGCAAGTCTTGCATAACTAGAAATAATTTTGCAGAATAAGTAAGAACCGGTGATATTTTATAGTATATATGTATATTTAGTTTGTCGTAATGTTTTATTTTGTTAGTTTCATCCGACAATACATTACATATCTATCACGTCTTTGTCAGGACGATTGGCCACTCCTTCAGTCATTGTACCGTTTGTGAGGCCCATTCTTGACTTTTGAATCCTGTCAAAGTCTTGCATAACTTAGAAAATATCTCGCACACTAACGATCGGTGTTGACTTGAATCGGAACAGTGTAGTATACGCATCACTGTGAACTTTCATGTGAATTCAGAAATTACATTACTGTAAATAATCTATGTATATGATCAGGTCGTCAAAGCGCTACGGTTACTATTTGTAATCCATGTACTAGCTTTTCAATGCGGATACATGCGGCGACTAAGCAGGAAACAAAAAATACATATATAGCTTCATACCTCTTTCCTACTTACTTCTATCTTCTTCTTGGCGTCTATGATATCTTAAGTTCTCTAGGGTCTGCTTCTAACATCTCTTCTAGGGTCTCTTCCTAGCGTTGGACTTCGTCTTGGAAGATCGGTTGCACTTAACTCATTTTTTCTTCTTCATCAGGTCTTATTACCAAGACATTCCACGACAAAAACCGTGTTATTTTCTTTAAGCTTTATTTACTTAAACTAAACATTTCATGTAAATAACATCTGACAACACAGCGCACGTATTGAGGGTGGTTCCAGTTAATGCAGACATCTCTCTGCCTGACGTCCAACTGAAACTGCGGAACCCAACCAGTCCACGTGACTTCACGTACTTTTCGCGGGCTTCCTGTAATATTCCATGGAAAGATCCGCCTCGTGATATGAAAAGGCCATGCCTTTAGAAATACAGGGGATGACAATAATCTATGCAAACCGCATAACGATATGTAACATATACATACATACATACATACATACTTACACACCCACTGTCCTTTATATATGGTAGATAATGCCATCTGTTTCAACCGTATGCTCTATGGAAAGTACAGTAATTTGATTCCTTTACAATATGCATGATCGTAACGTAGCTTCAATAAAAGTGACTTAACGCCATTTATTTTTGATAATAACTCATCTTCTATCCAACAATCCTGCTAGTGTATGTACTGCTAGGTTGATCTTTCAAAACAATAATTCGAGTTTATTTTCTAATAATGACATAGGTATATATGGCTAATTACCGCTAGTTTCATTTCTTTCAATACGAGTAAATATCTAAACATTATAAAACTGTCTCTACGTCATTTATTCTTGATAATAACCTTCATCCAGCCGTATCTATGCAGGTGTAAGTACTGTAGTTTGATTCATTTAATTAAAATAAATATCCTAGTCTTTAAATCAAACCTTCATTATACTTTTGCTCCAAAACAAGCCTGGTGATATTTAATGTGTAGATAATTACTTTGTCGTTGAATGTTTTATTTTCGAAGTTTACTCCGAACATACACATACAAACACAAACTGCCCTTTTACATATTAATACTATCTTACCAACCTCCGCACGAGCAGGATACGACACAAGGTCATTTTTTAAGGGAGTTTACAGGTGTGAATTCAGAGTTTTCCTTCTCCCAGACCGGTTTGCCTAACCATGGTTAAAGAACCCAGTCTGCCCTACTATTATTCCGATAGCTGGAGGAGAGCAGGATTCATGCCTTTCCCTAGGTATTACCGCTAAGGAAATGCAATTACCCACGTCCAGGGATTTGAAACTCGGGGCGACGAGTCCATTTTCCAAGACTTTAACCATTACATCACGCACTTCCTTTGTACATATAGATAGAAGATAGATAGATAGACAAAAAAGTATTCATTATACTGGTAAAACCAACCAACCAAACCATTCCAATGAACTGTTTACAAGAGATTGTCACTATTGATCCTTCTTGTCTGTAATGTCGATTTTCAAAGGATATTAATTAATAAGGAAATATCAGCTGTCGAAGATAGTTGGTTATTTTCACCTTTCTTTAAGTCCTTTATTTCTTAGTAGGGATTCATAATAATGTATGTATTATGGCTAAACACCACTAGGTCTGATTCCTTTTAAATACGAATAAATATTCTAAACTTTAATAAAAGGCGAATCTACTTCCTTTATTTTTCATAATGACAGGTGAAGTAATATTTTTAAAAGTACTGGTTGTTGACTTATTTAGAATAGAAGAATATCCAAAACATTAATATAAGTGAGATCTAGATATTTGATCTTAATAGCGCCAATCTGAGAACCTGTGATTTATATGGATAAGTAGAGCTCTATGAGTACGTACTGCTATATTTGACTCCTTTTAAATACGAATGATAGCACAACTTTTGATACGGCCATTTATTTTTGACTAATACCTATCTGCCAAACCCATATCCTTTATTGCAAGTACTGCTAGGTTGGTTCATTTAAATCTATTCAATATGAGATTCGCTTCCGGTTTTTGTTTGTAACAAAATTACGTGCTCGGCTTACGTTCACATACCCAAAATCGTTCATGAACAAGGAACAAATACACTCAAAGTTTGAACATGCAACACTTAGGACAGTCTTCATTGTTTTTTTAAACATTTTTAATAAATACATGTCCTGGTATTATATATCTATATATAGTTGTTTTATTTTGATAAATTTTTCTTTAAAGTTTACATTTGAAAATTGTTTATTTAATCTTAATGATATTTGATGACTTTATTACTTAGGGTACAAAACTCGCTGACATTTGAAATTTTTTACTCCCACCCCTCAGGCAATCATTTTCAAAAATTATTTTTACATCTCCCGGATGGTGTTTTTTATTTCGCTAGTAACAATAACATACAGGTGCTAAGATGAATCATTATTAAAAAAATTAAATGTCGATTCGCGTGATATTTAGATGTTCAGGATATTTATCGCTATTTAAAGGAGTCAGCTAGCGGTATTAGGCCATTAGCCTCAGTCGGTAGAGCGTTCGGTAGAAACCACAAGGGTTCCTAGTTCAAACCGGTCCTCGCAACTCAGCGTATGAGTAGCACAGGGATCTTGTACGGTAAAGTAAGGAGCTGGTGGTAGGTGGCGCTTTTACCTCAGATGCTTAAAAAATCTCCTGGTTTAGCGGATGAAAAGGAGATAGGACTCCCTTGCTGACTTGGCTGAACCGACTTAGGCCACCCCACGACTTTACTTACTTAACTTACAAGCAGTGTCAGTATTTATGAACACCACATCGTCAGTATGAAGAAATTGAAGGAACATCGTTCGCTTTAATTTAAGATATCTACCAAAAAATTTGCGAAAACAGATGCTTTGTTCCAATTAAATACCTACAAAACAAACACGTTATGAAATTCTAAAAACAATTTATTGCCGAAGTCATGTTTTGTATTACATTATTACTGGGTATTCAAATTATTTCTAACTTCATCTTTAAATATTATTAAACTCCTTTTTTATCATTTAAACCAATAGATGGAACCTGGAGTGATCGTTACTTGGTAGCCTAACCAGAGTACTACCACTCTGGTCAATGTGGTCCTGCGAAAATGACAATGAAGGGGTACTCCACACTTCCCAGAAACTTCCAAAATTGGAACCTCACCATTAGATTCAGTTTTATTAATTAGAGCCCAATACGTAGGGACAATATATAGGGCTAGAAGATGACATGACCTGCGCTCCCCCCCCCCCCCCCCCCCCCATTGATTGAGGGACCTCTCCGACCGCCCCTCGTAGCCCAAGTCAAACGGGCAGCCATGGGCTGCTCTGCCAAAACATCACGAAACAGTATTTATCCATATGGCCATAGATTTTTTTAAAAATTTTGTACTAGTATCAATAATTTTCATATTTCGGGTGGGCAAAGAAATCAATGGGGTTGCCAATTCTACCCTTTTACATAATAATTTTTTCTTTCTATTTCAGTATTGTATTAGGAAAATACTTTTGCGAAATTAATACGGCTTAGAGAACCATACAGTTGCTGAGCAATGCGAGACGTTCAATGCCTGATGGAGGTATCGTTTGTTGCACTCTCTGTACAGTTTCTAGGAGTTAATATTCTGAGCAAGTAGGGGTCCAAGACCGAGATGCTAAGACGAGTGATTGTCTGTGGGTCGGAGTGGGCCTTTTCTTGCACATACGCGGTAGGTTCTTCCAGTTGAAGGCTTCTGGGAGTTTTCTTTGTTTTATTTAAAATTTATTTTTTATTTTTAATTTTATTTTAACCCCCCACACTTCCAATTAAAAAAAGAAAGTCTTCACTTGCTG
Organism: Doryteuthis pealeii; assembly: GCA_023376005.1. NCBI lineage: Eukaryota > Metazoa > Mollusca > Cephalopoda > Myopsida > Loliginidae > Doryteuthis > Doryteuthis pealeii. Next base: position 10,164,920 of record CM042172.1, on the reverse strand, counting down.
ATTGAAACGAGGTCAAGCGCAAGTTCACTCAATGCTTTGCGAACAAGATTATCGCTCCCAACTGCAATATCTCAACTTTGCCTTCACATTCCCCAGCTTGACAGCCGGGACCTTTATTATGGTGCTATTCTCTCAAAAGAAAAGGTTACATTCAACAAACCTCCAAATTCTACACGGAATGAAGGAGAACATCAGGAATGAAGTCAGGGAATGAAATCATTAATCGAGTGATCATGAAATCCGCCTGGAATATTTTGGAAAGGTCACGAATTTTATGGAAAGGGAAAATCGAAAACCATTTTAAAAGAGTATTTTTCATAAATAAATATCATTTCTTTTTTTTTTTGGCAAACAAATCCCCATTGTCTGTCATATCATGTTTACCTTAATGAGATAAGAGAAACAAGAAAATAAGAGAAAGAAAGAAGAAAAACAGAATAAATTAAAATAAAAAAAGAAAATAAAATAAAAAGAATAATTAAATGGTGGAGAAGAAGAAAGAAGAAGAAGAAGAAGATTTGAAGAAGAAGAAGAATGAAATAAGAAAGTAGAAATATTTAAAAAACAATAAGAAATATGACAGAAGAACAAAAGAAAGAAGAAAGAAAAAAGAAAGAATAATAATTAGATGCTAAGATGGAAAGAGGAAGAAGTAAGAAGAAGGAAAGATAAAGAGTAATGAGATATAGAAAGAAAGAAAGAAAACAGAAATAAATAAATAAAAAAGAAAATAAATAAAAAAAGAATTAATTAAATGGGGAAGAAGAGAAGAAGAAGAAGAAGAGAAGAAGAAGAAGAGAAGAAGAAGAAGAGAAAGAAGAAGAGAAGAAGAAGAAGAAGAAGAAGTAAAACCTCAAAAAAAAGAATCTATTCAAGTTCAAAATCTTCTTACTTACTCTTGGTCGCTCTGTATTTGATAAAAGCGACACTATGTCCTTTCTTCTTAATAATATCATACGTTCTATTATGGCTAAACACTGCTAGGTCAATTCTTAAATACGAATAAATATCTAAACTTTAATAAAAAGGGGCCCGGAAATTTTCTAAACCCCCGTTTCTTTTTATTTTAATAATGTTCAACTACGACCTGTTGTTTCTAAGTTATGATAAGTAGAGCTAGTTAACTTGATAAACCTGAACTTCCGTGAATTTAATCAACACTGCGCGGCCTGTATAGTTGTTTGCGCATGAGTGAAAGAAAGTAGAAAGTTTACATTGGCTCGAGAAAGTATTTATACAACACACGAAATATTTGGCATGGGATTCAAGAGAATCCACTTCCGAATGTTGGTGATATAGCATCGAAGTTATTGTGCTAACACAATATATCTAATTAAAAGAGATTTTGTATGTACGTGTCAACGACATGACTTCAAAAGGAGGTCAATCGATTTAAATCTTGCAACCATTGATATCGTTCTAAAGTAAGAAAGCCTCCAAATTGGTTATTGTTTTTACTGATTAAGGGATATAATTAATTAATTAAAACCAAAACAAAGATTTTCCGAAATCAAAAATGGCTCTAACTGCTGATATTCCGAGCTACAATCAGCAGACGGAACCCCACCCTGCTGCGCTTTGCTATGTACACTCTATTCAGAAAAACATTATATGACACTTCAAACGACAAATCGAGAGGTTTTACATTGAAAAAACCTGGACATGGTAGAAAACGAAACCTTAAGAAGAGAAAACTGAACACTAAATAATGTGCACAAAATAATGCCATAAGGACAAACTAATACAAAGCGAAAATTACAAAACTAGACCGACGGGTTGGAAGTGATCCACTGGGAAATTATGCAAAAAAATAAAATGTTGACCATACAATAAAATGGTATATGCATGAACCAGAATCTGTTCTTGAGAAACGAAACGCGTTAAAATCTCTGGGACTTTGAAAGGAAAAAGGATCACCTTATCCCAGCAAGAAGACCAGACCTAGGTTGATAAACAAAAAGAAAGAACTTGTCAACTGGTGGAATTTTGCAGTGCCAGGCAGATCAACAGGGTGAAGCTGAAGGAAAATGAAAAATGGACAAATACCTGGACCTTGCCAGAGAAACATGAAAAAGTTATTGAATATGAAAGTCAAAGGTGATATAAATTGTAGTTGGTGCACTTGAACGGGCCAAAGGATTGAAAATCTGGGACATCAGAGGAAAGATTGAGAGCCATCCAGAGACTGCACTGCTGCCAATCTGCCAGAATACTCAGAGATCCGAGATCTGAGGAAGACTTTTGTGCACTCAGAACTACAGTGAACTCAGACTCAGTAAAGACTATCAGCTAAGGCTAACTGTAAAAATCAAAAAAGGGGGGAATATAATAATAATATCTTTCAACTAGTATATTAGGTTGAGACCTGTCAGCTGTGTCCTTATAAACATTCATCTAATTCCACAGAAATTTATAATCTTCCTCAGAGATGGGCATTCACTATGATGATTGTAGTTTTATTCCACGTATTCACCACTCTGTTCCTTAAAATAGATATGTCTTGCATTTGCTTTACAACATTTTTTTAAAGAGTTTTTAATTTATATCCCTGGATGATATTTTGGCATGTTAGTAGATCAAGTTCGTTGAAAAATCTATGGTATATTGTAGACTTCAATCATATCCCCTCTTGTTTGTAGATAATCAAACTTTATGAATTCAATCTTCCTAGATTATTCATACGAAAGATTCTTTAATCATTCATTACTTTAGGGCCCTATCGCTTGGGCATTAGAATGCACCTCTGCAGAGGGTACACCTCAAATGAGTCAATCTGTTGCAGGGTGGCGACCCCTGAATGGATGAGCAGTCTTCTACAACTGCAACCACTCCATTAGACCTTACTTAGGCTAGACGGGCGGTCAGAGAGGCCCCCTCCGACAATCGGCTGGTCACGTCAAGCCCTAGCACCTATTTGATGCCCAACCTATTGCCCTTATGGCACAGTCCCACCCTTTTATCTATGGGTGCTAGAAGGCGGGATGAGGTCACATGTCCTGGAATACGTTAAACTCTAATGATGGTGAGGTTCCGTGTTGGCAGATTTGGGGAATTGTAGAAGCAAACCATTCATCACAATTGTTCCTGGTTCACTCTGACGCCGGAGTGGTAGTCCTGTTAGGGTCCCATATATTTGTGATTAGAAAAATTATTATAAAAATTGAGTATCCACTAAGAAAATAATTTATTTCAAACTTTCGGCATTAAATGACCCACTGAGGTGAATTGCCGTAAAAAAAACAAAAACAAACCAAAGCATTACTTTAGTAGCTTCTCCTTTGAACGCCCTTCAATGAGTTTATGTCCTTGTATTGTTGACAGTTTTTATATTTTACCTGTTCCAGTTTTTATTAAGTGTTCATCATGTTTTATCATGTACAGGTGTTAGAATTGAAAAACGATCCAAATATCCATTTGCGACTTTACAAAGTGTTTTAGCTGAGTAATGTAAAAAAGAATTGAAATATACAGTTTGACTGTAGAAGCAGTAGTATACTCGACTGAAACATTTGTAAGAATAGCAACCGAAAAACTTGCAATCTATCTCAATCACTTATTTCGTCCAGATTAGATGGGAAAAAATCATATAAAATCAATGACATTCCATTTTCTTTTTTTCCTTGCTATTAATAAATGACATAATTTTTCATCTTTCTAAGATCCAAGAAATGAGTTACAATTAATATGGAATGAATCCCATGACGCAATGGATCAACTGATCAATTTAGATTCTGAACTTCTATCGGAAATCTTATTCATGATACTTGTTTACCAGTTTCTATTATTGTTTGGACTGTCTAGTTTTTTCATGGGTTTTATTATATAATTGTTAGAATGAAAACGAATCAAAATATCATTGTTTCTTTACAAAGTGTTTATGAGACTGAGTTCGATGTAAAAAGAATTGAAATAGAGAATGATCTGCATTCTACAGAACCAGTCAGAGGAATATTGTCGAAGAACAAACAGAAGCTCTTGTATAAAATCCCACGTCAACCTATATATCTTATCTGTCTTACTATTCAAGATTATAATATTAACAACATACATACATACATAATAAATATATATATAATATATATTATATATATATATATCTATAATTATAATAGAGAGAGAGAGAGAGAGAGAGAGAGAGAGAGAGAGAGGAGAGAGAGATGAGAGTATCCAACTTGGTAGTAAGGATGATTTCTATATGTGATTTTCTAAGACACACTGTATTATTATTGTATGATCCAGTATGTATAAGACACAAGTGAATCTTTAAATCACTAAATATGTGAATAAACTTTTTAGATTATATACAGAGCAATATTTATCTTTGCCAAGGAAGGAAAAAAATCAACACGTTATTCCAATAATTTATTTCGACAAAAATTTATAAGGCCCCATCCTTTCAAAATATATATATATATATATATATATATTATATAATATATATATAATATTATATATATGTGGTGTTGTTGTGTGTGTGTGTTGTGTGATATATATATAATAATATATATATATATATATATTATATATGTGTGAGTTAGTCCAACAGTAAAAAAAAGCAAGTCGAATAGGGTAAAATAGACAAGTGTATTTACAAATAATGGTACATAACATGATAGCTTGTCGTAACGGTAACAGTACACCGTTTCACTCGGTGTCTCACTGATTTATAGTGAAACCGGTGTATATTCTCCACTGTAGGAACGCCGGACAAACCAATATATATATATATATGACTGAAATCCCGACAATGGATCCAACCTGATTCATTTGGATCTGAACTATTCTTATCGGAATCTTATTTCATGATTACTTTTTTAGAGTTTTCTATCTATTTGTTCTACTGTTCGTTTATCAGGTTTTATTATGTGTAGGTGTTAGGATTGAAACGATCAAATATCATTGCTTCTTTACAAAAGTGTTTTATTGAGACTGAGTTCGTATAAAAAGAATTGAAATAAGGAGAAGATTGCTTCTAACAGAACCAGGTCAGAGAATATTTCGAAGGGACAAACAGAAAGCTCTTGTATTAACATCCCACAGCCAACCTATATATATTATTTGTCTTACTATTTAAGTTCATATATATAGATACAAGGGTGCGACTAAGTACGCCCTTTGTTTAAGTGGAACCAATTAAAAAACCTTGATTATCCCTAATTTTTTTGAACATGAAGCATTATATCAGTTTTGTAATATATCTTATAATGGAGATTGTGTGTTTTTCGTCTGAACCGAAACTAACCATACTACTTAAGTCATAATTCCACTAAGTTTTGAATCACATTCTCAATGATTTTCTTTTTATTTAACCTCAATGATTATAAAATTGTTTTACATTATTAATACTGTTGACCATATCTACACTAATAACATGTAATTATATTTATATATACAACAAAGATACGGTTTAACAGTGTGGGACAGGAANAATAGAGAGAGATAGACATTTATTATTCTTGTTTATGGATTTCCATTTAAGAATTTAATTGAAAAGAGAATTGGTTGCTTATATTCATTAAAATAAAAATCAAACAATTAGAAATCAATAATAGTAAGCACATATTTATTAAATTCGATTTTTTTAATATCAATATGCAAATTAGCCTTCCCGTTCACACTGTAAACCGCTATTTTGTTGTATATATAAATATAATTGCATGTTTTTAGTATGTTGATATGGTTAACAGTATTAATAATTTAAAACAATTTTATTAATAATTGAGATTAAAATAAGAATAAAATCATGGAGAATGTGATGTCAATAACTAAGGGAATTGTGACTAGAGTATTAATATAGTTTCGGTTACAGACAGAAAAACACACAATCTCCATTATAATAAGATATATATATATATATATTATATATATATATATATATTTCTTTCTTTCTTTCTTTCTCTTGCGTCTGAGGTGACCTTGTTCACCATCATCGTAAAAAAAATATATGTGAAGAATTCTTCCAGCGTTACATCAATTAAAGAATCTCATTTTGAAAATCCGTTCAGATAACACCGTATAAAACAAGTTTCACTTTTTTCTGGTTCCGGGGCATAAAGTCCTTCGAAAGTAAATAAAAAAAAAACCGTATTTTCTTTTCAAACATTCTATTTCTAACCTAGATAACAACATTTTCTTTATAATTTACTCATCTCCTGAACGTTCCTTGTAGATTCGGTGCCGATTACCTGATGGGGATTTTTCTCGAACTTAGTTAATATTTTTGTTCATTTTTATAAATCTTTTGTATGAATACGTGCTCATTTCCATTTCGTATGTATTTTTATTCAGGTTTTATGTAAATGAAAATGTGCAGGTGCGCTGGGTTTTACGTGGGAAATAGGTTAAGGTGTAAATTTAATTACCCACTGTCCCAAAAGCAAAGTTTCTTGGGAATAATGGCCATTTTCGATACTTTTAGATATAATATATATATATATATATATATATATATATTATATTATATATATATATATATAATATATATATTTAACAGTATTGTATATATACAATATATATTATATTGTAGATAAAAGGGTATGAAAACACATGTATAATTTTCACGGCTAATATTGACAAAATCCAAATATTGTCAATATTACGATATTAGCAATGAAAATGATATAAAAAATATATTAATTTTAACAACATTGTGTATTTTCATACCATTTTATCGATAAATATATCGTTGGATTCATTTCCTTACTCTTAATTCATATATTATATTGTATATATACAATACTGTATAATATATATATATATATATGGCCATTTTTAATACTTTTAGATATATTAAATACTCACACACACACACACACACACACACACACACACACACATATATATATATATATATATATATATATATATATATCTAAAAATATTAAAAATGGCTATATATATATATATATATATATATATATATATATATATATATATATATATATATATGTATTATAGAGTATTTTATATATACAATATATCATATATACAATTTGTATATATATATAATATATATTTTTATCTATACAATATATACATATTATCTATAGAACTTATATATATATATATATATATATATAATATATATATATATATATATATATATATATACTAGCTAAAGTACCCGGTCCATGACCGGACTAAAATGAAATTTGGATCACCAGGGAGTGAGAGAGAAAGTGGAAGACAGTAGTTAGAGAGGGGGTAAGAGGAAAATAATTCTTGAAACTAAAATCATTGAGAATTTGTATATTTCAGGATTTGTATTTTCTGTTTTATAGTTTAAAATTATTTCATATTATTATACAACAAATTGAAAGTATTCGTTTGTATATTTGTTTGTTATTGTTTTAAATTTTTTGTACATGACAACAATTCACATTTAGTTCTTAATTGCATGTTGAGTTTAAAAAGAAGCTGAGAATCGAAAATTTAAATTCTTCGTATTGCAATATCTATTTTTGCTAAAACCTAAGATAGTATTATAGGGACCACCAATTGATCAGTTTAGGCCATCTTGAATAAAACGGAAATATTTTGTTATTATTTATAATTAATTGATTTTTCATAGAATTTAAAAAACTCTTATCGTAACTTGTTTTTAGCTACGTTAATTTTCAGTTGATTTAACAGTGCAAAAATGAAAACATTGTTTTTCAATCATAATTTTCATTATTTCCGTAAGCTGAAAAAAAGTTAAAAAATCATCAGGAGTTTATTTAATGTTTTTTCTTTCAAATGGAAAAAATTTTTTCAAGAAAATATTAATTTTTCTGCAAGTTTCATAGTGTTAAATATAGGGGGGGGGTAAATTTCACAGGGTAAAATTGGTGGTACCTAGTATTTTAAAAACATTGTTTAAAAACGTTTTGGTGGACCTGATTATCTGGACCCCCCCCCATCTATTTTTTTTCCTTCAGTTGATTATTATCGATTACACACCAATCTATCAGATTGAAAAAAAAATTCTTAAAAGTTCTTTATTATTTGAGTATTCACGGGTGCTCATTTCCTCGTATAAGTTTATAGTAAATTGATCCCCCATATCGGAACCGCTTGAACGGAACCCAAATTATTTATTTATTTTCCCATTAAACTACCCCCCTAACCCTAACCTACCCCCCCCCCTAGTTAAAATTAAGTTTTATTACAAAATTTATATTAATTACAAAACATCAATTTTCATAAAAGTTCAAATGTCACCTATGAAATCTCTATTTAAACATGCCAATTTTTCAGAACTGAAAAGTTGCACTATAAACTCAGCGATGTTTATTGACTTCACAATAAAGAGTAAAATCATAAAACTTAAAATTTAATTTGTAAGGCAAATTCTGAGGAATATTTTAAATTGTATTTTGAATAATAATTTAAATGTTGGTTGTTAGTTGTTTTGTTTTATCAACTTTTCGGGTAATTTACTAACGAATCATGTCATTTTGATAAACAAAGCGCTTACAATTTTTCGTACTTACATATAATTTTTTTTTTAAATGTTCCAATAACTGGATATTGTCAGATAAACTTGAAATAAATTTCGTCTTACAAATAATTGACTACTTATCTCCAGTCGGGCCTTCGACTAAAGATAAAACACCGGATTTTGTCCATATTAGTAACCTTTGTTTTTTTGTTTTTTTTTTATCGTGGTTTGAGAAAATAATTAGTTAACGAACCAAAAGAAAAACAGTTTCTAAGGAAATTCGTCAATCTTATTGTTATTTTTAACCCTTTAAAACTCTAACAATAAAAATTAAATAAATAAATTAAAGAATTAAAAGTCATTTTATTCGAATGAAAATCTTAGTTTAATTTATACAAATATGTAACCGTACTTACGACGTAAACTGATTTTCATGATACTGTTATTTACGGATTAAAATATTTTTTTAATAATGTAACCGTAAAGCGTGCATTTTGATTTTCTACAATTTTTATGCATTACAAAAATTAAAATTAAAATGAGTGTACTGTACAATTTAAGAATATGGACAAACTCGCTGTAAAAAATAATTTAATCTATAAAAACACATACAAATTACATATTCAGAAAGACTAAGAGATTCCGAACTGCCGTATTCGTATTATCGCCTATACGTAGTATTTTTTTTTTTTTAACTCGCTGTAAAAAAAAAAAAATCTATAAAAACACATACAAATTACATATTCAGAAAGACTATTTCATCTTATTACTAAAGATATAAATATTTTAAAGATTAAAATCCTAAATAGGTAAGAGATTCCGATCTGACTGTTATAGACTGCACTGCTTGTATCGCAATAATCATAGGCGCGTGGCTATCCGAAGCCATTTTTTAACTCGCTGTAAAAAATGATTCAATTAATAAAAACTCACACAAATTACATATTTTGAAAGAGTATTTTCTTATCTTTCTAACGATATAAAATTATTAAAGACTGGACCATAAATAGGCCATAAATTCGGAGCTGAACGGCTTAGACTGCAAAATTAATTCATTAAAATCAAAACTTCGCTGCTGTTATCGCTTTAACAATAAGCAGGCAGAGACAATATTTTATTATCAGGAGGGGCTGATATACGGACAGTTCCGCAAATTGGGTGATTTTGGATTAATTAATCGATTAAATCCCTTAATCAATAAAAATCAATAACCAAATTTGGAATTTTTCTTAGTTAGAACGATATCAATGTGTATGCAAGATTTTGAATCTGAGTGACCTCCCGTTTTTTTGTTATACGTCGACACGTACATACCAAAATCTCTGTTTTTATATATTAGATATATATATATATATATATATATATATATTATATTATAGAGTATTGTATATATACAATATATATTATATAATATGGGTATATATATTTTTTATCTATACATATATATATTATCTATAATATATATATATATATATATAATATATATATTTATAATATATTATATATATAAAGTTGATTTCGTATAAACTTTTTTTCTTGTGAACGTTGTTGTTTTGGTATTATGAAGCATGGGAATGAACAAAACCAAAAAAACAGAACAAAAACAAAGTTTCAATATCCAGCTGTTTTTCTGTCCCTGTTTCGAATCATTCCGATATCTATCTATCTATCTATCTATCTATCTATATATATATATATATAATATATATATATATATGACGGGTGATCTTGACTCTTAGACCCATTGATCGATTTACATTCTCTGAGAGGGAAATATCGTAAACCTCTCAGGCAGTCGAACTTTAGGTCGCAATTACACGTCGTGCAAGTCCCGGTCGTTTCCTTTTGAGTTGCTTTTGTGGGTGATATATGCTCCCTCCCTCCCCTCCCCGCTACGGACACCCAGAGGGCATTCTTCATCTTTTATACTATCCATAAATAGTACAAAAGATGAAGAAGAGATACAACTAATTATGTTACGTGATGGCTCTTCTTTCGAAATGGAGTTATGACGGGTAGATAGTAGAAATAATATTTGTATACTTATCAAATCTTCTGTGCTACGTGGAGAGGTTCGAATCCTTTTACTGGGCCGATGCTGAGTTGACTGACAAGTCTTGATGTTTGGATGTGTGTGTGAGAGAGTGTGTGTGTGTGTGTGTGTGTGTGTGAGAGAGAGAGAGAGAGAGAGAGAGAGAGAGAGAGAGAGAGAGAGATAGGGAATGATCAGTTTTACATTTAAATATCTGCTTACTTCGTCTAACTCGTCCGACATCTTCTTCAGCCTGACTTCTCTTCAGATATCAATGTGTCCTAATACATTTTACCTTGCGCCATTTATAGTTTTTAGTAATAACACAAGGCCACTTCTTTTTCTCCTGAGATTTTTATTTTCCCTACAGGGAGCTAGAGCGCCCATCTCACTCCGATAGCGCATCATTCCAAACTCACCAAAAATGCTCACCTCTTACTCTTCCTCTCTCCCCTTCACCACGTGACAAATTTCGACCAATAAAAAAAAAATGCCATGTATCTCTATGTATCCATCTATCGCCCTATTATGTTACAACTACCTTTCTTGCCCCCTATTGTCAAATACGACAACCGTGGCAAGTGAGGAATGTATTGCATATATTATTATTTAACGCAAGAATCAGTTGTTGAAGAAATTATTATCAAATCTTTGACTCTATCCTTCTTTCACACACACACACACACACACACACACACACACACACTCACAGTCACACGCACATTCACACACGCACTCACACACACACACACACACACACACACACACACTCACACATTCACACACACACTCTCTCTCACACACACACACACACACTCACTCACACATTCACACACACACACACAAACATTCACACACAACACACTCATACACACACACACTCACTCACACATTCACACACAACACACACACATACACTCATACTAACATCTGGAGTTCCTTTATCTTTCCTCCCTGTCAACTGGGGCGTTAGAATGCACCGACTGCACCTCTGCAGAAGGGTAAGACTCCCCCAATGGGGCCACCTGTTGGTCGTGGGTGGCGAACCGTGATGCTTAAGCATAGAAACCCGGTAGCTGAGCAGTCCATGACTTGCAATATTCCACTTTAGGCTTTTCTTGGGCTAGACGGCCAGTTGGAGAGCCTCCTCCGATCAATCTGCTGGCCACGTCAAGCCCTAGCACCTATATGATTGCCCCAACCCTATTGCCCTTATGGCAAGCCCCAAACTCTTTTTATCATATGGGTGCTAGAAGGCGGTGACTGAGGGTCTACATGTCCTGGGAATGACGTTAAACTCTCTCTGATGGTGAGGTTCCAGTTTTGGAGGTTTGGGGAATGTGGAGCACCTCTTCATCACCATTGCTCCCTGGTCCACTCTGACCCGGAGTGGTAGTACCTGTTAGGATCACATCTATGGGTTAAATAGAAAAATGTATTCATAAAAAGAATTGTATTATCCATTAAGAATTTTTTTAAAAACTGTATCGGCATTAAATGACCCACCGAGGTTGATATGCCGTAAAACAAAATAAAACCTCTATCTTTTTTTCTTTATAATAAGAATATCGGATCTTTTTAAAAGCGTTACTCATTTAATTTTGGATCCTCACTTTTAACGCATCCTCTTTCAAATTTTCTTCCTCTTTCTTCTGTTTCTATTCCATAATTCCTTATATATTTTCCTTCTATTTCACTCCTTTATTCTTCCTTCAATAAACAGGAAACTCTTAGAATATTCCTATCGTAACCATTCTTGGCAATGGAACTTATCTAAATTGACTTTTCCACAGAGAAAGAGACATCACCTTTCCTGTCATCTTACCACTTGAGTGTCGGCTGTTAATGTTTTGGATGCAAAGTTTGCAGCAAAATTAATTAAAATATTTTTGCCCGAATAAAAATGGAATCGTCTTTAAGTAAAATTTTAAAACACACTTTTTATTCGATTTCTCTTAAAAGACGCCATTGTCGGCCTCGACACGATATAAAATTCTAACGTTGCATTATGACGACACTCATAAGAAATCGGATCGGTGGATAAACACCAGATAATCAGCATTTTCATTTTTTCATTTTATCTTGAAAGATTTGGACGGTCTTATTTTTAACCCGAGGGGGGTGCCAGATGATTACGGTCGTACAATTAAGGAACACGAATATCAATAAATAGGTAAAGAATTGAATTAATTATGCTAAAGTGAAATAACCTCATGCATATTTATTACGGTTTG
>CM042172.1:10144732-10147232 GCA_023376005.1 Doryteuthis pealeii | reverse complement strand
TTAGCTATCAATAAACTTTCTCTAATTCTGAGATGACCAATGTTGCGTATTATTGTCTCTATTTTAACGGAAACATGAATGTCCTATAATTTTTCCGTTAAGATAGAGACAATAATACGCAACGTTGGTAATGTCAGAATACTTCAAGCAAATTATCAAATACTATTATATATATATATAATAGATATATATACATATAAAAATTCAAACCCGTTCTCAACAGATATTACAAAGGTAAGAGACTAATTTTATCTTCTCTAAAAACTTATAGAATAATTATATTAATTGATGCTTCAAAGGAGTCTAATAATAGATGAGAAAAACTTTCTATCAGGGAATCCACTCTCAAAAAGTGTTTTAATACTTTTGAGAAGGGTCCCTTGGAAAGGATTTTTCATTTATCCCCCTCATTTCATTCATTTTTATTTCATCCATTCATTCATTTTACCATCAATTTTTAACTAAATAATTTAGAAGCATACGCAAAAACTTAAATGGTATATATATATATATATATATATAATATATATATATATATATATATTATATATATATATTTTTTTTGAAGGCGTAATAATGCACATTTATGTTTAAAAAACATATTTATTTCTTTTTTTTTTTTTTTTTTTTCATATTAAGGGTCCTAAATATTTTCAAGCAAAGCTCATCATCAGAGGAATGAAAGATTTTCTCATAATTTTCATCTGTATTTGATAAATTCAATTGTGTTGTTGTTCATTGAATGTTTGGTGGTAACTGTGAAAAAATTTTTTTTTTTTTCCGGCGAAGATATAGTTACGCTCGGTGAATTCCGTAATAAATCGGTGCGGCGATCGTGTTCCGCGGATGTTTTGAAAATTATTTCATATATAAATTTTTTTTAATTTTTTTTATATAATACTATAAAATAATGAAGCCCTGCTCAGGGACACTGAAATAAAGATTTTTTTTGTCATTATTTTCATAGTGAGTTCGAAGCATTAATTAAAATGTAATAATATATTTTTGAAGGCGTAATAATGCACATTTATGTTTAAAAAACATATTTATTCTTTTTTTTTTTTTTTTTCATATTAAGGGTCCTAAAAAAAAAAAGAAATAAATATGTTTTTAAACATAAATGTGCATTATTACGCCTTCAAAAATATATTATTACATTTTAATTAATGCTTCGAACTCACTATGAAAATAATGACAAAAAAAATCTTTATATATATATATATATATATATAGTAGATTGAGAGATGTTTTTGCAAAATAGATTCCATGCGCTTTCTGTAAATATGTCAGAGTAACCCCAATCCTTTTGTACGGGCTCGCTTTGTACAAAATCCAATATGTCGGTTCAAAAACACTCACGAAGGTCGATATGAGGAAATATAATGCAGAAGCGCAGAACATGTCACGTTTTGGGAAATGTGAAACACACAGATGTCGATGTTTTGTCGTGGTCGTTATTCCGATTGGGCGCCCAGTCATTGTTTACCCTATTGGATTTTGCACAATGTTTCGAATGTGCTGTCTTGGCCTCTTCAGAATATCGCAGCAGAAAATTCCTCTTAAGTGAGGATCCATTGAAGGAGATCCATTCTCTTGGATATCTTTTTGGCAAAAGAAAGTTAGATGTCAAGTTGACGCTCTGTTGTTGTTGTTGTTGTTGTTGTTGTTGGCTTTGTGTGTGTTGGAGGGGGTATGTGTGGGTGTGTTGGAGGGTATGTGTGGGTGTTTGTGAGAGTGTGTATCTTTGTGTTTCCGCGATTCGTGTGACATTCTCTCCGGCAAATGTGCATGGCCCTTGGGTCGCAGCCCTTTATTCATGACCAGTTATGATCGCCGTGAAGAATTCCATTTCACCTTTTAATCCTTTAGTTCATTTCCCTGCTTATCTGTCCATGCTCGCCTCGCACCCCCTCTCTCTCTCTCTCTCTCTCTCTCTCTCTCTCTCTCTCTCTCTCTCTCTCTCTCTCCTCTCTCACTCTCTCTCTCTCCTTCTCTTGTCTCTCTCCTCCCTCTTGTCTCTCTCTCTCTCTTCCTTCTCTTCTCTCTCTCTCTTTCCTTCTCTTGTCTCTCTCTCTCTTTCCCCTCTCTTGTCTCTCTCTCTCTCTCTCTCTCTCTCTTTATATATATATATATATATACATATATATATATATATATATATATATATATATAAAGTAAAAAAAAGTAAAGTCGTCGGAGCGGACTAATGTCGGTATGAGCAATACAGCAGGGGAGTCTATCCCCTTTTCACTGGCGCTAGAAAAAAGAGATTTTTTTTGCGTCTGAGATGGAACGCCACACCTACCATTAGCTCCTTACTTTACCGCCCAGATCCCTGTGGTACTCATACGCTGATTTGGCGATATATATATATATATATTATATATATATATATATATATATACTACACAAAACGTGACCCGTTAGGTCACCCATTCAACTATGGGTAGATAACTGGCTTCAGGAAAAAGGGAGTTAGCAAATATTTTTTAAATATGGC
>CM042172.1:10129732-10139732 GCA_023376005.1 Doryteuthis pealeii | reverse complement strand
TTTGGGCATTAGTGTGAAGCATTAAAGTGATATATTATAATAATGTAGTTATCATAATATATTCATCTGGAATAAATATCAGAAAACTCGGTTGTTTTTTTTTGTTTCTTTTTTTTGGGGAAGGGGGTGTTGAGTTTCTTTTATTTAGTAGTAGTGGTGAATTTAGCACTTAAATGCTTCACACCAATGCCCAAACCTGATAAATGTACTTCCGAAAGACGGATACAGATACAAAAAAATATATCTCAAATATATATACTTACTAGAAGCATACGGAGACTCCCAAACAACACCATATATATATATATATATATATATATATATATATATATATATATATATATATATATATATTTCCTTCCTTTTAAAGATAAATATTGCTCTGTATATAATCTAAAAAGATTATAATATATTGAGCTCTCTGTAGTGATTTAAAGATTCACTGTATTTATACATACTGGATCATACACTAACAATACAGTGTGTCTTAGAAATTGCATATAGAATCATCCCTTGCTACCAAGGTTTGGATACCACACACACACACACATATATATATATTATATATAATATATATTATATATATTATATATATTCATCAACAATTTACTACCATGTTTTCATTGTAGTTAATCCAAAAAGGCTCAATATATCTTGTAAAATATAGAGAACTTATAGTTGTAGAAAAGTTATTCTCTCTATCACGGTTTTGGTGTTCAAAATATACCTATCTCAGGAGCTGGGGAAGTAGAGAATATAACTTTTCTACAACTATATATATTATATATATATATATATATATATATTATATAATATATATAGAGAAGAGAGAGAGAGAGAGAGAGAAGATTGATAGATAAATATATATTTATTGTAATACAGGTACAAGTAATAACCTACTTGAGTATCAACATAAGGATCTTCAGGTTTAAATTCACTGGATTAATCAATATATTGATTAATTGCAGTCGATTAGCGAACCGTTTATCGCGAATGACACACACGTGTAATCGACTGCAATTAATCAATATCTTCATTAAACCAGTGGATTTAACCCTGAAGACCCTTATGGTGAAACTCAAGTAGGTTATTACTTGTACCTGTTTTACAATATATTTGCTCTACTAACGTATTGAGCACTTTTTATTTGTCATATCGCTGTCTCACCTTTCTGAATTTTGCATCAACTAACCATTGTGACCATATTCACCGATAAGTCACCTTTTCCAAAATAACACACACACACACACACACACACACATATATATATAATATATATATATATATATATATATATTATATATTATATTAATTTGCACATAACATACGTAACCAAGAATACCAAAACACAATACGCATATTTATACGCACACACGCGCGTGGAGAGAATTATATCATCACAGCCTTCATATATTCCCACGCGCATACGCATGACATCACATACATACGCACAAACAAAAATACGCACACACGCGCGTGGACACAATCATATCATCACAGCCTCACGCATTTCCATGCAAACGCGCATGACATCATACACATACGCACAAACAAAAATACGCACACGTAGAAGAAAAAAAAACATTCCGCATCACGTAAACACGCAAACACGAGAATAGAGTTAAAAAAAACGCACACATTTGACCATTTACACAATTTCTGTCATTTTTAAAGGAACTTTTCGTATTACCGATGAATGCTTTCAGCAAGAAACCGCTGGTTGTAATACCGTTCCCGTAATTAAATAAAAAAAGCAAAAAACTTTTATTTGTTTTGATTTCTCATTGAACTATATATATATATATATATATATATATATATATATATAGAGAGAGAGAGAGAGAGATAGATAGATTAAGATTAACATAGATAGATAGACAATGTTCATCTGTGAGGCAGTAGAGTAGCTTAGCAGCTTCCCTTCTCTTTTAATCTGTGTTTACCAACCAATTGACAAAGAATCTCTCATTTGATTGGTTGGTTTAAATTGAATGAAAATAGCCAAATGTTTGTCAGCGGAATTCATTACCGACCTGTCTTAGCAAATACGGAGTGGGGTTTACATATTTTACTCTCACTATTAAATATATTCACCCTCCGGGTGCAAGTATTTAAATTTTAATATAATAAAATATCATGTTAAATTAGAAAGGCTAATGAAACTGAATAAGAATTCAAATAAAAATATTTGGAACAGAGGGGGTATAATCGGAAAATAGAACAACTTTGAAACTCACTGTTCCACCATTTTCCCTTACTCCCGTCTTTCAGTGGTAAATTTCCCTAATTTAACTATTTAGTTAAAATAGGAAGAAAATAATAAAATTACAGTTATTTCTTTATGTTAATAGATTTCTGTTAAGATTTATCCCCGAGATTTTGCTCATATTTATTAAGATAAAACCAAACAATTAGAAATCAATAATACTAAGTATTTATTTATTAAAATCAATTTTTTAAGATCAATATGCAAATTAGCCTTCCCATTCACACTGTAAACCGCTATTTTGTTGAATATATAAATATAATTGCATGTTATTAGTATGTAGATATTGTTAACAGTCTTAATGATGTAAAACAATTTTACTAATAATTGAGGTTTAAATAAAAAATAAAATCATGGAGAATGTGATGTAAATAACAAAGGGAATTGTGACTTGTATAGTAATATAGTTTCGGTTACAGACAGACAAACCCGCAATCTCCATTATTTTACTCTCATGTCAAATTTCCAGATTGGGGAGAAATAAATCAAATTTTCTAAATTAACAATAAAAATGCAACTGTTTTGTGTTGTTTGTATCCATTATGTGGCCATGTCTACTTGACAAATCGGTTTTTGGCTGCAAATTTAATTGGGTTATTTAATTTTCTTTTACAAAACAATGACCATGTCTGGTTTGTGATTACTAAGTGGTAATATATATTATATATATATGTATATTTGGAGAATATGTGCTTTTAATTTTAGTCAGACCTAATTTTTTGAAAGTTAATTCATTTATGGTTAATTAGGCGGGATTTAACTATTTAAATGTAAGGCTAAACAAATCGAGAAAAATCAATCTCTGAATATATATTTCGACCTATTAGGTCTCTTCAGCAGAGCTATAGATACGAAGACCGCCCCGCGCGAACACTTTGTGTCAAAACGGCACGCAGGCTTCTTACCATCACGCCAAACAGAAATCGGCGTGCCGTTTCGACACAAAGGGTTCGAGTCACGCGCGGGGCGGTCTTCGTATCTATAGCTCTGCTGAAGAGACCTAATAGGTCGAAATATATATTCAGAGATTGATTTTTTTCGATTTGTTTAGCCTTACATTTAAGTAGTAAATCCCGCCTAATTAACCATAAATGAATAACTTTCAAAAAATTAGGTCTGACTAAAATTAAAAGCACATATTCTCCCAAATACACTGTCGGCTGAAAATAGCTAAAAGTTGTTTACATTTGCGTATATATATGTATATATATATATATATATATATAATATATATATATACAATATATACTGTAGTGTGAGATGGTCACTATTTCAGCTTTTGCTGGAATGGTGTACCAAAGGCAGTATTAATTGGTAGAGTGCTCAATATAAAATAGAGCTGTTATATAATATGATAAGATAAATATATGGAGGTTTTACATATGTATTTATTAGGTGACAAAGGAACAGTCACAACCACATTGGTTTCATGCGATGCATTTATCAGGTGAAGATGTTTTAAAGACATTTTGAAACATTTTCACCTGATGAATGCATCGCATGAAACCAATATGGTTGTGAATGTTCCTTTGTCCCCTAATAAATAGATATGTAAAACCTCTATATATTTTCTTATCATATTATATATATTATATATATATATATATATATATATATATATATATATATATATATATGTGTGTGTGTGTGTGTGTGTGTGTGGTACATAATCTATGTAACATATAAATGTGTACATCTTTCTCAGGAGCTGAGGAAGGTGTACTTTGTACACCGAAACCGTGGTAGATAATATCACTTTTCAACAACTATATATATATATATATATATATATATATATATATATATATATATATATATTCATATTATCAATCAAAACCTGAAGAAGATACCAGAAGATCTGAAACACGTGTTGCATATTTAAAACAAAAAGAATTTAAAAAACAGATTTTCTGAGAACAAAATACATTTTGCGGACCTTCTTTTTTTTAAACAAAATATCGAATTTTCTCGCGTTGGAACCAGAACAACATTTATTATATATATAATATATATATAATATATATATAATATATATTGTAATACAGGTACAAGTAATAACCTACTCGAGCTTCACCATAAGGATCTTCAGGTTTAAATCCATCATCAACGGCTAATGCCCCATCTCTGAACTCCTTTAAGGCAAGGTTAGATAATCTGTGGAAAGATTTTAAATATTCTATGGAATTAAGATGAGTGTTTATAAGAAACAGCTGATTGGTCTCATAACTGATATACTAAAAGAAAAAGATATTACGTTATTTCCTAGTTGAGTAACATGATATTACAGAGTGACCCAGAAAAAACCAAACCCGAATTATTTATTTTCCCATTAAACTAACCCTAAACCCCCAAACCTAACCCTAACCCTAAACCCTAACCCTAACCCTACCCCTCTAGTTGAGTAACATAATATTACATGGTGACCCAGAAAAAAACAGAACCCACAAATAAAACTGTTAATTAAAAAAAAATTTTTCAAGTTTAAGTCCATCAAGGGTTAGGGTTAGGGTTTAGGGTTAGGGTTAGCATTAGGGTTAGGGTTAAGTTAGGGTTGGGTTTAGGGTTAGTTTAATGGGAAAATAAATAAATGATTTGGGTTCTGTTTTCTTCTGGGTCACTCATGTTACTCAACTAGGAAATAACCAGATATTATTATAGAGGCAAACATTATTCCAGTTTTGGAAAATATTAGAATAATGGTAAGTGTGTGATTTTTATGGGTGATACTTGTAACTGGTTCCGGCTTTCCTGCTTGTTGCCCAGATCTCAAAATGAGAAAGATATTTTTCCAAGTATCTTAAAAAACTTTCTGAAAAGTAAATTCCTTCAGAATTTAAAACCCCGCAGAAAGATATTGTCAAGACATTTTTCACTTTAAGAGAAACGATTTTTAAATTGGAAGATACATCACAGTTATTGCTTGTGGGAAAAAGTGCATTCCGTTATATAATGGAACTACGATTGAGCAAAAAGCATCCACAATCAAACATTTATTTCTCTGAAGTTTTGAGTTGAGACTTGATAATTTGGATTATTCGATTACTTTGACTATTGTCCTCATCTATATTCTTATTTATATCTTATATCCTGTGGTGTAATGGTGAAAGTCATGGGAAATGGACTCGTCGCCCCGAGTTCAAATCCTGGACCTGGTAATTGCATTTCACTTAGCGCTAATACCCTTGGGAAAGGTATGAATTCTACTCTACCTCCAGCTATGCGTAGGGCAGACTGGGCTCTTTAACCATGGTTAGGCAACTAAATATCCTTGGGAAAAGAATGAATCCTACTCTCTCTCTCTCTCTCCAGCTATGGGCAAATAGTAGTGTAAGCCGGGCTCTTTAACCTTGACTAGGCAACCGGTCTAGGAAAAGAAAAACTCTGAATTCAAACCTGTTAAACTCCGCTTAAGAAATTGACCTTGTGTCGCATCCTGCTCGTTCGGAGGGGTTGGTAAATATATTTATTGTTATCTGTAAAATATTTTGGCCTAAAGTTAATAATTAGAATAATTAGCACAAAAGGGGCCGCTTTAGCTCAGTCGGTAGAGTGTTCGGCTAGGAATCACAAGGTTCTTGGTTCGATACCGGCCCTCGCCAACTCACCATATGAGTAGCACAGGATCTGTGCGGTAAAGTGAGGACCTGGTGGTATGTGTTGCGTTCCACTTCAGATGCTAAAATAATCTCCTTGTCTAGCGCTAGTGAAAAGGGGATTGACTCCTTCGCTGTTTGGCTGATACCGACATTAGGCCGCCCCGACGACTTTACTTTACTTGTACTTAAGACTTGTACCGGGTCATTGTTAGCGGAATGAGAATAGTATAACCACGTGGATTGAATAAAATGTTGGGTTCAAAGTTTCGTGAAGGCTCCCGATTACGACAGGAGAAGTTCCAGAGATAGAAAAAGGGTTGCCGAGTCGAAAAGAAAGTTCCCGAGTTCGAGAAGGCTCCGAGTCCGATAAGAAATCCCCGAAGAAGGCCGGGTTGCACATCAGCCAAAACGTTGTACATATAACAATATATCCAAGTGATGTCTAAACGTCTAGACTAATGCTTAGATTAATGCTTCTCAACCTTTTTCGGCTTATGGACCATTTTTTATTCAAAAAATTCCCATGGACCAATCCTAAATTTCTTGAATGTTTCTGCGACGCTAGCACACGGTTAAAGTAAGACAAGACAATTCATTTCCCGCCAATCATCGACGTGCGCTTTAAATAGAGATTTCAACTGGGAGGTCATTATAAGAAGCGAAAATTAGTCAAATTTTTGTGAAATGGCTAAAATATTTTTCTGGCTTCGAACTCTTTGTGGACCACTAGAAAGGTTCTGTGGACAACAGATGATCCAGCTGACCACGTGAGAATCACTGGCTTAGATGACAGTAAATCCAAATTGGAAATAAATGAAGCCATTTCTTTTCTTTCTTCTTAACTCTTTCTTTCCTTATTCTTTCTTTTCCAGACACCCTTCTAGTATTTTCTCATTTCTTCTGTTTTCTTCCTTTTACAAGGAAATAAAGCCATTCTTTCTTTCTTTCTTTCTTTCTTTCTTTATAGATTCTTTCTTTATTTCGTTCTTTCTTTCTTTCTTTCGTTCTTTGTCTATGAATTTCTTTTTTTCTTTTCTTATTTTACTTCGTTTTTCCATTGTATTTAACTTCCCTATGACGTTCTCTTCTCTTTTCTTTTCTTCTTCTTTCATTGTTCCTTCTTTTTCTTCTTTTGTATTAACTTCTTTCTCTGTGTTTTTCTTCTTTTTCTTTCTTTTCTTTCTTTCACTCTTCCTTTGCCTTTCTCTCTTTTTGTGATTAAGTTCTTCGTCCTTTTCTCTTTCTTTCTTTTTGTCTTCTTTTTTTTCTTTCTTTCTTTCTTTAATTTTTCTCCTTCTTCGTTTATTCATCTTCGTTCATTCTCCATTCTTTCTTTCTTTCTTTTTCTCATTAATTTTTTTCTCATTTCCTTCTTTATTTGGCCTTTACTTGGGCTAGACAAGGTATTGGAGACTCCCCATTCGATCAAACGGGTGGTCACGTTAAGCCCTAGCGCCTATAAGATTGTCCCAACCCTATTGCCCTTATGGAAACCCCAACCCTTTTTATCATGTATGTGCTAGGAGGTGGATGAAGGTCTTAGTATCCTGAGTATGGTGTTAAACTGCATCTAGTGGTGAGGTTCCAGTTCTGGAGATCTAGGGAGTGTGAAGCAGATCTTTATCGGCATTATTCCCAGGTTCACTCTGACCCGGAGTGGTAGTACCTGTTAGGGTTAAATCTATAGGTTTACTAGATCAAAAACGAGTAAAAAATTGTCTTTAAAAAGTTGTAAAAATTGAATTCCAACAAGAATGAATAAAACAAAAACGTCTTCGGCATAAAAGACCCAACAAGGTTGACATGCCGTCAAAAATCCTACACACCAACCCAACCAACTAACCAATCTTTAACCTCTTTCATTTATATCTTCCATAGTTAAGTCGGTAGAGTGTTCGGCTGGGAACCGCAAGATTCCTGGTTCGACACTGACCCTCGCCAACTCAGCGTATGAGCAGCACAAGGATCTGTGCAGCAAAGTGAGGAGCTGACGGTAGGTGTGGCGCCTCGCCTCAGACGCTAAACAAAAACAATCTACTTGGTCTAGCGCTAGTGAAAAGGGGATAGACTCCCTCGCTTTATGGTTGATACCGACGCTAGGCCTCCCCGACGACTTACCACTATTATTGCATACTTGGGCGTCAAAATCTATATGTTATGTAGCGCCTTCTTCGCTACTCTAAATCGTGTACGTTAGTACTGGGGTTTTCACTGTACATAAAGCGATGTATGTTAGTAGTCGCTTAATGAAATCTACAACACATGGGTTATAGTAGGAGTTTCTACTTTCTATTTCCTCTTGATGCGTACAATAGGGAATGCCCACAGGTTGACCATGACCCAACTAATCTACTGCTGTAATGATGGTAAAGCAGTGGCTCGTTATCTCATCACCCCGGCCCGCGAAAAATGCGGACCGAGCCGTCACCTCACCCAGCTTCCGCCTCCCGTCCTGTCTGACCTGTCTGATGTCCTGCCTTAAATCCACTTATTCACGCTATCACCTCACTACACCATTGCCCCGATCCTTCCATGCCCCTCTCTACTTTCTCATCTCCAGAATCTTAATCATTAACTTGACTCTCATACTAACATCGTCAATGCATCACAACCCTATCCGACACCCAACTCTCCATCTCTTTAATCTAGTGTAAAACTCAGATCTTCAAGCCCAAACGATGGCAGACATGTATTTTTCTGTTAAACAAATTCCATAGACAATACAGCAACATTCATATGCTATTCTGGACAGAGGCCTCAAGAAGTTAACTTTGGATATTCACGGACCGAAGCCGATCGAAAATAACCTACGGAGAATTAATTGCAGAAATTCGAGGTAACGTTAGACCCCCAAGGTGAACTTAACACATACACGCATCATCCTTTCGACAGTACAAACAAAAATACATGGAAGCATGAATATCTTTTTGGCAAGTCAGTCAGGCTGAAAAAGTGCAAATTTCCAACATAACTCAAACAATTTCATACAGATATCCTACTTTCTCCTTCCTCAATCTTATTTCCATTTTCTTATCACTATTTTACTAATTATCTTGCTTCAGCTCATAACTAACTTTATTCTTTTAAACTTCAATTTATTTTATTTTCCTCTATTTCAAGGAATGAAATGGATAGCCCAGAAGTATCTCTACTCCAGGAATGCCAATTCCCTTAGATCCAATTCCCCCACGCCTGTATTAGCCCCCTCGCCTGATCCCGACCACAACTACTCAGATCCAAATATCTCCGCCCCCTTGCTCCGTGTCTCCCATTCGATCAATTCTCCTCCCTCCCAATTGCTATATCTCCTACTCTATCAAATCTTCTCCCCCATTCCACGTATCTCCTTTCGACATCAAGATCTCCTTAGCCCCCAATTTGTCTACTAGATCTCCTATTCGATCAGTCTCCTGCCCTCAACTTGCTACTGATCTTCTATTCCGATCAAGCCTCCCTACCCCAATTTACTAATCTGATTCTCCTTATTCATCAAGTCTCTGCCCCAATTGCACTGTTCTCTCTATTCATCAAGGCTCCCTCTCCCCAACTACTGCAAGGTCTCCTATCGATCAACGTCTTCCCCCCAATTGCTACTGATCTCCTATCTCGATCAATGGTCTCCTCCCCAATGCTACTGGATCTCCTATCTCGATCAAGTCCTCTGCTTCTCATATTGCTTACTGGAATCTCTCCTATCCTCTAAGTTCTCGCTCCCAATGTCTTTCTACGACTCCTCACGACCTCAAGTATCCTCTCCCTAATGCTACTGACTCCTATACATCAAAACCACTGCCCCATTGCTCCCGATCTCATACTCGATCAAAAGTCTAACGAACCAGGCACAACGATTATGAACTTCTTTCGCTTCTACCGAAAATAAATCCCTTCTCATTTTCTTTTCGTCTTTTCTTCCGTCTATTTACCCAGCAATCTACTTTTCTTCTGACAATATTACACACATATCATATAAGAACGGCGCTAGCGGTTGATTTATACTTTAGATAAACGTAAGCTACCACAAAGAAGATAACCAGAACCTGCTAACTGGAAAGAAATGTTAAAATCAGGAAACCAAAAGTAAACCACTTCCCTAAACTTTGGAAAAAAACAGTCAATGTGTTCTGAAAAATCTCCTCAG
>CM042172.1:10115183-10129632 GCA_023376005.1 Doryteuthis pealeii | reverse complement strand
AAAAACCCCCAAGAGAGAGATATCATCACGGCTATGCCACTCTGAAACTCCTTAAGGCAGGTTAGATATCTGTTGGAAAGATTTTAAATATCTTGAATTAAGATGGTGTTTTAAGAACAGCTGATTGTCTCATAACTGATACTAAAAGAAAAGATATTACGTTATTTCCTAGTTGAGTAACATGATATTACAGAGTGACCCAGAAAAAACCAAACGAATTATTATTTTCCCATTAAACTAACCCTAAACCCCAAACCTAACCCAACCTAAACCCTAACCTAACCCTACCCCTCTAGTTGAGTAACATAATATTACATGGTGACCCAGAAAAAAACAGAACCCACAAATAAAACTGTTAATTTTAAAAAAAAATTTTCAAGTTTAAGTCATCAAAGGGTTAGGGTTAGGGTTTGGGGTTAGGGTTAGCATTAGGTGTTCGGGTTAAGGTTAGGGTTGGGGTTTAGGGTAGTTTAATGGGAAAATAAATAAATGATTTGGGTTCTGTTTTCTTCTGGGTCACTCATGTTACTCAACTAGGAAATAACCAGATATTATTATAGAGGCAACATTATTCCAGTTTTGGAAATATTAGAAATGGTAAGTGTGTGATTTTTAATGGGTGATACTTGTACTGGTTCGGCTTTCCTGCTTGTTGCCCAGATCTCAAAATGAGAAAGATATTTTTCCAAGTATCTTAAAAACTTTCTGAAAAGTAAATTCCTTCAGAATTTAACCGCAGAAAGATATTGTCAAGACATTTTTCACTTTAAAGAGAAACGATTTAAATTGGAAGATACATCACAGTTTATTGCTTGTGGGAAAAAGTGCATTCCGTTATATATGGAACTACGATTGAGCAAAAAAGCATCCACAATCAAACATTTATTTCTCTGAGTTTTTTGAGTTGAGACTTGATAATTTTTGGATTATTCGGATTACTTTGACTATTGTCCTCATCTATATTCTTATTTATATCTTATATTCCTGTGGTGTAAATGGTGAAAAGTCATGGGAAATGGACTCGTCGCCCCGAGTTCAATCCTGGACCTGGGTAATTGCATTTCACTTAGCGCTAATACCTTGGGAAAAGGTATGATTCTACTTTCTCCAGCTAAGCGTAGGGCGACTGGGCTCTTATACCATGGTTAGGCAACTAAATATCCTTGGGAAAGAATGAATCTACTCTCTCTCTCTTCTCCAGTATGGGCAAAATAGTGTAAGCCGGGCTCTTTAACCTTGGACTAGGCAACCGGTCTAGGAAAGAAAAACTCTGAATTCAAACCTGTTAAACTCCGCTTTAAGAAATTGACCTTGTGTCGCATCCTGCTCGTTCGGAGGGGTTGGGTAATATATTTATTGTTATCTGTAAATATTTTTGGCCTAAAGTTAATAATTAGAATAATTAGCACAAAAGGGGCCGCTTTAGCTCAGTCGGTAGAGGTGTTCGGCTAGGAATCACAAGGTTCTTGGTTCGATACCGGCCCTCGCCACTCACCAATATGAGTAGCACAGGGATCTGTGCGGTAAAGTGAGGACCTGGTGGTATGTGTTGCGTTCACTTCAGATGCTAAAATAATCTCCTTGGTCTAGGCGCTAGTGAAAGGGGATTGACTCCTTCGCTGTTTTGGCTGATACCGACATTAGGCCGCCGACGCCACTTTACTTTCTTGTACTTAAGACTTGTACCGGGTCATTGTTAGCGGAATGAGAATAGTATAACACGTGGATTGAATAAAATGTTGGTTTCAAAGTTTCGTGAAGGCTTCCCGTTACGACAGGAAGGTTCCAGAGATGAAAAGAGGGTTGCCGAGTGGCGAAAGAAAGATTTCCGAGTTCGAGAAGGCTCCGAGTCCGATAAGAATCCCCAAGAAGGCCGGTGCACACAGCCAAAACGTTGTACATATAAACAATATATCGAAGTGATGTCTAAACGGCTAGACTAATGCTAGATTAATGCTTCTCAACTTTTTCGGCTTATGGACCATTTTTATTCAAAAAATTCCCATGGAACCCAATGCCTGAAATTTCTTGAAATGTTGCTGCGAGCGGCTGACACGTGTTAAAGTAGACAAAAATCATTTCCCGCTCAATACCATCGACGTGCGCTTTTAAATAGAGATTTTCAACTGGGAGGGTCCATTATAAAAGCGATAAATTAGTCAATTCTTGTGAAATGGCTAAAAATATTTTTCTGGCTTCGAACTCTTTTGTGGAACTAGAAGGTTCTGTGGACAACGATGATCAGCTCTGGACACGTTGAGAATCACTGGCTTAGATGACAGTAATCAAATTTTTGGAATAAATGAGCATTTCTTTCTTTTCTTTCTTACTTTTTCTTCTTATTCTTTCTTTTCCAAGACACCATGTCTAGTATTTTCTCATTTTCTTCTGTTTTCTTCCTTTGTTTTACAAGGAAATAAAGCCTTTCGTTCTTTTCTTTTTTTTTCTTTCTTTCTTTATAGATTCTTTCTTTATTTCGTTCTTTCTTTCTTTCTTCTCGTCTTTGTCTATGAATTTCTTTTTTTGCTTTTATTAATTTTACTTCGTTTTTTCCATTTGTATTTAACTTCCTATGACGGTTTCTTCTTCTTCTTCTTTTCTTCTTCTTTCTTGTTCTTCTTTCTTTCTTTTGTTGTATTTAACTTCTTTCCTCTGTGGTTTTTCTTCGGGTTTTTTCTTTCTTTTCTTTCTTTCACTCTCTTTGCCTTTCTCGTCTTTTTGTGATAAGTTTTCGGTCCCTTTTTCTTCTTTTTCTTTCTTTTTTGTCTTTCTTTTTTTTCTTCTTTCTTTCTTTAATTTTTCTTCGCTTCTTTTCGTTTATTCTATCTTCGTTTATCTCCGATTTTTTCTGTTTTGTCTTTTTCTCATTATTTTTCTCATTCCTTCTTATTTGGTTTACTTGGGCTAGACAAGTTTGGAGAGCTCCATATCGATCAAACGGGTGGTCAGTTAAGCCCTAGCGCCTAAGATTGTCCCAACCTATTGCCCTTAATTGGACCCCACTCCTTTTTATCATGTATGTGTCTAGGAGGTTGGATGAAGGTCTTAGTATCACTGAGTCTGGGGCGTGTTAACTGCATCTAGTGGTGAGGTCCAGTTCTGGGATTAGGGAGTGTGAAGCAGAATCTTTATCGGCATATTCCCAGGTTCACTCTGGACTCCCGGAGTGGTTGTACTGTTAGGGTATCTATAGGTTTTACTAGATCAAAACGAGTAAAAATTGTCTTTAAAAAGGTGTAAAAATCTGAATTCCAACAAGAATGAATAAAACAAAAACGTCTTCGGCATAAAGTGACCCAACAAGGTTGACATGCCGTAAAATCCTACATCACACCAACAACAACGAGTCTTTACCTCTTTTTCATTTATATCTTCCCATAGTTAAATCGGTAGAGTGTTCGGCTGGGACCGCAAGATTCCTGGTTCGACACTGACCTCGCCAACTCAGGCGTAATGAGCAGCACAAGGATCTGTGCAGCAAAGGAGGAGCTGACGGTAGGTGTGGCGCTCGCCTTCAGACGCTAACAAAAACAAATCTACTTGGTCTACGCGCTTAGTGAAAGGGGATGAGACTTCCCTCGCTTTATGGTTGATACCGCGCTAGGCCTCCCCGACGGACTTTCCAAATATTATTGCATACTTGCGTCATAAATCTAATATGTTATGTAGGCCTTCTTCGCTACTCTAAATCGTGTACGTTAGAATGGTTTTCACTGTACATAAGCGATGTATGTTAGTTAGTTCGCTTAATAAATCTACAACACATGGGATGTAGGAGTTTTGAAACTTTTTTCTCTTCTTAGCGTGACAATATGAATGCCCAAGGGTTGACGATGATACTATGACTGCTGGGAGTAGAGGTAAAGGGGTGGCTGGTGGCGTCTCATGCATCCCTGGCCCGCGACGGACGCGGGTGAGCGTCGTCCATTCAGTTCGCCGGTCCGCTGTCTGACTGTCCCTGATTGTCTGCCTGATCTAAGTGGAAAGAATTCAGGATTCTTCAAGCAGAAGATCAGCACGTATTTTTCTGGTTAAAGAAATTCCAGTAGACCAGACAGGTTCGAACATAATATTGCTATTGTCTGGGACAGAGGGCCTAAGAAGGTTCAACTCTTGGATATTCACGGACGAAGCCGACGAAAATAATCTACGGATTAATTGGCAGAAATTCGAGGAACGTCTAGACCCCCAAGTGAACTTCCACATACATCGTTTATCCTTTCGACAGTACAAACAAAAAGACATTGAAAGCATTGATGATTTTTTGGCAAGGTGCAGGTTGCAGGCGAAAAAGTGCAAATTCCAAGATACTGAAACAAATTTTCTACAGAAGTTCTGAGTTCTTCCTCAGATTTATTCAATTTTTCACTATTTTAAATGATTCTTTCTTCAGCTCAAAAAACTTTATTTTTTAAACTTCAATTTTTTATTTTTTTTTATTTCAGAGGAAATGAAATGGGTCCAGAGCCAACTTACTCCAGGGATGCCAATTCCTTTAGATCCAGGTCCCCAGCGCCTGTTGCCCCTCGGCCTGAGTCCCCTGCACCAACTATCTCTAGATCAAAATCTCCGCCCCCTTGCTCCTGGGTCTCCTATTCGATCAAGGTCTCCTGCCCAATTGCTACTGGATCTCCTACTCGATCAAGATCTCCTGCCCCAATTGCTACTGGAATCTCCTATTCGATCAGATCTCCTGCCCCAATTGCTACTAGATCTCCTATTCGATCAAGGTCTCCTGCCCAATTGCTACTGGATCTCCTATTCGATAAGGTCTCCTGCCCAATTGCTACTGGTCTCCTATTCGATCAAGGTCTCCTGCCAATGCTACTGGATCTCCTATTCGATTCAAGGTCTCCTGCCAATTGCTACTGGATCCCTATTCGATCAAGGTCTCTGCCCAATTTGCTACTCTGGATCTCCTATTCGAATCAAGGTCTCCTGCCCAATTGCTACTGATCTCCGATTTCTCATCTCGCTCCCCAATTGTACTGATCTCATTCGATCCAGTTCTCCGGCCCCAATTGCTACTGGATCTCCTATTCGATCAAGGTCTCCTGCCCAATTGCTACTGGATCTCCTATTAGATCAAAATCACCTGCGCCCATTGCTTCCGGATCTGCTATTCGATCAAAATTCTACGGAACCAGGCACACGGGTTTATTAACTTCTTTTCGCTTTTACCGGGGAAAAAAGTCCTTTGTCATTTTTTTTCGTCTTTTCTTCGTTTGATTTACCCAGCAATTCCTATTTTCGTCTGTACAATATACAGCACTATAGCAACGGTTTTGGGTGTGATGTTATATGTTAGTGAAACGTAGACTACCACAAAGAAGGAATAACAGAACCTGCTAATGGAAAGAAATGTTAAAATCAGGAAACCAAAATGTAAACCACTTCCCAAGACTTTGGAAAAACAGAATGTCGTCTGAAATAGCTGTGTATCGATTGAGCAGGTGAGGAAGACCGATATTATTGTTATATTCACACTTTAACTTTTGTTTATATAACTGTTTATGCATCTACAGGGTGTTTCAGAAAAAATAATCATTTCAAATTAAAATTTGAAAATATAAAAAAAAAACATCTTGAATGATAGCTGCCACCGCTAGTTTTGTGGCATATCAACCCTTTTCTCCGCCCTGTCGGCTGGGGCGTTAGAATGCACCGACTGCACCTCTGCAGAGGGGTAAGACTCCCCCAATGGGGCCACCTGTTGGCCGTGGGTGGCGACCCGTGATGCTTAAGGATAGAGCCCAGGTGAATGAGCAGTTCATGACATGCAATACTCTACTTTGGCCCTATCTTGGGCTTAACGGGCGGTCGGAGAGGCCCCTCTGATCAATCGCTGGTCACGTCAAGCCCTAGCACCTATATGATTTTCCCAAATCCTATTGCCCTTATGGCAAGCCCCAAGCCCTTTTTATCATATGGGTGCTAGAAGGCGGTGGCTGCGGGTCTACATGTCCTGGGAATGACGTAAAACTCTATCTGATGGTGAGGTTCCAGTTTGGAGGTTTGGGGAATGTGGAGCACCCTTCATCACCATAGGCTCCCTGGTCCACTCTGACCCGGAGTGGTAGTGCCTATTAGGGTCCCATCTATGGGTTAAATAGAAAAATGTATTTATAATATTGTATTATCCATTAAAGAATTGATTTATTTCAAAACTTTATCGGCTTTAAATGACCCACTGAGGTTGATATGCCGTAAAACAAAACAAACCAAACCAACCCTTTTCTGGTCATTTTTGATACACAAAGGATCGAGTTGCTTACAGACTCTACTATTTTCCAAGTAGTTGCTCAGTTAGGTGTTAAAGAGGCTCATCGTTTATGGGTAAAACTAAGTAAAATCTTCGGGTGGCCTAAAGTCAGTATCAGCCAATCAACGAGGGAGTCTATCCCCTTTTCACTTGCTTTAGACCAAGTAGATTGTTTCTGCGTCTGGAGCGCCACAGCTACCATCAGCTCCTTACTTTACCGCACAGATCCCTGTGCTACTCATAAGCTGATTTGGCGAAGGCCGGTATCGAACTAGGAACCTTGTGGTTTCTAAAAATATTTCATTTTAAAATGACCAGTATCATTTAAGATGTTTTTTTTAATGTTTCGTGGCATATCAACATTTTTAGGGTCTTTTAATGCCGAATTAAGTCATTTTGATAAACAAAACATTCAGGTTTACTTACAGTACCTTCTGTTGCTTAAGAACAATGATGGGGATATCTCTGTGTGAGCAGATTCAATGAGAGAAAATCGAGAGCGGAGTGAAGGATGAGATCAAGGAGCAGCGAATGCAGAAGTTCCACTGGAAAGACACGTCACAAAAGACCCTGAGAATATTATATGAGATGTTATACGTTAGTGAAACGTGAGATACCATAGCAAAAGCAGAACCTGCTTACGACACACATACGACTATAGAAATAACAATGACGGGGATATATTAGCGTGAGCAGATTCAACGCGATAAATATCGGATCAGATCGGAGTGAAGGACGAGATCAAGGAGCAACGAATGCAGAAGTTCCACTGAACCAGACACATCGCAAGAGTCACTGAGAATATTATATGAGATGTTATACGTGAGATACCACAATGTAGGAATAACAGAACCGGCTTACGACACATACGACTATAGAAAGAACATTGATGGGGATATATTTGCGTGAGCAGATTCAATGCGATAAATATCGGATCAGAGCGGAGTGAAGGACGAGATCAAGGAGCAACCAATGCAGAAGTTTTACTGGACAAGACACGTCGAAAGAATCACAGACAATAGGTAGACAAGAGCCGTTATTCAATGCTATCCAAGAAACCAGAAATCTTTTATTCATGAATACATTTACTTATACGGAATTGATTTATGAGACAGCCCAAACTTTGTTCTAGTTTATTTCTTTCCTGAAATTCCTTAACGCTTGCAAATATCAAAGTACTTAAACATATACTAAAGAAATTAAAACCAGACAACTTTGAAAATATAATTCATGCTTTTATGTCTTTAAGATAAATCCATTATTAAAGAAAATGTTTTTTCCTTTTTTCCGTCTTTATAAGATTTATCCATTAAAATCGAACTAAGTGTAAATAGTAATATGAACAATAAAATATTAAATTGAAACCTTAAACCGCAAAAATATTTACATTTATCTTAAGTACCAGGAGAAATTTAAAAAAGCTAAAAACTTAAACGAACTTCTATTTTAAATTTTCTTTTCTTTCTTTTCGTTTATTTCTATCTTCTTACAGTCTTTATTATTCATTCATTTTCCCATTAAACTAACCCTAAACCCCAAGCCTAACCCTGACCCTAACCCTAACCCTAACCCTAAACCCTAACCCTAGACCCCCATAGTTAAAATGAACAGTTTTATTACAAAATTTGTGGGTTCTGTTTTTCTGGGTCAACGGTATACAGGGTGACTCAGAAAAAAACAGAACCCAAATTATTTATTCATTTTCCCATTAAACAAACCCTAAACCCCAACCCTAACCATAACCCTAACCCTAAACCCTAACCCTAGACCACATAGTTAAAATGGACAGTTTTATTACAAAATTTGTGGGTTCCGTTTTTTCTGGGTTACCCTAATTTTGACACCTTTGTGCAAGTTCAGCCGGGTGCAGTTACATTTCCCACATAGTTTCATAATTAATTAATTAATTTTTAATGAGTAAATGAGTAAAATACGTATAAAAACTAAGTAGTTCCGAAATCAAAATTAACCAATGAGATTACTGATTTTATCTGCCATGTTAAAATCAGCCAATCAGAACTGTGTTTACGAAATAAACAAGCAGATGACACAAGCAGTCTTGTTTTTTCTTCGGAAAAAAATACAAGACTGAAAAAAAAAAAATAGTTTGAATTATCAATTAAACTACTAAAAATGTAATCAAACCCACTTTGGGAGGCTGGAGACCAACTTTAAGAAAGTCTAGAAAGGAACAAGTCATTGTGTCCCGATTACGCATTGGTCATACCAGTCTAACTCCTATATACTCAAACAAGAACAACAACCACAATGTGAAACATATCAAAAACCTTTGACAGTTAAACACTTATTCATGGAATGCAGGTTTTTTGCTCACATCAGAAACCGTTATTTTAAAGCAAACAATATGAAAGATCTGTTTGAAAATGTCAACATGGAGGATATTCTCTCTTTTTTAAGGGAAATAAAATTATACCATAGAATATAGACATGAAACAAATCAATACCCCAAATAATGTTAACACATTGTTAAAACCAATTACTAAAAAGTATAAATATAAATACACGTTATGTATTACTTCCCAACCGTTAGGCATGATATAACCCCAGAGGGGTTGATATGCCGTTAAAATCAATAAACAAACAAACATAAAAATGTTATTATTTCCCATCTTGTTTAAAAACTTTGAAAAATAAAAATATTTCAAAACTTCCTTCTGTAATTCAAATTTACAAGGTGAAAGGAAAAGCTAAACAAATTAAACCAAATTTAGAAAAAAATAGAAATAATAGTATTTCTTGTGGGACTCGGGAACTTTCTCGGACTCAGGAACCTTCTTTTCGGATTCAGGTACCTTCTTTTCGGACTCGGGAACCCTTCTATTCAAACTCGGGAACCTTCTTGTCATAATCGGGAACCTTCTTGTAGTAATCGGGTGCCATCACGGAACTTTGAATCTAACCCTTTATTCAGTCCACGGGGATATCCTGTTCTCATTCTAAAGGTTTATTAGATAACAAAACAATGACTAATATAAATGTCCTTTCTGTGTATAGTCAAGCTTAAGAGACCTACCAGTCTGACGAAGAGGGGAAAAAGGGATAGCTGGTATCCTCTATTTTAGACTGTTCCTCTTGGAGATTAATTCTTTCGACTTTGCCGTGGAGCTAGACAGTAGGTCTCTGTTGAATTCATATTCAACAAAACTACTGAACGTGACACGTTAATGTCCATTCACAGAAAGGCTCTCGCTTAACTCCATATATAGAAGCTACGTGGTATAATGGATTAACGAAAATTTAGTTCAATTCTAAAGGTTTATTATATAAGAAAACAATGACTAATAAAAATGTATTTCCTATATATAAGGTGAATATGAGGGCCAAAACTAGTGAGCGTGACATGTGAATGTCCAATCACAGAAAGGCTCTCACTTACCATTCTGATGAAGAGGGGATAAAAGGATATCTGGTATCTTCTATTTTAGACTGTCCTTTGTGAGATGAATTTTTCAACCTTGTTGTGGAGCTGTTGAATATGATTGTCAAAACTACTGGTTGTGATACGTGCAAGCTATGTCCAATCACAGAAGGGCTCTCACTTAGCTCCATATATAGAAGCTACGTGGTATAATGGATACCAATAAATAGATTAACGAAAATTTAGTTCAATTCTAAAGGTTTATTAGATAACAAGACAATGATTAATATAAATGTATTTTCTATATATAGTCAAGTTTCAGAGACCTAGTTTGATGAAGAGGGTAAAAAGGATATCTGGTATCTGCTATTTTAGGTTGTTCCTCTTGGAGATCAATTCTTTCTCACTTAATTCAATATATATAAGCCGCGTGGTATAATGGATACCAAGAAATAGATTAACGAAAATTTAGTTTAATTCTAAGGTTTAGTATTATTTGGATTATTCAGACTATTGTCCGCATCTTCATTGTTATCTGTACAACGTTTCGGTCGATATACCCTCCGGCCTTCTTCAGGTATTTCTTGTCGGACTCAGGAACTTTCTCGGACTCGAAACCTTCTTGTCGGACTCGGGAGCCTTTTTTCGGACTCGGGAACCTTCTTTTCGTAATCGGGAGCCATCACGGAACTTTGAACCTAACCCTTTATTCAGTCCACGGGGGTATCCTGTTCTCATTCTAAAGGTTTATTAGATAACAAAACAATGACTAATATAAATGTCCTCTCTGTGTATAGTCAAGCTTAAGAGACTTACCAGTCTGACGAAGAGGGGAAAAAGGGATAGCTGGTATCTTCTATTTTAGACTGTTCCTCTTAGAGATGAATTCTTCTCAACTTTGTATCTAGAAGGCGTGTGGTATAATGGATACCAATAAATAGATTAAAGAAAATTTAGTTCAATTCTAAATGTTTCTTAGATAACAAAACAATGATTAATATTAATGTATTTCCTATAGATAATCAAGCTTGAGAGACCTAGTTTGATGAAGAGGGTAAAAAGGATATCTGGTATCTTCTATTTTAGACTGTTCCTCTTAGAGATGAATTTCTTCTCAACTTTGTATCTAGAAGGCGTGTGGTATAATGGATACCAATAAATAGATTAAAGAAAATTTAGTTCAATTCTAAATGTTTCTTAGATAACAAAACAATGATTAATATTAATGTATTTCCTATAGATAATCAAGCTTGAGAGACCTAGTTTGATGAAGAGGGTAAAAAAGGATATCTGGTATCTTCTATTTTTGACTGTTCCTCTTAGAGATGAATTCTTTCTCAACTTTGTATCTAGAAGGCGTGTGTATAATGGATACCAACAAATAGATTAACGAAAATTTAGTTCAATTCTAAAAGATTTATTAGATAACAAAACAATGATTAATATTAATGTATTTCCTATAGATAATCAAGCTTGAGAGACATAGTTTGATGAAGAGGGTAAAAAGGATATCTGGTATCTTCTATTTTTGACAGTTCCTCTTAGAAATGAATTCTTTTTCAACTCTGTATCTAGAAGTATAATGGATAGCAACAAATATATTAACGAAAATTTAGTTCAATTCTAAAGATTTATTAGATAACAAAACAATGATTAATATTAATGTATTTCCTATAGATAATCAAGCTTGAGAGACATAGTTTGATGAAGAGGGTAAAAAGGATATCTGGTATCTTCTATTTTTGACAGTTCCTCTTAGAGATGAATTCTTTTTCAACTCTGTATCTAGAAGGCGTGTTGTATAATGGATACCAACAAATAGATTAAAGAAAGTTTAGTTCAATTCTAAAGATTTCTTAGATAACAAAACAATGATTAATATAATGTATTTCCTATATATAATCAAGCTTGAGAGACCTAGTTTGATGAAGAGGGTAAAAAGGATATCTGGTATCTTCTATTTTTGACAGTTCCTCTTAGAGATGAATTCTTTTTCAACTCTGTATCTAGAAGGCGTGTGGTATAATGGATACCAACAAATAGATTAACGAAAATTTAGTTCAATTCTAAAGATTTATTAGATATCGAAAATCGCTTAATAAACGGAATTAGAAAACAGAAACCAATTAATTTCGAATGTTTTTTTGTTCAGAAATCCTAGATCTAATTTTTAAAAATGTAGGTCATCTATTCAAGATCTACGACACTTTATCATTGCACACGAAGAGCAAAGATAAATGATTTGTAAGATAAGTATTTAAGTCTTTACAAAATTATATCTTCATATATATATATATATATATATATTTTGAAAATGAATGACAAAAGACATTAATGTTTTAACTTCATCTATTTTCTAGAGCTGATTTGATACCACCATTAGGAAAAAAACAACTGCTTCGTTTCCTAAGATTCAATTAGAATCCTACATGACATAAATATACTAAACACGTGGTGTAATGGTTAAAGTCATGGGAAATGGACTCGTCGCCCCGAGTTCAAATCCTGGACGTGGTAATTGCATTTCACTTAGCGCTAATACCCTTGGGAAAGGTATGAATCCTACTCTCCTTCCAGATATGGGTAAATAGTAGGGCTGACTGAACTCTTTAACCTTGGTACTGGACTCTTTAACCTTGGTTAGGCAACTGGTCTATAATCTTTTTTTCATCGGTTAATGGTAATTATGTATTTACCACCCATTTATTTGAGTTTTAACTACACTCACATACATAATTCGAAGACCACCCACGAATTATGTAACAGAATAATCTTATTCTGAGACATAAATAAATTATAGTTATATCTCTCCCCATTTCTTACACTATCGTCCAGCTTTCTATGAATGTTATACACATCTTATACATAAATAAATGGGAAGCGCGTGGTGTAATGGTTAAAGTCATGGGAAATGGACTCGTCGCCCCGAGTTCAAATCCTCGACGTGGTAATTGCATTTCACTTAGCGCTAATACCTTTGGGAAGGTATAAATCCTACTCTCCCTCCAGCTATGGGTAAATAGTAGGGGAGACTGGGTCTTTAACCTTGTTTAGGCAACCGGTTTAGGAAAAGGAAAACTCTGAATTCAAACCTGTTGAACTCCGCTTAAGTAATTGACCTTGTGTCGCATCCTGTTCGTGCGGAGGGGTTGGTAAATATATACACGACATAAATATATAGGTCGATGGTGCCTTACTTAGTGAAAGAGCTGGGTTAGAGCATTCGGCTAGAAACCACAAGGTTCCTAGTTCGATACCGGTCCTCGCCAACTCAGCGTATGAGTAGCACAGGGATCGGTGCGGCAAAGTAAGGAGCTGATGGTAGGTGTGGTGCTCCGTCTCAGACGCAAAAACAATCTCCTGGGTCTAGCACTTATGAAAAGGGGGTAGACTCTAGGCCGATCCGACGACTTTACTTTACCTATTACTTATATTATTCGGACTATTGTCCTCATCTTCATTGTCATCTTTACAACGTTTCGGCGATGTGCCCTAAGACCTTCTTCAGGTATTTCTTGTCGGACTCGGGAACCTTCTCGGACTCGGGAACCTTCTTCAGTTATCTCTAGACTGCAGGTTCAATCCTGGTCAGGAGCCGCAGTAACATAGAATACTAATTAACACAGCTTAACGCCTCTACCCCAGCTATGGTTAGCGGAATAAGAACAGGATACCCCTGTTGACTGAAGGGTTAGGTTCAAAGTTCCGTGATGGCTCCCAATTACGAGAAGGTTCCCAAGTTCGAAAAGAAGGTTCCCGAGTCCAACAAGAAATACCCGAAGAAGGCTGGAGGACATATCGCCGAAACGTTGTACAGATAATGTTAAGTTTTTAAGGGCCATTGCTTGGCCTTATAGCAGAAACGCTTATCTGGTGGAATCCTTGATAAAGAGTCGGTTGACTATGTGAATCCTTTGGTTACTAAAGTGTCCTCAGTTACTGGTAATCGTATAAGTCTTTCGTGAGTATTGGTAAAGATCCCGGCAATCCTATGTGCGTCGTCCAAGAGTGTGTATTTGATGTGTGACCAACTGTTACATAATTATTAGATACCTAATATTTATGTGCAATAGTGTAGAAAACAAGATGGCGTTTTATGTGCAGCTGACGGCCTTGAAGATTGAGTGACAAGCTTGACCCAGTTCTAACCCTATCTTCCGGGGATAGCCGTGAGAACCGGTAGAGGGAATCCTCTCTTCCGGTTTAGATAGTAAGTAAGTTTCAGTCAGTTGGAGACTAGCAGCCGAGCTCGACGGAAGGATAAGTCGCGTTACACGCGCTTCCGTCTTAATCTACGCAGATGTCTGGTTGGGGATTTAAAAATAAAGTAAGATCGAAGCAAATCGGAGTCTTGTGTTATTACCTCTAAAAACTAACAATGACACAGGGCTTCTGATAAAGAGAAATCCCCAATAGAAGACCAGACCCGAAGTCTCCAAGAAAGTCCAGACCTTAGAAGATTCCAGACGAAGAAGAGACGTTAGAAGAGACCTAGAAGAACTTAAGATGTCAGAAGAACAGAAGAATAATAGAAGAATTAATAAGCAGATTATGCAACACAACATGGGGGGTTTAAGTATCTTATCAGGCCACTAGTATTGCCAGTGATTGGTTAGAAGAGTCAATCACGTGACCTTGGCCAGTCTATAAGTATAAGCAGGGAACTAGCACACACCTTATATGCCATAAAATCCAACATATAACAATGAAGATGAAGACAACAGTCCGAATAATACAAATAATACTAATTATCAAGTCTCATCTAAAAAAATTCAGAGATATACTATCAGACCATATTTAAGATAAGG
>CM042172.1:10085183-10110183 GCA_023376005.1 Doryteuthis pealeii | reverse complement strand
TAGATATGTAAAACCTTTATATATTTTTTTTATTTATATATATATATATATTATATATATATATATATATATATATATATATAAACCGGACTGCCAAGCTGACAGGCCGATATCACAACCCCTACACCAAACGGACTTCCTAGATTTTACGATTTGTTTAGAGTAGGTTAATATTCTCTTCAGTGACTTTTATTACACGACGATATGATAAGTTGTAAACACGGTATGTTTAGAATGACTTTTTTGCCCACAATTTTTGGGAGAATATGTGCTTAATTGGAGTCGTACCTAATTTTGAAAATTAATTAATTAATAATGAATTAGGCGGGAATGCCTATTTAAATGTATGGCTAAACAATCTAGGAAGTCCGTTTGGTGTAGGGGTTTTGATATATATATATATATATATATATATATATATATATATATATATATATATATATATATATATATATATATTGGTAAAATAGCAAATCCAACACAATAAAGTAAAATAGCATGTTGTGAAATTGATAGAGTAGATTAGAAAAGCTCTTCCTTAAATCCCACACAAAGGAAACCAATCTTCCCACCATGCACCCCTAACCAAACTTAAATCAGCCAGATTAAACTGGTTGATCCTTCCATTGATGCTCCATGATATAGCACATAAGGAATGACACCGATAAATATATTAAGTTTGTTTGAAAATTGCGTAGGCGAGAAACGGTAATATATATATATATATATATATATATATATAATATATATATATATATATATATATATGTATTTATATATATATAGATATGGCATGTGATGATATATTAACGTGGTTGAATTTTTATTATAAAATCTAAATTCTAAATAAATTGAACAGCTGAGCCGTCAAATTCAGTCGGTAAATGTCTAGACTGTTGTCTAGACATCTAACCTAATCAATACATTTTCTTGACAGTTTATATACTCATTACACATACACACACACTCAAAAAAAAAACACACACACACACACACACACTCACAGATATATATATATATATATATAATATATATATATATATATATATATATATATTTAAGTATATAAAATATATATTTATGTATATAAGTCTCATGAATGATCTGTGTACCATTTTCAATAATGTTAGAGGTCTGATGATACTCATAGGTAAACACAGATACCTCTGGGCAGAAATAGATCTATAACCGCAAAATGGACGCTTTTTAAGCCCCTTTCTTTACCAATTACATTACTCAGTTGAATTATATTGAACATCGAGCTCTCAAATTGGACCTGAACTACTCTAACATTCCGTCGTTGGAAGAAAGGGTCAACTTCGAATCATCCTAATACCTACTTACCTGGTAATCTATCAACGGATATATAAGTTAGGTTAGCTACATAATTCAATGACCCTTACTAACAGTTTCTCGCCGACGCAATTTTCTATGCACCATTGACTTTTGGTCTACCCTAATTTAGATATGCTTGTTCTACCAGTAATATTGAACACTCTTCATTACGGCCAAGTCATGCTGAAAGCACCGGGATCACTGAAAATAAGCAGTGATTTCAGTAATTAAGTAAGTTAATCAATGAGTAATTAATTTATAGTCATTAACAGCAACCTTGAGCACCTTTTTGATCTCCATCTTTCCAACACACGTGGGCATGCCTACAAAGTCAGAAAACAGCACTGCTCACGTGACTTTCGAAAACATTTTTAACGCTCAGAATTGCAGAGACATGGAATAAACTGCCCGCTTCTGATGTAGGCTGCCGAAGCACCGAATCTTTCAAGGTCTCCATGCTTCCTGTAGTCCGCCGACACTATACCTGATGCCACTCTCCACATACATATGCACACACGCGCATACATACATGCATATTACTACTGTAAACTGTTCATGTTCCTAACACTAATACATTATTCTGTGTATTTGACATGAGACTCTAATGAGTTGTGGTGCGCCTGAGCACTGTACACAATATATTTCATTATCATTATCATTACTTTATAAAATATTATACAACGCTGTATTGTATATAAACACACAAAGGAAGGACACAACCTTAGATGGTCCATAGCGCTTTTTAAAGCAGGTTTCAATAAATATATGCCCAATATTATATACAGTTTTCTTTATTTTAATACATATTGTATAGCCACACTGAAGAGACTTGATAAGTCGAAACACGTGTCTATCGATGACTATATATATATATATATATATATATATATATATATATATATATATATATATTGAAATACGTAACAGTGTAGAAGTTCGAGACAAGAGTCAATCATTCATTTCTTACACACAGGAGCTTGACTATATATATATATATATATTATATATATATATAATTTTGGGAATAAAAGGCCTTAAATACCATGGGTATATAAATATATCAGTGGTCTGAAGAAGCTCGTGAGCATACTCGCGAGTGGAAATGGTCCATAACCACGATATACCCATGGTATTTAAGGCCTTTTTATTCCAAATAACTTTGCTCTGTTTACAATAATTAAACATTGAGCTCTCATACGGAACCTGAACTCTACAACAACCTACTGGTAGAGAATTAGGACCAGCCTAGAATCACTTGTACCAAGAAACTTGGTACCGCACCAAAGTATATATAGATATATATATATATATATATATATATATATATATATATATATATATATATAATATATATATATACTGTGTGTGTGTTTGTGCGTGTCTTTCACAGGCTTTGATACCATGATGGTTGTTAAAAATCCTCTCTTAAGTGTATTGTACTGTCTTCCTCTCCTCTCTCCTCTTCTCTCTCTCTCTCTTTCTATATATATATATATTATATAATATATGTATATTATATATATAAATATATATATATATATATATGTAAGTATGTATATTTATATATATATATATGTAAGTATGTTATATATATATATATAATATTATATATATATATATATGTATATTATATATAATATATAAATATATAAGTATGTATATATATATATATAGTTATGTATATATATATATATATATATATATATATATATGTAATGTATGTATGTTATATTATATTTTTTTTTTGGTGGCCTTATACAACGCTGTATTGTATATATACACAAAGGAAGGACACAACCTTAGATGGTCCATAGCGCTTTTTAAAATAGGTTTCAATATAATGCCCAATATTATATATAGTTTGCTTTATTTTAATACATATCATCATCATCATCATCATAATCATCATCATCATGTCGCGCTGTTAGCACTGATATCCATGACAGTCTCTCTCCATCCGTCCCTATCGCTCATCATTCTCGGGAGGTCCTCTATGCAGCATCCTGTATCCACACAGAGCTGATCAATGTACGTCTTCGCAGGTCGGCCCACACTGGCGTGTCCATGTGCTGGCTTCCACAGGAGGACGTCGCTTATGAGTTCGTCCTCGCTTCTCCAGCAGTGTCCCGCGTGTCTTGTCCGTCTTACTCGGATGGTTTGGGTGATATGTGGCAGGTGGCCGTACAGCTGCTTTCTCGTGGGGTGCTGTTTCCACGTCTTGTTCAGGATCACCCGCAGCATTCTTGTGCAGCTCCCATCTAGTTTATTCTCTAGTCACTTCGTTAGGGTCCAGGTGGTGCAGCCATACAGCAGCACTGATACGACAACGGACTGGAAGAACTGTCTCTAAACTCTGATAAAACTGAGTTCATGTCTTTCAAAAACAAAAACGACATCTCCACCATCGATGGCAAACTCCTAAACTCGGTAGAACAATTTAGATACTTAGGCAGTAATATCTCCTCT
The DNA here is from genome assembly GCA_023376005.1 of Doryteuthis pealeii. Taxonomy (NCBI): domain Eukaryota; kingdom Metazoa; phylum Mollusca; class Cephalopoda; order Myopsida; family Loliginidae; genus Doryteuthis; species Doryteuthis pealeii. The sequence continues at coordinate 10,106,382 of CM042172.1, read as the reverse complement.
ACGGAAAACGACGTTAATGTACGCATAGGAAAGGCATTGGCCGCTATAAATAAATTATTGGTCATATCTTCTTATCCTAGATTAGATTTAAACACATTTTTGAATTCAACAGTAAACAAACCGGATGTTGTTTTGAGCCTGTGCAAAAAACCGGATGTAGCATTACGTAAAAGGATTTTTCGATAAAAATTGGAAAAATCATAATACAATTTGCTAAAAGTTTTTTTGGTTTTTTTTTACAGTAAAATTGAAATATAAAACTTTTGATATTAAAATATTTAAATATTTAACTTTGAAAAAAACTTGTTAAAATCTTCTAAGTGAGAGTCTTTTCTTTTCTACCCTCTTATTTTTCTACCCCTTGAATTTTTTTTTTTTTTTTTTTTTTTGCTAGTGTCTTTCATTACGAAACGAAATTTAAAAGACAAACATCCAAAAATCTTATTCACTTCGCCGAAGAGCTTACGGCCGGGTTCGTTTACTACTCAATAAACGTCCACTTACCTACTATGGTAGAGGCGTGTAGTGTAGTATCATTGACAAGGTTAATTTCGCAGGGATTGTTCGCTATGTACCGGCGGCCGAACGGATATAGTCTCTGACTATGACTGTGAAGTCCCGGTTTCGATTCCTGTCGGAGGAGAGTCGTTAGTATACATCGCTGAAGAGACTTAATAAAGTCGAAACAGTCTGTACGGTGTTCTGCATAGCGAACCATCCTTTGCCGGGATTCACTTGTCAAGATTATTTTCTATAATTATCGAATTTTATGCGATACATGCATTATAATTGCCTTCAAGCAAAATATAAATATAAATTATATACATTCAGGAACAAAAATAAAGATAAACGACCGCCCTGTCGGCTGAGACGTTAGAATGCACCGACTGCACCTCTGCAAGGGGGTAAGATTCCCCCAAATGGGCCCACTTGTTGGACGTGATTGGCGACCCATGATGCTTAAGGACGGGGTCTTGGTGGATGAGCAGTCTATGACCTGCAACAATCCACTTTGGTCCTTACTTAGGCTAGACGGGCATCGGAGATGCCCCCTCCGATCAATCGGCTGGCCACGTCAAGCCCTAGCACCTATATGATTGCCCCAACCCTATTGCCCACATAATCTTGATTATTAAAATCTGGTAATGAGCAAAGCGAAATCTGGTATTAAGCCCACGAATACATCTGGTGTATAAAACTTATACAATGTAACAATCTTGCTGCTTTACCCCAGACTGCGCGATAAATAATTAATGTATGATACAAGGACTACAGTGATAGATGTGGCCCACCATTCTCTCACAGACATTTCCCCCTGCTACTATGTAGTACAAAGTTGTCAACCCCTTCTCTAGATAAGTTGAGAAGCGCAGAAAAACAATTCCAAAAATGTGATATTAAATATTGTTTCCCGAACGACAGAAAAAAAAGGTTAAACTTTTAATTTAAAATCTAAATGAAAACATGTGTATAGAGAAACTTTCGACTTAGTTAAATGTCTTTCCCGGAGTATAGATATTTACCCAAGTCAATATTGTTCTTTATACACTAGATACTCATTAAATAAACACACATCCATATATCTACCTATTCACTTATGTATGATTTTTTTTACCTGGACTGATACTGGGTGTTTTTTTATGAAAAATCATACATAAGTGAATAGGTAGATATTCTAGCCAAAATGAGACATTAGGTTTATAAGTTCCCAATATTCACGCTGGATTGTCCAATTGGACACATGGCCTAGTGGATAAAGGAGTTAGGTTAAGACAGTTCTAAGTGACAGTTATCTCTATCTTCCGGCCGGGTGGAATGAGGTGGTATAGGATGTTAAGAGTTAACAATCAAATTCAACCCAATATTTTTTATGTTCAGTGCAAACCTAAAAGGAAGGGACAATCAATTATTATTCCAGTTCAACTGTCAAATCCTTTTTTAAAAGATTTTATAAAGAAAATAGATGATCAAGAGCAGCAGTAACATAGAATATTAATTGACACAGCTTAACGCCCCTACCACAGATATGGTTAGTGGAATGAGAACAGGATCCCCCCGCGGACTGAATAAAGGGTTAGATTCAAAGTTCCGTGATGGCACCCAATTACGACAAAAAGGTTCCCGAGTCCAAAAAGAAAATTCCCGACTCCGAGAAGGTTCCCAAGTCCGACAAGAAATACCTGAAGAAGGCCGGAGGGCATATTGGCCGAAACGTTGTACAGATAATAATTAAGATGAGGACAATAGTCCGAATAATACAGATAATACTAATTATCAAGCCTCATTTCAAAAATTTAGAGAAATTTAAATTTAAAATTTAAATGATAACGTTGTTTTCCTTTACATTTTAAGATAGATTCAGCAATCCACAGTTTCTTTATTGTTTGCTTTCCTCCCTTCATTTTTGTCTTTTTTTCCCTTTTTAAATATTGTTAATGCCTCTTACTTCTTTCTTCTCTTTCTTCTCTTTCAAGTCCATTCTTTTTCTTCTGTCGATTATTTAAAACTTATTTTAAATTCATAAAAGTAAACCACACGAAACGATTACATCACCTGCTTAATAGATTAGCAACTTATAGAATACGGTAATGACCTCTAAAAAGAAAACTATCAACTTATTTAAATGTCTTGCCCGGAGTATAGACGTTTACTTAAGTCAATGTCTTTCTTGATACACTAGGTACTCATTAAATAACCACACATCTATATATATATATATATATATATATATATATATATATATCTTATTATAATGGAGATTGTGGGTTTGTCTGTCTGTAACCGAAACTATATTACTATACAAGTCACAATTCCCTTTGTTATTTACATCATATTTACCATGATTTTATTTTTATTTATACCTCAATTATTAATAAAATTATTTTACATTACTTATACTGTTGACCATATTTACATCTTATTATAATGGAAATTGTGGGTTTGTCTATCTGTAACCGAAACTATATTACTATACAAGTCACAATTCCTTTAGTTATTTACATCATAATCTCCATGATTTTATTTTTATTTAAACCTCAATTATTAATAAAATTGTTTTACATTACTTACACTGTTGACCATATCTACATACTAATAACATGCAATTGTATTTATATATACAACAAAATAGAGGTTTACAGTATGAATGGGAAGGCTAATTTGCATATTGATCTTAAAAAAATGATTTTAATAAATATATGCTTAGTATTATTAGTTTCTAATTGTTTGGTTTTATTTTAATGAATATGAGCAAAAATCTCTTCAATAAATCTTAAATGAAATCCCTTAACAAGAAGAAATAACTGTAATATTATTCTTTACTTCCTATTTTAACTAAACAGTTTAAATTAGGAAAATTTACCAATGAAAGACGGGAGTAACGGAAAATGATGGAAGAGTTAGTTTCAAAGTTGTTCTATTTTTCAATCATACCCCCTCTGTTCAAAATCTTTTTATCTACATTCTTATTCAGTTTCATTAGCCTTTCTAATTTAATATGATATTTTATTATATTGAAACTTAAATACTTGCACCCGGAGGGTGCATATATTTGCTAGTATATATATATATATATATATACGTAAACATGCAACAGGAGAATACAGTTACAAAAAAATACCATCTGTAAAAATGCCATAACAAGAGGACAACTACTTCAGTTCCAGTGTTCTTCTTCTGAAGAGATTTTATCTCGAAATATTAATATTCAGAATAAATCACAGGTTAACAAACAACACCATTGTTACCTTTTTTTTCTTTACACCTGCACTGTGAGAGCCTTCCAAACCTAATTCCAAACCAATATATACACAATGCTTCAAGCAAATTATAAAACCCTTTCATATATATATATATATATATATATATATATATATATATATGTGTGTGTGTGTGTGTGTATGTGTGTGTGTGTGTGTGTGTGTGTAGTATAGTGAGAAATTTGAAAAAAAACACAGGTTTAAAATAAAATGAGTGGTACGTTTATTAGCCGAAGCTGCAGTGTTTCGATCTGTTAAGAATATTTGACGTCATATTTCAAACCGTCTAACTTTCCATCGTTCTCTTCAAATTTCAAATTTTGAACAGATTGATAAACAAGGACTATCACAGTCTTCCTCATTATTCTGTGATAATTTTTTTATATCAACAAAAGCCATGAAGAAGATCTACTTAACAGATCGAAACACTGCAGCGTCGGCTAATAAACTTACGACTTATTTTATTTAAATTGTGTTTTTTCAAATTTCTCACTATACTACATACCTTCGGATTCACTTCCATTTCTCTTCAACACACACACACACACACACAACACACACACACACACACACACACATATATAATATATATATATATATAATATATATATATAAATATATATATATATATATATATATATGATGAGACGTAAAGGTCGAAACGCGTGTCTGTGGATGACTGGTATATATGTTCCCAATTTCCTGGTAGAGGACTGTAGAGGAGACATTAGTTGAATTTTCACCATTTAGCCTAAGGCATTTACTCTCCTGTTCTTTACAGACTTGAGTTCTCTGGTGATTGTAAAACATACATCCTGTAAGAATGTATTAATTAATTGTTCGCCTCTGACTGAATGTCTTGGGTGGTCGTGAGGGTAAGGCGCTTGACAGACAAACATTCTGTTAGGTTTCGCTTCCAGCTAGAGGTAGCTGTTAAAAAAAGTCGAGCCGCACTGATGAGACGTAAACGTCGAAACACGTGTTTTGCGGATGACAGGTATATAAATATATATATAATATATATTTATATATTATATATATATATATTTACCGACCCCTCCGCACGAGCAGGATGTGACACAATGTCAATTACTTAAGCGGAGTTTAACAGGTTTGAATTCAGAGTTTTCCTTCTCCTAGACCGGTTGCCTAACCAAGGTTAAAGAGCCCAGTCTGCCCTACTATTTACCCATAGCTGGAGGGCGATTAGAATTCATACCTTTCCCAAGGGTATTAGCGCTAATTGAAATGCAATTGCCACGTCCAGGATTTGAACTCGGGGCGACGAGTCCATATATATATATATATATATATATAAAAATACATTTCTGGTACAGGCAAATTTAAATAATACTTTAAGGGTAATCATTATGATCACCTATATAGGTGGATACGAAGGAAAAGAGAAAAAAAAATTTGTTTTATTTGATAAAAACAAGGGCCCTTTCGATTTGCGAACATCTAATCAACATGAGCGCTTGCCGGTCTAGTTATAATGATCACCAATTCTCTATTTTGCACAAGGCTAGGACGAAACACCATTTACAGGGCCGTAATTATAATTTTTTTTCGTCCTACCTTGTGCAAACAAATCAGACCTAGGCACTCGCTTATTTTATTGGGTGAGTGTCTGGGGCCTGGTGTCACTTAATGGGGACTTAAAAGAAGAAAGTAACATTTTTTTTTCCCTAACCCCCCCCCCCTCATATATATACCCATATGTATTTACAATTTGACTTTTAGTCGTCTCCGGCTGTATAAACCTTGATGAGCAACCGTTTTTATCAAATAAAACAATTTTTTTTCTCTTTTCCTTCGTATCCACCTATATAGGTGATCATAATGATTACCCTTAAAGTATTATATATATATATATATATATATATATATATGTGTGTGTGTGTGTGTGTGTGTGTGTGTGTGTGTGTTTGTGTATGTGTGTGGAAATCTAGACTTGTAGCTGAGGTTGATATGCCGTAAAACAAAACAACCAAAGTAAGAAAACACCTAAATTCTTATCAATACTTAATGGATTCCTAGCGAGGCTTCCTCGGTAAAAAATTTTAAGAATAATGTTTTTTTTTTATTCTAATTGAAGATCTCATTGATAATATGTCTCTAAATGTACAGAATAATAAACAGGAAATCAAGTTACTGCGAGACGTAATTAAATTAACTAGAAATGAAATACAAAACTACAAGATTAAAAAAAAAAAAATGAACAAATAAAATAAAATGCTGACAAATAATTTCTCGAAGTGAAATCCAAATAACTGCAACTAATTTGGTTTAATAAACCTATATCAAAAGCATTTTAAGATTTCCAACCCCAAGCTAAATTCAGATTTTGTTAAAGTAGATGTCTATACTTTGTAAGTGTCAATTTTTATAATTGAAGCCGTTATATATATATATATATATATATATATATATATATATATATATATATAAACAACACCATCCACCTTTGTATTATGTTGGAAAAAATTGAAAAGACTCTACCATATATATAAAAATGTTTTTTTGAAAACATATACATCCTTTATCAAACGGAATTAATTTAAAAATAAAAAATAAAAAAAGATTTTCAAAATAAAAAAATTTCTATTTTAACGAATAAAGGGAGGTAACTTCGTTGGCATTATTACAAAAAAAATGCAAATTTTGAAAAAAATTATTTTTAGTAAATCCGAACTACAATAGCGTCCGCAGAAGTAACCGACGTTATTTGCGGTCCAGAATGTGACATTGAGTAAAGATCTTCAACAAACATCATGGGATCTTGCTCAACGACCTGATGATTGCCCCTTGGCATGAAACCTGGGTCGCTGTTTATAATGAACATTGATCTGTGAAAACTCAGCAAAATAAATAAATATTAGCTCTCACAATTTGTGATTGAGCACTGTATTTTCTTTGTTTCATCACAAAAAAATTTGTTTTTATATATACCTATATATATATATATATATATATATATATATATATATATATATTTATATATATAGTGTGTGTGTGGCGCGCGCGTGTGTGTGTGTGTGTGTGTGTGTGTGTGTGTGTGACATACGTCGATTGTTTCGTAGGTACGTTCCTAAGTAAATTCTAAATTCTCCCATCGAAGATTTAACAGTCTCCGATAATTCAGCTTTCGAAAAGCCATATAATATATATATATTATAATATATATATATATATATATATATATATATAAAATAAGTGTATTTTGGCAGCATTTTTCTTTTATACAAGTTTTGTTGAACTGTACAGACAATTCCTGTCGGACAAGTTTTTCGTTGATCCGTTCCAATTTTCGGGCCATCTGTCTGGTGTTGGGGTGTAACTGGTATAACAGTCCCCCAAAGGTTTCAAAACGAGCGCTTTCGGCAATACAATTTGCCATCCTCAGGTGAGAAACCTGAGGATGGCAATATATATATATATATATATATATATATATATATATATATTATATATTATGGACTCTCTCGTTGATTTTCGACGTATGAGGGTTCATACATACAATGAATACCACACAGTGATTTGTTTATAGTGGTGAAGGCTTGTGTTGGACCATCCACACTTTTTGGCACAGTCGTTAGGAAAGAATTGATGCATTAAGGGTTGCCACAAACCCAATCAACGAACGACCTCAGGAATTTTGAATTCAGAGTTATCCCTCTCCTAGACTGGTTACGTACCCAAGGTTGAAGGGCCCAGTCTGCCCTACTATTTAACCCATAGCTGGAGGGAGAATATATATATATATATATATATATATATATATTATATATATATATATATATATATAGTGTGTGTGTGGTGTGTGTGTGTGTGTGTGTGTGTATGTGTGTGTGTGTGTGACATACCTTGATTGTTTCGTAGGTACGTTCCTAAGTAAATTCTAAATTCTTTCCATCGAAGATTTAACAGTCTCCGAAATTCAGCTTTCGAAAAAACCATATATATATATATATATATATATATATATATATATATATATCTGTGTGTGTGTGTGTGTGTGTGTGTGTGAGTGTGTGTGTGTGTGTGTGTGTGTGTGTGTGTGCGCGCGCGTTTGGGCAGCATTCTTTCATTTATACATGTAGAATTAAACAAAAGACACATCTGTTTAACAATTTTATTTTTGATCTTTTCGAGTTTTCTGGTCAACTTTTTAATATTTGGGTGGAATTCGTGGATAATTCCACCAAAAAACTGGAACACATCACCCCTGATGATGGCACTTCGAAGTGCCGAAAGTACTCGGGACCTGAACTTTGGTGGACTTATCCACGAATTCCACCCAAACATTAAAAAGTTGGCCAGAAAACTCGAAAAGATCAAAAATAAAATTGTTAAACAGGAGATGTGTCTTTTGTTTAATTCTACACACACACACACACACACACATGCTTCTAAAAACAACCAAAATTATTTTCCAATGCACACAGACACACACGCACAGACACACACACACACACACATACATATATATATATATATATGTATGTATGTGTGTGGGTGTGTGTGTGTGGTGTCTGTGCGTGTGTGTCTGTGTGCATTGGAAAATAATTTTTGGTTGTTTTAGAAGCATAAACAAAATGAAAATCAGAAAAAAAAAATGATGAAAATTATGTTCTAAATCATATACATGGAGTTTTTTTAAAAAGTCGAGATTTTTTGTACATTTTGACACATCTTGTATTCTGAAAAAAATATCGTTCCATTCATTCTTCATTTTATCTTGCTAAATACAGCTTTAGACGTATCATATCATCACAGCCTTTACGCATTTCCACGCGCACGCGCATGACATCATACACATACGCACAAACAAAAATACGCAGACGTACAAACAAAAAGAACATTCCACATTACACAAATACGCAACACGAGAATAGAGTTAAAAAAAAACGCACACATTTGACCATTTACACCATTTCTGTCATTTAAAAAAAAACTATTTCGTTTGCCTGATGAATGCTTTTAGCAGGAAACCATTGGTAGTAATATCGTTCCCAAATAAATGATTAAAATCTAAAACTTTTATTTGTCACTTCATTCAACTATCAACGCTCTACACAGATATTGAGCACTCTTCTAACAACACTGTACGTTGGATTACTATTACTTTTTCTAGTATACTAGTGCCAACCATACACATTAATATATATATATATATATATATATATATATATAATATATATATATATATCGAAGGCAACTTACGACTACCATGGCAATTTGCTAAATTTTAAAACTATTTATCTTCTTAGTTTTAGATAGCTAGTGTATCCTGTTTTCAATATCTTATTATTATAATGGAGATTGTGTGTTCGTCTGTCTGTAACCGAAATTATATTACTACTCAAGTTACAATTCCCTTTCTTATTTACATCCCATTCTCCATGATTTTATTTTTATTTAAACTTGCAATTATTAATAAAATTGTTTTACATCATTAAGACTGTACTAATAACATGCAATTGTATTTATATATACAACAAAATAGCGGATTACAGTGTGAATGGGAAGGCTAATTTGCATATTGATCTTAAAAATTTGATTTTAATAAATATATGCTTAGTATTATTGATTTCTAATTGTTTGGTTTTATCTTAATGAATATGAGCAAAAATCTCAGGGATAACTCTTAAAAGAAATCCATTAACAAGAAGAAATAACTGTTATTTTATTCTTTACTTCCTATTTTAACTGAATAGTTAAATTAGGAAAATTTACCAAAGAAAGAAGGGAGTAATGGAAAATGATGGAAGAGTTAGTTTCAAAGTTGTTCTATTTTTCAATCATACCCCCTCTGTTCTAAAAACTTTTTATCTGCATTCTTATTCGGTTTCATTAGCCTTTCTAATTTAATATGATATTTTATTATATTAAAACGTAAATACTTGCACCCGGAGGGTGCATATATTTGCTAGTAAATATAATTTCAAAACGATCTCTCACTTGCCTGACTGATGTTTTCCTCAGCCTCATTTTGAATGGGGTGCTTGTAAGCTTGCCATCACACCCCAGTCCGCCGCATACTTCTGGTGCTACTACAACTATAATAATCTAGACACGAATAAATAGGATTAAATTGGTAATTCCCTTCAACGTCAATCGATTAGATTTAAGACATATTTCGCGGCAAAATATCAAATTATACACGCAACGGCATCCATATTATGTCATAGCGACGCCATTGGAGCAAAAACGAGTTCACATAAGAATTTGGATTTTGTTACCAGGAATCCGTTACCTAGGCACCAAGTCTCTATTAAAGAAAGAGGTTGTTTCTTTTAAAATTTTCAGCTTCTTTCCTTTCCTTTCCTTTCTTTCTTTCTTTCTTTCTTTTTTCTTTCTGTCTTCTCAATTTCCTTCATTGCTTTCTCTTTCACTTTTATACACTTTATGATTTTTTTCGTTCTTTTTTTATTTTCCTTGTTTTTTTTTATACAATTTCAGTTTTTCTTTCTGTTGCAATATGACTTGTGTGAGCTAGAACTGCTAATGGAAGGAGGAGGAATAAATAACAAAGGCTTAAAAAATAGTGATGACCCAAAAGAGGAGAGCGATGGTTTTGACCGTAGCGTGACCCCGAACGAAGAATTGAGGGGCAAGCGGAAGTCGGGTGTTGACCGGAAGTCGGGTGTTGACCGGAAGTCACGTGGTGACGTGGGGGAAGTAAGAAAGGGTTCGGCCTCTTTTTGCCGGCGTCCGTCGTGGGGGACAGACCTCATTAGAGCCCAGTAATCTAGTAGTGTTCTCTCTCTCTCGTTCTCTCTGCCTCTCCTCCTCCCTGGTAGAAGCCACTAGACGAGCACGTTAATAAAGGCTGGGAGTTGTGACGACATGTTTCTCGTGTTATGATTTTTTATCGGAGTTTTAGTACCAAGAAAGAAAAGAGGACTACGGTGCTTGTATCGTTTTAGTACCGTGAGTATTACAACGTAACATATATCGTTTTGGTGCCCGTTGACCTCGGAGTTCAAACACGGACTCATAAGGAACCAATTTACCACGACGCAACGAGGGGATACGAAAAAGAAAAAGACATCGGCCGTAATTGTAACAGAAACTAACGTAAACGAAAGAAAGAGCGAGTCAAACAAACAAAGAAAAGGACCCACGTGTGACGAAAAAAAAAGGGAGTGACCTGTTGAGAAACGAGAGAGAAAGAAAAGAAAAAAAAACGGGAGAAGTAAAAGACAAAAGAAAGAAACAACAGCGAGCATTTGAAGAGAAAAAAAGGGCTTAAAAAGATAAACAAAAAATAAAAAAAAAGACCCTTGAAAAAAGAAAAGGGAGCAACCTTTTAAAATCTTATTAAAGGAGATGAACGACAACAACGACTCAACAGACAATTGAGAACTTAAAAAAAACAAAGGACCCACGTGTGAAGAAAACAAAAAGAATAAAAAAAAAGGACCCACGTGTGAAGAAACAAAAATAATTAAAGAAAAAAAAGACGAGAAAAAACAACAGCAGCAGCGAACAATTAAAGAAGAAGAAAAGGACTTATAAAAGAAGGAGAAACCCACGTGGTGAAAAAAAAATATACGTCCACGTGTGAATTTAAAAAAAAAAAAAAAAGAAGAAAGACGGAATTAATGAACATTACAAAAGAAAAAAAAAGAACTTTTTTTTAAAAAAAGGAAAAATATACGTAGAAGTGACAAGGTAGGTGATAATTTTTTTTCTCTTGTTCTACAGTTGTGTATTTTTTTCCTCTTCACTGGTTATTGATATCATTAATATTAGTATAAGTCTTCTATTATTCTGTGACTGAAATTGTTTATGCGAAATGGAGTCTCAGACCATTAAAGAGTTCTTACAGAATCTCACCGCAGGCTTGGTTGATGAATTAAATTCTGTAACGAGTGCCTTAAAAAGCGTTGAAAAGGGGTTGGATAGGGCCTATCAAAGAACTCTTTTAGTTGATAGATTAAGAACAAGTAACAATAGAAAAAAATTTAACAAGCAGAGTAGAAACGTACCTACAGTGAGGAATTGCAATGTGCATCCTCAGATAGGTGATAGAGACCAGACTAGACGTTGTTGGGGGTGTAATAGCAAGTATCACCTCATTAGAAATTGTCCCGTAAAAATTAATAAAAAGTGGATGGCACCTACCCCTAAAAGCACATCCGAACAAATTAAAAATAGAGACAAGCATGGGATAGCCCTCAAAAATCATCACCACGCTTTGTCTAATATGAATGGCAAAACTAAGGAGAGCACACAAGTCCATTCTACGTCCTCGGAACATATCTCAGAAAATAAGATAAATATACAGCTATTAAGAGAGAAAACTCCGATAAGGATAGTAATACTTCACATAGTGATGTGGATACCGAGGGTACAAATCACACGGGTGAAGGTGATAGGAACAATGAACAACTATGTCCCAATAGAAAAAAGAAAAGAAAGAGAAATTGAACAGACAGGTAGACGTTAATAATAATAAAATAATTTTGGAGTAATGGCTAAAATGGAAAGCCACAAAATAACTCCAACAGTGAATAGCATCGCAAAAGATTCCCCTAAAACAGTAAGGGCTAAAGTAAATACCACTCCGTCAGATAGTGCCTACGAGAATAAAAGAATATGTTCCCCTAATGGAAAGGAAAATAGCTATGCTTAGAGTTGCAATGGAAGAAAGCATTAAAAACGCTGGGAGTACAAATGATTATGGTAGTAGCAGCGAGCTCACCCGGGGTCAACCAGTACTGCCCAAAGGAAACATGATACTCCACCAGACAGCGACTATGAAGATAGCTTTAAAGGCCTGTGGTTCAAGTGTTTGTTTACACAGCAGATACCTTCCAGAAAAACCTAGTTTTTGGCGCTCGGAAATAAATTAGAGATAGATGAATGAAAAAAAAAAAAAAGAAAAGAAAAAGGATGAGAAAAATGAGTAAATGAAATACGAATTACACGGAATATGAGATGGAATAATGACGAAAAAAAAAAAAAAAAAGAAAAAAAAAAGATAAATAAATGAAAAACTGAAAAGGATTAAAATGAATAAATACAAAAAGAGAAGGAATAATAGAGAAAAGAATTATTGACCAGCTGAAGAAGGCGACGATAACGCCGTTGCTTGAAAAAAAAAAAAGCTATAAATCAGTATAGGTCTGCAATTGATAAGAATGAAAAATAAATGAGTAATTTTTTTTTTAAATTCAAATTGGGGAGAGTATTTCCAAAAAAAGAGAAAGAAGAAAAAATGAACAAATAAGTAAGGAAGGTCAGAGCCCAATTGTGGAACAAAGAGGAGAATATCACCTGCTTTAATGATTTTGTAAATGTTCTTTTTACTTTATATATGTATGTGTTTTTTGTATTATTGTAAAATTGAATGCTCGTGTGGCTCTATCGGAGAGAGGAAGGTCTATATCGGATAGAAGGGAAAAAAATCTAATGAATAATTACGCATATTCTTGAAAAAAAAGAGATACTTTTGAAAATTTTTACGGGTAAAAATTTTAGAATGATGGTAAGGGAGGAGAGTTGCAATATGACTTGTGAGCTAGAACTGCTAATGGAAGGAGGAGGAATAAATAACAAAGGCTTAAAAAATAGTGATGACCCAAAAGAGGAGAGCGATGGTTTTGACCGTAGCGTGACCCCGAACGAAGAATTGAGGGGCAAGCGGAAGTCGGGTGTTGACCGAAGTCGGTGTTGACCGGAAGTCACGTGGTGACGTGGGGGAAGTAAGAAAGGGTTCGGCTCTTTTTGCCGGCGTCCGTCGTGGGGGACAGACCTCATTAGAGCCCAGTAATCTAGTAGTGTTCTCTCTCTCGTTCTCTCTGCCTCTCCTCCTCCCTGGTAGAAGCCACTAGACGAGCACGTTAATTAGCTACCATCGCTCTCCTCTTTTGGGTCACATTTAATTAGCAGTTCTAGCTCACATCATATTGCAAACTTCCTCCTTACCATCATTCTAAAAATTTTTACCCGTAAAATTTTCAAAAGTATCTCTTTTTTTCAAGAATATGCGTAATTATTCATTAGATTTTTTTTTTTCCTTTCTTATCCGATATAGACTTCTCTCTCCGATAGAGCCACACGAGCATTCAATTTTACAATAATACAAAAAACCATACATATATAAAGTAAAAAGAACATTTACAAAAATCATTAAAGCAGGTGATATTCTCCTCTTTGTTCACAATTGTGCTCTGACCTTACCTTACTTATTGGTTCATTTTTCTTTCTTTCTTTTTTTTTGGAAATACTCTCTCCAATTTGAATTTAAAAAAAAAATTACTCATTTATTTTTCATTCTTATCAATTGCAGACCTATACTGATTTATAGCTTTTTTTTTTTTCAAGCAACGGGTTATCGTCGCCTTCTTCAGCTGGTCAATAATTCTTTTCTCTATATTCCTTCTTTGTATTTATTCATTTTAATCCCTTTCAGTTTTTCATTTTTATCTTTTTTTTTTTTTTTTTTTTTTTTTTCGTCATTACTCATATTCCGTGTATTCGTATTTCATTTACTCATTTTTCTCATCCTTTTTCTTTTCTTTTTTTTTTTTTTCATTCATCTATCTCTAATTTATTTCCGAGCGCCAAAACTAGGTTTTTCTGGAAGGTATCTGCTGTGTGAACAAACACTTGAACCACAGGCCTTTAAAGCTATCTTCATAGTCGCTGTTGTGGGTATCATGTTTTCCTTGTGGGCAGTACTGGTTTGACCCCGGGTGAGCTCGCTGCTACTACCATAATATTTTGTACTCCCAGCGTTTTCAATACTTTCTTTCATTGCAACTCTAAGCATAGCTATTTTCCTTTCCATTAGGGGAACATATTCTTTTATTTCTCTGTAGTCACTATCTGACGGTGTGGTATTTACCTTAGCCCTTACTGTTTTAGGGGAAACTTTTTGTGATGCTATTCACTGTTGGAGTATTTTGTGGCTTTCCATTTTTAGCCATTACTCCAAATTATTTTAATTTATTATTAACGTCCACCTGTCTGTTCAATTTCTCTTTCTTTTTCTTTTTTTCTATTGGGACATAGTTGTTCATTGTTCCTATCACCTTCACCCGTGTGATTTGTACCCTCGGTATCCACATCACTATGTGAAGTATTTATCCTTCGAGTTTTCTCTCTTAATAGCTGTATATTTATCTTTATTTTCTGAGATATGTTCCGAGGACGTAGAATGGACTTGTGTGCCCTCCTTCGTTTTTGCCATTCATATTAGACAAAGCGTGGTGCTGATTTTGAGGGCTATCCCATGCTTGTCTCTATTTTTAATTTGTTCGGATGTGCTTTTAGGGGTAGGTGCCATCCACTTTTTATTAATTTTTTACGGGACAATTTCTAATGAGGTGATACTTGCTATTACACCCCCAACAACGTCCAGTCTGGTCTCTATTACCTATCTGAGGATGCACATTGCAATTCCTCACTGTAGGTACGTTTCTACTCTGCTTGTTAAATTTTTTTCTATTGTTACTTGTTCTTAATCTATCCTCTAAAAGAGTTCTTTGATAGGCCCTATCCAACCCTTTTCAAACACTTTTAAGGCACTCGTTACAGAATTTAATGCATCAACCAAGCCTGCGGTGAGATTCTGTAAGAACTCTTTAATGGTCTGAGACTCCATTTCGCATAAACAATTTCAGTCACAGAATAATAGAAGACTTATACTAATATTAATGATATCAATAACCAGTGAAGAGAAAAAAATACACAACTGTAGAACAAGAGAAAAAAAATCACCTACCTTGTCACTTCTACGTATATTTTCCTTTTTTTTAAAAAAAGTTCTTTTTTTTTTTTTAATGTTCATTAATTCCGTCTTTTCTTTTTTTTTTTTTTTTTAAATTCACACGTGGACGTAATATTTTTTTTTTTTTTTCCACGTGGGTTTCTCCTTCTTTTATAAAGTCCTTTTCTTCTTCTTTAATTGTTTGCTGCTTTGTTTTTTCTCGTCTTTTTTTTCTTTTAATTAATTTTTTTCTCTTTTTTTTTTTTATCTTTTGTTTCTCACACGTGGGTCCTTTTTTTTTTTTAAGTTCTCAATTGTCTGTTGAGTCGTTGTTGTCGTTCATCTCCTTTAATAAGATTTTAAAAGGTTGCTCCCTTTTCTTTTTTTCAAGGTGGGTTCTTTTTTTTTTTTTTTTTCATTTTTGTTTTTTTTAAGCCCTTTTTTTCTTTCAAAGCTCGCCGATGTTGTTGTTCTTCTTTCTTTTTCTTTTACTTCTCCCGTTTTTTTTTTCTTTTCTTTTCTCTCTCGTTTCTCCCACAGGTCACTCCCTTTTTTTTTCGTCACACGTGGGTCCTTTTTCTTTGTTTGTTTGACTCGCTCTTTCTTTCGTTTTACGTTAGTTTCTGTTACAATTACGGCCGAGGTCTTTCCTTTTTTCGTATCCCTCGTTGCGTCGTGGTAAACTGGTTCCTTATGAGTCCGTGTTTGAACTCCGAGTTCAACGGGCACAAAACGATATATGTTACGTTGTTAATACTCACGGTACAAAAACGAATACAAAGCACCGTAGTCCTTCTTGTTCTTTCTTGGTACTAAAACTCCGATAAAAAATCATAAACACGAGAAACATGTCGTCCCTCCTCACTAATATATATTATATATAATATATATATAATATATATATATAAATATATATATCGAATAAATGTCAAAATGTATCGAGATTAAAGCTACATATAAAGATAGAAATGACAATAAATGGAATGTTACATTTTTTTTCAGAATGCAAGTGATATGAGATATACAACCGTTTTTTTACATCTTATATATATATATATATATATATATATATTATATATAATATAGAAATAGTTCTCTACTAGTTTTACTGTCTTTCTTTCTTTCTTTCCTTCTCTCTCTCCTTCTCTCTCTCTCTCTCTCTCTCTCTTCTATTATATTATATATATATATATATATATAATAATATAATTATCTATCTTTTATATTGATTTTTATTATTGCAATTCACCACCATATCGAGCAATTGGAAATTGTTGATAGTAAATATTTCAACAGTAATTTTTTTATTAATCTTGTATCTAAATACATATCTATCTTTATCAATAATGGAGATTCGCTTCCGGTTTTTGTCTGTAACAAAAATTACGTCACATTACCCAAATCGTCAAAGTAAAGTAAAGTTTGTCGGGGCGGCTAATGTCGGTATCACCCAGTCAGCGACGGAGTCATATCCCCTTTTCAATAGCGCTAGACCAAGGAGATTGTTTTTTTAGCATCCAAGGTGGAGCGCCACACCTACCATCAGCTCCTTACTTTACCGCACAGTTCCTGTGCTACTCATACGCTGAGTTAGCGAGGACCGTACCGAACTAAGAACCTTGCGGTTTTCTAGCCGAACGCTCTACCGACTGAGCTAAACCCGGCCCATAGAATAAATCACTCAAAATTTGAACATGCAACATTAGACAGTCCTCATTGTTTTTTTTAAAACAACTTTTAATAAATACANACAACTCCCAGCCTTTATTAACGTGCTGCGTCTAGTGGCTTCTACCAGGGAGGAGGACGAGGCCGAGAGAACGAGAGAGAGAGACACTACTAGATTACTGGGCCTCTAAATGAGCGTCTGTACCTACGCCACGCCCACGACGCGGCCAAAAAGCAGGCCGAACCCTTTCTTACTTCCCCCACGTCACCACGTGCTTCCGGTCAACACCGCTTCCGGTCAACACCCGACTTCCGCTTAGCCCTCAATTCTTCGTCGGGGTCACGCTACGGTCAAAACCACGCTCTCCTCTTTTGCGGTCATCACTATTTTTTAAGCCTTTGTTAATTTAATTCACCCTCCTCCATTCACAATACCATTCTTAGCATCACTACAAGTTCATACTTGCACACAGAGAAGAAAAATACCTGAGACATCAACTATATAAAAGAAACAAGGAAAAATAGACACAAGAACCGAACTCAAAAATCATAAAGCTTTAATAATACAGTGAAACAGAGAAATAGCACAAAATTCGAAGGATAATATGAGCAAGATACAAGCTAAAGAAAAAAGAAAAGTAAAGAAAAGAAGAAGACAAGGAAAGGAAGCGGAAGAAGCTGAAAATTTTAAAGAAACAACCTCTTTCTTTACATTAGCAGACTTCCGATGCCTGCGGTAACGGATTCCTAAATTGGTAACAAAATCTCAAATTCTTCACTCTATGTAAAGACTCGTTTCTCTGTCCAACTGGTCCGCTCATGCAATATCGGATTCCATTTGGCATAACCGTGGTTGTTAATCTTGATACTTTGCCGCGAAATAGTCTTAAATATCTAAATCGACTGACGTTGAAGGAGAATTACCAATCTTTAATCCTATTTATTCGTGTCTAGATTAATTATCAGTCTCTTAGTAGCACCAGAAGTACCTGCGGCGCCTGGGGTATGATGCAAGTTACAAGCACCCCCATTCAAAATGAGGCTGAGCAAAACATCAGTCCAGCAAGTGAGAGAATCGTTTGAAATTATATTTTACTAGCAAATATATGCACCCTCCGGGTGCAAGTATTTAGTTTAATATAATAAAATATCATATTAATTAGAAAGGCTAATGAAACGAATAAGAATGCAGATATAAAAGTTTGAACAGAAGGGGGTATGATTGAAAAATAGAACAACTTGAAACTAACTCTTCCAATCATTTCCGTTACTCCCTTCTTTTCTTGGTAAATTTTCCTAATTAACTATTTGTTAAAATAGGAAGTAAAGAATAAATATACAGTATTTCTTCTTGTTAATGGATATTTTAAGAAATTTATCCCTGAGAGTTTTGCTCATATTCATTAAGATAAAACCAAACAATTAGAAATCAATAATACTAAGCATAATATTTATTAAATCAAATTTTTCTAAATCAATATGCAAAATTAGCGCCTTCCATTCACACTGTAATCCGCTATTTTGTTTGTATATATAAAATACAATTGCATGTTATTAGTACAGTCTTAATGATGTAAAAACAATTTTATTAATAATTGCAAGTTAAATATAAAATAAAATCATGAGAATGGATGTAAATAACAAGGGAATGTGACTTGAGTAGTAATATAATTTCGGTTACAGACAACAACACAATCCTCTCATTAAATAGATAAGATTATTGAAACAGGATACACTACTATCTATAAACTAAGAAAGAAAATAGTTTTAAAATTTACAAAGTTGCCATCCTGTAATCGTAGAGTTGCCTTCGAATAATATATATATAATATATATATAATATATATTATATAACTATATATATTAATGTGTATGGTTGCACTAAGTATACTAGAAAAAGTATACGTAATCCAACGTACAGTTTGTTAGAAGAGTGCTCAATTATTGTAGAAGCCGCTGATAGTTTGAATAGTGACCAAATAAAGTATTAGATTTTAATATTTATTCTTGGGAACGATATATTACATACCATGTTTCCTGCTAACAAGCATTCATCAGGCAACACAAATAGTTTTTTATTAATGACAAAATGGTTAAATGTCAAATGTGTCTACTTTTTTTCTTAACTCTATTCTCGTGCTGTGCGTATTTTGTGTAATGTGGAACTGGTTCTTTTGTGTTGTACGTCCTGCGTATTTTTGTTTGTGCGTATGTTGTATACTGTCATGCGCCCTAGTGCGCGTGGAAAGCGTAAGCTGTGATGATATGATACGTCTAAAGTATTGCTAAGCAAGATCTAAACCATGAAAACATGATGACGATATTATTTTTCAGAATAAAAATGTGTCAAAGAACAAAAAATACCGCACTTTTAAAAAAAACATCCCATTATATAAGTTTAGAACATAATTTTCATCATTTTTTTTTTCTGTTTTTCATTTGTTTATGCTTCTAAAACAACCAAAATTTTTCCAATGCACACAGACACACACGCACGCACACACACACACACACCCCACACAACATACACATATACTATAATATATATATGTAACAGGTGTGTGTGTGCATGGTGTGTGTCTGTGCGTGCTGTGTCTGCTGTGCATTGAAAATAATTTTGGTTGTTTGAAGGCATTGTGTGTTGTTGTGTTAGAACTCTAACAAAAGCACTCTCCTGATTTAAAACTTTTATTTTTGATCTTTCGAGTTTTCTGGCCAACTTTTTATATGTTTGGGTATCTCGTGATAACCACCAAAAGTTCAGGTCCCGAGTACTTTTCGGCACATTCGAAGTGCCATCATCAGGGTGATGTTTCAGTTTTTCTGGTGAATTATCCACGAACTTCCACCCAATAGTATAAAAGTTGACCAGAAACACTCCGAAAAGATCAAAAAAAAATTTAAAACAGATGTGCTCTTTTGTTCTAATTCTACATGTATAATGAAAGAATCGGCGCCAACGCGCGCGCCACACGACACCACACACACAAACCACACACACTCACACACACATAAACACACACACACACACAGATAATATATATATAATATATTATATATATATATACGTATATATAGGTTTTTTTCGACAAGCTGAATCTTCGGAGACTAGTTTAAATCTTCGATGGAAGAATTTAGAACTTACTTAGGAACGTACCTACGAAACATTCAAAGGTATGTCACACACACACACAACACCACACACACACACACCACACACACACACACAACACTATATATCTATATATATATATATAATATATATAATATATATATACTATATATATATATATCATTCTCCCCTACCCTCCAGTATGGGAATTACAATAGTAGCGGCGACTGGCCCTTCAACCTTGTACGGTAACCAGTCTAGGAGAAGGGAATACAACTCTGAATTTCAAAAATTCCTGAGGTCTGTTCTTATGTTTTGGCAACCTAATGCATCAATCTCTTCCTAAGACCTTCCAAAATGACACTGTGGATGGTCCAAGACACAAGCCTTCACCACTATAACAAATCACGACTGATGTGGTATCCACTATGTATTGTAGAACCCTCATACGTCGAAACCTCAACGAGAATCCATAATTAATAGTATATATATATCATCTATATACGTAATCAATATTATTAATATATATTATTCCATACACTCATCAGGTTTCTCACCTCGAGGATGCAAATTGTATTATTTGCCGAAAGCGCTCGGTTTTGAAACCTTTGGGGACTGTCTATACCAGTTACACCCACAACACCAAGCACAGAATGGCCCGAAATGGAACGTGGACTGGCCATCAACGAAACTTGTCCGAACAGGAATTGTCTGTACAGATTCAAACAAAAACTTGTATCAAAAGAAAAATAGCCTGCAAATACACTTATTTTATATATATATATATATACTATATATATACTATTATATATAATATATAATATGGCTTTTTCGAAAGCTGAATATCGGAGACTGTTTAAATCTTCGATGGAGAGAATTTAGAATTCTTACTTACGAACGTACACTACAACCAATCGCACAGTAGTCACAGCACAC
>CM042172.1:10042683-10080183 GCA_023376005.1 Doryteuthis pealeii | reverse complement strand
TATGAATAAATAAATAAACAAAAATAGACACTTTAAAGAAGCATCGTAGATAAGGATAGTACTAAAGAATACAATTAAATAATAAAATAAATAAATACTCATCTAATGACTTTAAAAGAAAGTATCTATGGATTTTGAAAATCTTTTTTTTTTTAGATGTGAACGATTTTATGCAAAACAATGAATATAAAAGGTTTTATTTCAATTTCAGAAAAAAAATTATAATAAAATACCATTTTTAGATATTTAATTTGAATATTTACTTAACGGTGATAATTTTAAATGAGAGAAACTAAACACAAGGGAAAATGTTGCACTAATTGCATTGCTCAGGGGAGACAGTCCTTAATTGGAAACAATTTTTAACTGTACTAGCAAATATATGCACCCTCCGGGACAAGTATTTAAGTTTTAATATAATAAAATATCATATTAAATTAGAAAGGCTGATGAAACTGAATAAGAATGCAGATAAAAAGATTTGGAACAGAGTGGGTATGATTGAAAAATAGAACAACTTTGAAACTAACTCTTCCATCATTTTCCGTTACTCCCGTCTTTTATTGATACATTTTCCTAATTCAACTATTTAGTTAAAATAGGAAGTAAATAATAAAATTACAGTCATTTCTTCTTGTTAATGGATTTAAAAAAAATATTTATCCCCGAGATTTTTGCTCATATTCATTAAGATAAAACCAAACAATTAGAAATCAATAATACTAAGCATATATTTATTAAAATCAAATTTCTAATATCAATATGCAAATTAGCCTTCCCATTCACACTGTAAACCGCTATTTTTTTGTATATATAAATACAATTGCATGTTATTAGTATGTAGATACGGTCAACAGTCCTAATGATGTAAAACAATTTTATTAATAATTGAGGTTTAAATAAAACTAAAATCATGGAGAATGTGATGTAAATAACAAAGGGAAGTGTGACTTGATTAGTAATATAGTTTCGGTTACAGACATACAAACCCACAATCTCCATTATAATAAGATGTCTCGCTCGATGAAAAAATATTGAGTAGAAAGAAAAGTCCAACAATATTTACAAAATAAATTAATGTTAACTATAAAAAATAAATAAAAACACTGTTACATTTTACATATATCTTATGATTGGGTTTTGCTTTCTAATAATAAAATATATATCTTTTGTTATTTCTTTATATATATATATATATATATATATATATATATATATATATATATATATAGTTTTGTTGAATTGAACAGACAATTCCTGTCTGACAAGACTTTCATTGATCCTTTCCAATCTTCGGGCCATCCTTCTGGTGTCAGGGTGGAACTGGTATACCAGTCTACCGAATGTTTCGTCACTAGCGCTTTCGGCAATGCACTTTGCCATCCTCAGGTGGGAAACGATGGAATAGTTTTCATGTCTCGTTTTAAACGAGAACGAGTATTCCCCCTCCCCTTATCACAACCTGTGCCCCCACTCCTGCAAAAAAAAATCACCACCGCTTTGTTCAAACTACTACTATTCCAAAAACCTCCCACTACCAATTGATATTACCTCCCACTAATTCCTTGCTACTACTCGTAAACCATAAACCCAATCAACGACCTCGGGAATTTTGAATTCAGAGTTATCCCTTTCCTAGACTGGTTACCTACCAAAGGTTGAAGAGCCCAGTCTGTCCTACTATTTAATCCATAGCTGGAGGGAGAATATATGGATTCATACTTTTCCCAAGGGTATTAGCGCTATGTGAAATGCCAACAGCTTCGTCTAGGAATTGAACTCGAATCGACGAGTCTATTTTCCACAACTCTAACCACTAGCCCACGTGTGTGGGAGTTCATGTGTGTATGAACCCTCGTACGTCGAAATTCGACTGGAGAGTCCATTTATATATATATATATATATATTATATATATATATATATATATATATATATAGAGAGAGAGAGAGAGAGAGAGAGAGAGAGAGAGAATTTATGTCATGTAGGTGTTATAATTAAATAGATGTACCGACTACTCCGAAGAAGGAATTCGCTTTTGGTCACTTGACGCTAAAACGACACTTCTTCTCTCGATTGGAAATAAGACTAATTTTATATTAGATTGAGAAGACTAGACAGAAACAGAGTGGGATTAGGAATGAAATTACGATGCCGAAATAGGCCGCCAGGAATCCAATTTAATGCTAATGGCTACAGATTTTCAAATCAATCTTAGCGGTTACGAGGTTAATGGCAGTTGCCTGTGACAATTGTTTATCCTGAAAAACGAATTCATCATCAACTAATTATATATATATATACCAACCCCTCCGCACGAGCTGAATGTGACACAGGGTCAATTTATTAAGTGGAGTTCAACAGGATTGAATTCAGAGTTTTTCTTCTCCTATACCGGTTGCCTAATAAAAGTTAAGAAGCCCAGTCGGCCCTACTATTCATCCATAACTAGAGGGAGTGTAGGATTCATACCTTTCCCAAGGGTATAAGCGCTAAGTGATATGCAATTACCATATCCAGGATTTGAACTCAGGACGAGGGGTCCATTTCCCATGACTTTAACCATTACACCACGCGCTTCTATTACAGGCTGTATTCATTTACATAGGTTAGACAATCCCCAAAATGTGAGCTTTCAATTCCAAAAATTGGCGGAGTTATGTCGATTTTTAGCTCTCCAAATTTGAGGGGAGTCAGAAAAAAATGGCGACTTTTTGTAATCTATTTTTGTCTGTAAAATGAGTTCTAGAGCTTTCCTACTCTTCTTGGTTTATAGGAGTATTTTTGCCATGGAATCCAAAAATTCTATCAAAAAAGTCTGACATTTAACCGGTTTTAGATTATTAATGATTTCCCATTTGCAAAACTTTAACTGATGTTGTAGCTTCCGTTCTGTGCGAACTCCAAACTATCTTTTTGGTAGGAATAATGATCAATAGATGTGAAATAATAATAGAAAATGTTTTTGTCATAGAAGCAGTGCCACATCGGGATATTGATATTGTTGTAAAGAAATCATCAATAACTTAAAATTGGTTACGGTTAAAACGTTTTTGATAGAATTGTTGGATTTATCTGGCAAAAATACTCTTATAAACCACATTTTAGACGTAGGGAAGCACTAGAACTCATTTAACAGACAAAAATAAATTACAATAAGTCGCCATTCGTGAACTCAAGCAAATTTGTAGAGCTAAAAATCGACACAACTCTGCCAATATTTGGAATTGAAAGCTCAACTATTGGGGAATGTTTAACTTACACATGTACAAATTTTCAGAAAAATTGAAGGCGTGGGCGATAAATTTTACTTTTTTCTGGATGATTTGACATGGAATTGCCCCTATAAATATATATATATATATATATATATATATATTATATATATATATATATATATATATAAATGTTGTTCTGGTTCCAACGGGAGAAAATTCAATATTTTATAAAAAAGAAGGTCCGCAAAATGTATTATGCTTTCAGAAAAAATTTTTTAATTCTTTTTGTCTTAGATAAAAAGAATAAAAAAATGTTTCTGAAAATATAATACCTTTTGCGGACCTTCTTTTTTATGATATATATATATATATATATATATATATATATATATATATATATATATATATATATATATATATATATATATATATATATATATAAAATAAAATGGAAATTAATCCGACAGTATGAATAAGATATAATGAAAAAAAAAGATGTTTACAACTGAAATAGGCTCATCAGAAGAGAAAGTGTGCAAACCGTTTCGGGGCCAAATCTCTTGACGGTTTAAAAAGCAACACCCGCCCCATCCTCAACTAATATGAGGACCCTATTGCATTATAATGTATCGACCGCACGTGGGTCGGTCATCAACAAAAATAAGACGGGAAAAAAGACCGTTAGTAAAAACAGAACGCTGCTAGTCAAACGTTGGAATTAATCAAAAAAAAATTGTGCTGTCTGTATTAAAAATAATATGAATTTTATTTAAAAATAAAATGAATTTTTATGATATCCATTAACACCACGGATTTACCTATAAATGTGGGCTACTTATTTTACAGTTGGATTGTATTACAATAATTTTGATATTCCATATACACTTTTTATACATATTCTACATTTTTCTATAACTTTACATCAGACTTTTTTGAGTCTTATTTTATTACTATAATGCTTCTGATTATTTTCAAAATTGAAAATGAGATTCATTTTATTTTTAAATAAAATTCATTTTATTTTTAAATAAAATTCATATTATTTTTAATTTTTTGTTTTTCATTATATCTTATTCATATATATATATATATATATATATATATATATATATATATATATATATATATATATATATATTGGCATGGAGGTTGATTTTGAAGGCTATCACAATGCAGGTGTAAAGAATAAGGTAACAATGGTGTTGTGTGTTAACCTGTATTTTATTCTTGAATTTTCGAGATAAAATCTCTTTTTCAGAAGATCACTGGAACTGATAGCTAAAAATCGACATAACTCCGCCAATATTTGGAATTGAAAGCTCAACTATTGGGGAATGTCTAACTTTAAAACAGTCTACACATGTACGAATTTTCAGAAAAAATAAAGACGTTTTGTATCAAAAGGTTACTCCTAAATATAGACTCGTTGACTACCACGTGACCTGAGTAAGATTCCCACTGTCCAATCACTGGCACTGCTGCTGCTGCTGTTGGTGTATTTATAGAGGTCTGATTCTTAACCTTGGCTCATTGCTATTTGGATTATCTTGGACGTCGGACTTACAAAGAATACTCTAAAACCGGATTCTTATTGGCTTGCTTACTTACTTACTACATCTGGAACTAAGGATGCCGACCAGATACTTAACAGTTGGTGACAATTTTACTTTTTTTCTGGATGATTTGACATGGACTTGCCCATATGAAATTTCAACGCTTGTAGAATTATATATTATGTACGTGTTGATTATTGCATTTTAAAAAGATTTCCTTCTCGATTTTTTAGATTTTAAATCCGTTGCAGGACTATATAGACACTATATTCTCCTTAATATTTTTGCCACCTACTTTCCCGATAATTTCTTTGCCGACTTATATGTGCACAAGGAAGCGCGTGGTGTAATGGTTAAAGTCATAGGAAATGGACTCGTCGCCCCGAGTTCAAATCCTGGACGTGGTAATTGCATTTCACTTAGCGCTAATACCCTTGGGAAAGGTATGGATTCTACTCACCCTCCAGCTATGGGTAAATAGTAGGGCAGATTGTGCTCTTTAACCTTGGTTAGGTAACCGGTCTAGAAGGAAAACTCTGAATTCAAACCTGCTGAACTCCGCTTAAGAAATTGACCTTGTGTCACATCCTGCTCGTGCAGGGGGGGGGGTAAATATATATATGTGCACAAGGAATAGAGACACATAATTATGTCTTCCTGAATCGGGCTTTCAGTCTCTGACTAAATTCTCATTTATTTTCACAGGGTTGCCTGATGCGGGGGGGTCTCTCCATGGCATAGTGGCTAATGTGCTGAACTTTGACATTGTAGGATGCGAGTTCAAACTCCACTAGTGCTATTACATTCACTTTAAGATTAAAACCCTTGGGAAAAGTGGGAACTTTCTAATCCCCCAGCTATGGGTTAAATAGTACCAGT
Source organism: Doryteuthis pealeii (assembly GCA_023376005.1). Taxonomy (NCBI): domain Eukaryota; kingdom Metazoa; phylum Mollusca; class Cephalopoda; order Myopsida; family Loliginidae; genus Doryteuthis; species Doryteuthis pealeii. Next base: position 10,074,534 of record CM042172.1, on the reverse strand, counting down.
ATTGTTTTTTCTACAAGGGTGACTCCACTAGTGCTATTACATTCACTTTAAGATTAACACCCTTGGGAAAAGTGGGAACTTTCTAATCCCCCAGCTATGGGTTAAATAGTACCAGTACTGTTTTTTCTACAAGGGTGACTTATAATAACCCACAAAGGTTGATATGCCCTTGTACAAAGAAACAAAACCAAATCTGAATCAGTGTCAGTTCTGTCACAATCATGGTGAACTTTTCATTTTGAATTTCTATTGGTTTGTTTGTTTGTTTTGTTTTACGGCATATCAACCTCAGTGGGTCATTTAATGCCGATAAAGTTTTGAAATAAATCAATTCTTAATGGATAATACAATTTTTTTAGAAATACATTTTTCTATTTAACCCATAGATGGGACCCTAACAGGTACTACCACTCCGGGTCAGAGTGGACCAGGGAGCAATGGTGATGAAGGGGTGTTCCACATTCCCCAAACCTCCAAAACTGGAACCTCACCATCAGATAGATTCCCAGGACATGTAGACCCGCAGCCACCGCCTTCTAGCACCCATATGATAAAAAGGGGTTGGAGCTTGTCATAAGAGCAATAGGGTTGGGAAAATCATATAGGTGCTAGGGATTGACGTGACTAGCCGATTGATCGGAGGTTGGCTCTCCGACCGCCCGTCTAGCCTAAGATAAGGCCAAAGTGGAGTATTGCATGTCATGAACTGCTCATCCACCTGGGCTCTATCCTTAAGCATCACGGGTCGCCACCCACGGCCAACAGGTGGCCCCATTGGGGGAGTCTTACCCCTCTGCAGAGGTGCAGTCGGTGCATTCTAACGCCACAGCCGACAGGGTGGGAATTTCTATTGGATTTTTTGTGCATTATGAATAAGCCTTTTTTCTGTCATCTTGGCAGACCCCCACTTAATTCAGAGTGTAGTACCTGTCCAGATTAATCTATTCAGCGTATTAAATAATTGTCCAATCAATCAGACGTTCCTTTGTCGACATCCGAAAACTGTTTTAATCCTTCGTTTTGGGGGTCTTCGCGAAAACAACTCCAAAAATACCCGTCACGTCAAAATATCCCCTGGCCAATCCAATGGAAATGTGAACCGAGGCAGAAGAGTCTCCAGATATTTTCTATCTTCAACCTTCTGATCATCCCCTCCTGATTGTCCTATGAAGAAAAATCGTTCGTCTGCGGCCATTGATTTATTCGTTCTGGTCTCCTCTTAACGAAAAGTAATTCTGACATATTGCCATTCTTCTTAGATTTATTTATTTTTCTTTTTTCTTTTCTTTTTTTTTGTGTTCGTGTCTTTTTGGGCTTGTTTTATTATCGGTGAGTGCGTGAAATTAATATTCTCTATAAAGTTTGGCTATGTTCTTTCATTTCATTAGAAAACAAGACACATGTCAAACAGATGGCGTAAAACTATTTCATATTTGATAATGGAAATATGCCTGTAATGCGATATTTGAAATATTGAATATTATATCTATATATGTTATGCGACCCATGAGGTCGTTGGATTCATTTTCTGACAGATATCCATAATGATATTAATGCTACTATTTTGGTAAAACGTGAAGGATTTTATTTATTAGTTTGCAAAGAAAGTCATGTCGCACTTTTGTCAGTATCATTTTGAGGATGTTGGATTATATTATTGGTATTTGTTCTATACTGCTTCCTGTCGAAAATATATAGCAACCGAATGTTGCATTCTGGGAGAATAAATCATAAACGTCATCGGAAATGCAAACGGATTTATTTCTGGTTTCTTATGACGTCAAACTACGATTATATTACACGTATATGTCTTAATGAGATTCTTCAACAGGGATTCCGCCCTGTCGGTTGGGGCGTTAGAATGCACTGACTGCACCTCTGCAGAGGTGTAAGACTCCCCCAATGGGGCCACCTGTTGGCTGTGAGTGGCGACCGGTGATGCTTAAGGATAGAACCCAGGTGGATGAGCAGTTCATGACATGCAATACTCCACTTTCGCCTTATCTTGGGCTAGACGGGCGGTCGGAGAGCCACCCTCGGATCAATCGGCTGGTCACGTCAAGCCCTAGCACCTATATGATTTTCCCAACCCTATTGCCCTTATGGCAAGCCCCAACCGCTTTTTATCATATGGGTGCTAGAAGGTTGTGGCTGCGGGTCTACATGTCCTGGGAATGACGTTAAACTCTATTTGATGGTGAGGTTCCAGTTTTGGAGGTTTGGGGAATGTGGAGCACCCCTTCATCACCATTGCTCCCTGGTCCACTCTGACCCGGAGTGGTAATACATGTTAGGGTCCCATCTATGGGTTAAATAGAAAAATGTGTTTATAAAAAAATTGTATTGTCCATTAAGAATTGATTTATTTCCAAACTTTATCGGCATTAAATGACCCACTGAGGTTGATATGCCGTAAAACAAAACAAACCAAAACATCAACAGGGATTCGGTGAGTCACGTGTTATCTTTAAGCCAATCAGAGTCCCGTTTGAAGGAACCTGGTGCTGAAGCTTGTCAATAAATAATCTATGAACTTCTACTGTATTTTCCCATAGTATATTTTCTATTAATAATGGAGATTCACTCTCTTTTTATCTGTAACAAAAACTACGTCACCGCTTACGTCACATTACCCAACACATAATCCAACGTCATAACATAGAATAAATATACTCCAAATGTGAGCATGCAGCGTTAGACAATCCTCATTGTTTAAAAAAATAGATGCCCGGCGTTATATATTTATATATAGATTGTTTTATTCTAATATGATATTTAAAGTTATCGGAACTGTTTCCATTTCAAATTGTCTTTCTTTCTTTCTTTTTTTTTTACTCCTTTAATAAATTTGACGATTTTACATACTTATGTTACACACTCTATGACATTGAATTTTCAGCTCCCATCCCCTCAGGCAATATCTTACAAAAAAATATTTTTACATCGCTCGGAGGTTGTCTTTTTATTTTGCTAGTACAGCTAATTTCAAATGCAACACTACACTCCATTATAAACCCTAACCCTTTATATCATATATATGCAAGAAAGCAGTGGCTGAGGGTCATGTATCTTGGATATGACCCTGAATTGCATCTAGTAGTGAGTTTCCAGTTCTGGAGCTCTGGGGAGTGTGGAGTACTCCCTGACGCGAATACTCCCAGATCCATTCTGACCGGGTGTGGTAGTAGCAGTTAAGGTCCCACTTGTGATTTAAATACGAGGGCGAGTCAATAAGCAATGTCATTTTGTTTAGGACATGTATAATTACCAAGAGAATTTTACGGGGCATGGATACATACTCTCATTCAAACGTGAAACATGGCTATTGAGAGAAACGGTGACTATGTGGAGAAGTGGAGATGTGATCCACAGAGAACCAGGTTCGTTTTGATGTATGATATTTCTTCCTGTGTTGGTAATTATACCTCTCCTCGACATAATGGCATTACCTTTTGACTCAGCTATGTGGAAAAGTAGGGATGTGATGCACATTGGACCAACTTCATTTTTATGTGTGATACATGTTCCTGTGTTAGTAATTATACTTGTCCTAAACAAAATGGCATTACCTTTTTACTCACCTATGTGGAGAAGTAGAGATGTGATCCCCAGAGAACCAGCTTCATTTTGATGTGTGATACATGTTGCTGTGTTGGTAATTATACTTGTCCTAAACAAAATGGCATTACCTTTTGACTACCTATGTGGAAAAGTAGGGGTGTGATGCACATTGGACCAGCTTCATTTTGATGTGTGCTACATGTTCCTGTGTTGGTAATTATACCTGTCCTAGACAGAATGGCATTACCTTTTGACTCACCTATGTGGAGAAGTAGAGATGTGATCCCCAGAGAACCAGCTTCATTTTGATGTGTGATACATGTTAGCTGTGTTGGTTATTATACCTATCCTAGACAGAATGGCATTACCTTTTGACTCACCTATGTGGAGAAGTAGATATGTGATCCACAGAGAACCAGCTTCATTTTGATTTATGGTACATGTTCCTATGTTGGTAATTATACCTGTCCTGAACAAATTGGCATTACCCTTTGACTACCTGTGTGGAAAAGTAAGGGTGTGATGCACATTGGACCAGCTTCATTTTTATGTGTGATACATGTTGCTGTGTTGGTAATTATACATGTCCTGAACAAAATGGCATTACTTTTTGACTAACCTTTATTAATCAAGAAATGAGTTTTAAAAATGTTAAAAAAAACAAACAAGAATGTATAAAACAAAAATATCTTCAGCATAAAATAACCCAACAAGGGTTGAGATGCGATTAAAAACCAAACAAACCAACCAACCAACCAACCAACCAACCAACGTAAACCGCATCCGGAGGTTGATATTTTCCATCTCTGACTCTAGACATTGGTCCAGTCGATAAGATTAAAAAGATGTCGTTATTAAATAAACATGAGCATATGGAAATGTAGTCTCGTTGTTATTTATCATCCAAGCAAAGAAGAACTATAAACAACGGATGATGACGACAGAGCTCAACGATACGAGGCCGCGCAAAATGGCGGACGATAAGCGATGACTAGACAACAGAGTGACAACAAGAAGAGATAAGTGGCGCCAAAATAGGATTTCATAAGAGGTATTGAGAAATTGGCCCAGGTGATCAAATTTTAAGCAATTGAGTTTATATCCTACTATAGAATTACAACAGTGTAATCTGTAACTGTAATACTAAAGTCTTTCAGGAACGAGGCACGCGTACAATATCGGGTTCCAGGCAACGACAATTTGTTCTATCTCTTGTGTTTTTTTCAAATCTGTGGCTGAACAATTTCCATATGTCTAATCAGTGTGTGTGTGTATGTGGGGGGTCACAGTCAAGTCTGACGCAAGGTTCCAATCGACAGTCTAAACACTCCCAACTGTATTACGCTCCAAAATCCAATCTCCAAAATTATTTCTTTGACCCGCTCGTCTCAACAACAAAATACTACTGCAGTCGTTCTCCCTGGTCTGTGAGAATAAGTCCTTTAAATACACCTCAATTTCACCACCTCCGGGCTCCTCACTTATAATTGTCCGTGCAGCACGTGCGACACTCGTCAGCACGGCGCGACCACCTACATCCGGGCCACTATGCTATTTCTTATTTCATTAATCGTCCACAGCTCTCACATTCTGAAGGAAGTGGGTTCGACTCTAGGTCAGTCCTACACGCCAGGCAAAGCCTAGCCCGCTTCCTTCGAGAATACAGCAAGTCTTCACGCCCGCCACTTAGTTTTGGAGGCAAGCCATATTCTCTTCTACAAGAAGTAGAGATGAGGTAACATTGAGTTACTGTTACATAATCTATGCAGTTGCATAAGATTATTGTCAATCCCCTGTATTTCTAAAGGGATGGCGCTTTTCCTATCACGGGCGGGACTTTCCATGGAATAGTACAGAAAGCCCGCGAAATACGTGAAGTCACGTGGGACCTGGTTGGGTCCTCAGTTTTCAGTTTGACGTCAGGCAGAGAAGATGTGCTGCCTTAACTGGAACTCACACTGCATACGCGCGCTATGTTAGTCAGATATTTAGTTATACTAGCAAATATATGCACCCTCCGGGTGCAAGTATTTAAGTTTTAATATAATAAAATATCATATTAAATTAGAAAGGCTAATGAAACTGACTAAGAATGCAGATAAAAAAGATCTGCAACAGAGGGGGTATAATCGAAAAATAGAACAACTTTGAAACTAACTATTCCATCATTTTCCTTACTCCCCTGTTTCATTGGTAAATTTTCCTAATTTAACTATTTAGTTAAAATAGGAAGTAAAGGATAATATTACAGTTATTTCTTCTTGTAAATAAATTTCTTTTAAGATTTATCTACGAGATTTTTGTTTATATTTCTTAAGATAAAACCAAACAATTAGAAATCCATAATACCAAGCACATATTTATTAAAATAAAATTTTAAATATCAATATGCAAATTAGCCTTCTCGTTCAAACTGTAAATCGCTATTTTGTTGTATATATAAATACAATTGCATGTTATTAGTACGTAGATATGATCAACAGTATTAATAATGTAAAACAATTTTTATTAATAACTGAAGGTTTAAAAGAATGAAATCATGGAGAATTTGACGTAAATAATTAAAGGAATTGTGACTTGAGTAGTAATATAGTTTCGGCTTCAGACAAAAATGCAGTCTATCTCCATTATATATAGATTATATGTATAGGTAAGTAAATAAAAGCTTTAGAAAAGAACACAGTTTTGTGGTTGGTGAATGTCTTGGTAACAAGACTAATGATTAGAAGAAGAAATGAGTTGAGTGCGACCGGTCACCAAGAAAAAGTCCAAATGTTAGAAGAAGACGTAAGATGTCAAAGACGCCAGAAGAAGAATAGAAGTAAAGAAGTAAACTAAAGAAGTAAAGAAAAAGGTATACAAAGGGTTGCTTAGCTACACATATTTATTAACCCTATTCGAGCCATGTCGATTTCTAGCTTAATTATTATGGTCTACCGGAAAGTTGGGATTAAAAATGATTTCAAGTGAAAGAGAAAAAAAGGAATAAGAACAAAGAGAAGTTAAAGTTTGAACTCAATGACCGCAAAATGATCCTGGAAATAGATTTAAAAATAAAAACGGAAGTTCCGGTTTTTTTACTGGAAACTGATGTGACGCCTGGACGAGAAACGGGAGAGGAGAAAATTCTGCCCTTTTTCGCCTTGGCTCTGGTAGGAGTCAGATGTATTTGCCTCATACCCCACTTGCATGGGCTGGGCACAAGGCTCCGTTTTAATGTGGGCCCATCCACAAGCCGAAGCTCATAGGAAAGAACAAAAATTGCGTCGATCCCTTCGGCATTCCACCTCAAGAGGGCGCCTCAGGCGCTGGGCAATAAACCCAGTCATGCCCCTTTAAGTCAAGGGGGCAGGTATTGCCTGGAGGGACAGCTCACTGGACCCCCGGTCGAAACCGGAAGTTTGATATGTTGGACATATCTCTGGTGGGAGTCAGATGTGGCTCTTGGTTCCCCAGATGGGTCTGACATAGTAGTAGCGAACATGATATATGACAGGGTAATTTGACCGTGCCCCCTTCTCTCTCTTTCTCTCTATCTTTCACTCTATCTGAAAAAGAACCCACGAGCCTAGGAATAAGTAAAGAGCTCCTTGTGACTATGCAATTTGTGTATGTACAGATCCCTGTGCTACACATACGCTGAGTGGGCGAGAGCCGGTATCGAATTCGGAACTTTGTTCTTACTAGTCCGACGCTCTACCCACTAAGCTAAACCAGTGTGCAGAAAGCTTAAAAACAAATATGTTAACAGTTACTTTTATTATCAGAATATTGAAAACTCCAATATATTATTGTTACCAACTTTTAAGACCGGAAATAATCACTCATTGGTTGTTTTACATTCTGACCACATGTATATAGGATGAAACCGGAAGTAATTCGTTTGCTGAGAGTGATACAGGAAGTGCTTACAAACAATTATGTTAAATGGAGGCTGAGACGTGATTAATATCGGCCCGGTCACTTTACCAAGATGTATAATTGAAACGAACCGAAATCCCCAACGAACTAAGAAATATCACTGATGGTGCATTCAACCGCATCTTAGAGATGTATCTTTCAAAATTATGAATGTTTTTATTGAAAAATTTAAGCTTATCTACCTATCTACACATATATAAAGTGCAGTTGTATGTATATGTATGTCCGAAGGAAACTTCGAAAATAAAACAAGACAAAGTAAATATATATATACACATTAAATATCACCAGGTCTTGGTTTTAGGGCAAAATTAATGAAGCCTTTTTTTATATTCGTGAAGATAATTAAAAGATAAAATTTAAATGATAAAAGAATTGTTTTTTTTTTCATTTAATATTTTAGATAGTAGATTGACCGGGATTGCCATTTTCGCAAACCCCAACCCTTTTTATCATGTATGTGCTGGAAGGCTGTGGCTGATGTCCTGGGTATGATCGGGGAGAAAAGTCTGCAGTAGCATTTTGGCTGTCGAAACGAGTGGAAGAGATGATTTAGTTGGATTGTGCTAGTGAGAAGACTAGAACTGCTGGGAGAGCAAAGCCATTACGACGACCACGACTGTCTGATAATCTGAAAGTCCCTGATTCATTCCCGGGTTTCGGCACCACTGATAACCTGCAGGAAGCAGTTTGCTAAAGTATTGAAATTAAATTGCATACTCCTCAATTGTAAGGGGTTTGAGGACCTTTTGTGAATTCCTAATTCCCTTCTTACTCTTTTAATTATTTCTCGTTCATTCGGGATACGGTGAATTCGTGACTGGGGCCGACCAAGGGTGAATGTGGTTACAACAACATAACTTGATATTAAGTTTTTGTAGAAGTTATCCCCCAGATATAGAAACAATATAATACTCACCGTCGCAATGGGATTCTAACTACCGTCTAGTTAGCAGACAAGAACAACATGCAAGGACTGTATTTAAATTACAGCTTGCATGTTCTTCTTGTCTGCTAACTCGACGGTAGTTAGAATCCCACTGCGACGGTGAGTATTGTATTGTTTCTATATCTGCGGAATAACTTCTACAGTTTTGTGAATTCCCAATTCCCTTGTTACTCTTTTGATTATTTCACTGTCTCGTTCATTCGGGATACGGTGAATTCGTGATTGGAGCCGACCAAGGGTGAATGCGGTTACAACAACATAACTAGATATTAAGTTTTAAGAGTCTGGCTCTGCCAACAATTATTTGGTCAGTTTCGATCAAGACATCTTACGTTCGATGATTGCCCACGTTCTGTCAATATTGAGCTTCTGTATACCGTCGAAAAGAAAATACCTGAGCAAAATATCACGAGGATTAGGAAAACAGCTCAATACGAGTCCCGTCTCGGTCATGAAACAAATTCATGAGCTCGGAAACGTGTCCAGACTTGATCAATGTGTCCCTCGTTGTCTGACTGCTTCTAAGTGTAATTAAAGAATTTTTTTCTGCTTGTTGTTGAAGGGATGGACTTGTTATTGAACGTTTCATAGAGGGAATTATAGATACTGATGGAAAGTAGGTCTTTCTAATCATATACAATGAAAACGAAAATGGTTAGCACCCCAAAAGAATTTTCTCTTATGCTATTGAACGTTTCATAGATGGAATATCACCAAGGATGGGAGGTTAGTTTCTTTAATCATATCCAGCGAAAGCGATAATGGTTAGCACCCCAGAAGAATGTTCCCTCATGCTATTGAACGCTTCATAGAGGAAATTATCACTAGGGGTGGGAGATAAGTTTCTTTAATCATATCCAGCGAAAGCGATAATGGTTAGCACCCCAAAAGAGTTTTCTCTTTTGCTATTTAACCTTTCATAGTGAGAATTGTCACCAGGGATGGAAAATGGTTTACTTTAATCATATCCAACGAAAGCGATAATGGTTAGCACCGCAAAAGAATTTTCCCTTATGCTATTGAACGCTTCATAGAGGGAATTATCACCAGGGGTGGGAGATAAGTTTCAGCGAAAGCGATAATGGTTAGCACCCCCAATTTTTTTTTTTTTTTTTTTTTGCTATTTTAAACTTTCATAGTGAGAATTATCACCAGGGATGGAAAATGGGTTTTCTTAATGTGATATAAAGAAAAGTGTGCACTCACCCTCTGTTGACGATAGAAACCCTGGAGTTAATAGAAGCACTGCTTTAAATCGTTTGATTCTCGTTGTCTGCGAGAAGATGGGAGAAAATGCGCGAATTCCGGGACGATATTGGCGTCGATTTGAGCTAGCTTGAGGGAGTCTTAGGACAACGTTATTACGAGAGGATTGAAGGAGGTGAAGAGGGGCGAGTTGCAGTTTCGGAAAGTTAAAAGCGGTGTAAGATTTGAACGCGTCCCGTGGTGAAGAATAGAAGAGGAAGATTCTACAGAGGACGAGCGGACTGAATCCCTGAGTTCAGATGACCAACATTTAATCATATCCAACGAAAACAATAATGGTTAGCTCTCCAAATATGGTGTCTGAGTTATCAGAAAATAAAATTTAAAAATCCGAAAGAAAGGTTAACATAGGTTTATTACCTTTGATAACAAAGGTTAAATAACAATAGAGTCCAACGGGCGGCGTTACCGCAACAGTAATTACATATAAATACACATAAATATACAAAATACACAAACACATTTGTGTTTAAACTTGTACACAATCTATCATCGTTACAGTTATAAATATACAAATTAACAGACGCCTTCACAACGATATATGTAGATATCTTTATATATGTTGTTTCAGCAATTGGTAAAAGAACACCAGTTTCATTATTTTCTATATTTTATAAATTATTTCTATTCCTACACTTTGAGTAAACAAATACAAAAACATACAAACACATCTATCTATATATATAAATCAGATACCTATTTTCATACATATAGGTATTCATTAAGCTTAGCTTAGTCTAGTAGAAAACCACAAATATAAGCCACCAAGATCCCCCTCTCTCTCTCTCTCTCTCTCTCTCTCTCTCTCTCTCTCTCTCTCTCTCTCTCTCTCTTTATATATATATATATATATTGGAGAATATGTGCTTAATTGAAGTCGTACCTAATTTTGAAAGTTAATTAATTAATAATTAATTAATTAAGCGGGCATACCTATTTAAATGTAAGGCTAAACAAATCGAGAAAAATCAATCTCTGTATGTATTGTTTAGCTTTACATTTGGATAAGTATGCCCGTCTAATTAATTAATTATTAATTAATTAACTTTCAAAATTAGTTACGACTTCAATTAAGCACAATTTATTCTCCCAAAAATTGTCGGCCAAAAAAAGCCATATCATAAACACATCGCTTGTGTACTTACTTCTCATATATATATATATATATATATATATATAATGTAGAATCCAATCAATCTAACTATCCATAATCTACATATAAAGTGTCATCATCAATAAGACTTCTCAAGTAGACTTACTTTTCAAAATAATGTCAATATTATATTTAACTGTCTACACCCACCAGATAAGCAAAATCCTTTCATTACTTTCACACCATATAGTTGTTACATTTTGAAAATATCGAGTTACTTCTCGAACTCAAGTACTTGACAGTGTAGTCCGTATCATTTATGGGTTTGTTTGGGCGAGTCTAACTTTCTTGAAGGTGAAAATATCTTCCCTTACAACACCAAAGTTATTTTCTCTAGTGCTATTGAAAGTTTCATAGAAACAATTATCACCTGAGACAGTAAAAGTGGGTCTCTCTAAACATATCCAACAAAAACGGTATGGGTGGCAACCCAGAAGAAAAATAGAACCCGTCCCAGAAAGCCAGGACCACGCCCGAAAAAGTCATTGCTCTCTATATACCAATAGCATAATCTTTACAGACCATTGCCGTCCCTCATAATTCTACAGCCTCACCACCAGATCCTTTCCTCTTATGAGTTTTCAAATGACTCATCAATCCCGCTACAGATCCACAAAGTTTGATGAAAATATGACATAGGAAAGACGTCCTTCCCACTGGATCGGATGGATGAGATGATAAAAGTTGATGCTTATTCACCAACATATGTCTCTTAAGACCAGAATCCGACTTACATAGTGTTGTGATGTTAGTCCCAACAGTAAAAAGAAGTCAAGTCGAGATGGGGTAAATTAAGACAAGTGTATTTACAATTAATGGTACATGTACGACTAGCTTGTCGTTAACGGGAACAGTGCTCCTTTCCACTCGGTGTCTCACTATTTATAGTGACAACCGGTGCATGTTCTCCACTGTAGGAACGGCCGGTACAACACATAGTTTGTTACATAGTGCACAATACACATTGTTTGTACCTGGAGTGTAAATGAATTGTCCCTGATGAGATAGGAAGGGTGGCATCTTGCTTCGATGATTTGTGAGATAGGAGGTAAGTGCCCGTACATCTGCTCTTTTGTTGGGTGCTTTTTCCAAGATTTATTCAAGACAATACGCAACAAACTTGTGCTGTTCCCATCTAGCTTTTTCTCTCAGCGTTTCTCAGCCCAAGTGGTGCAGCCATACAATAACACTAACACGGTTATAGCTTGGAAAAAATATAACTTTATCTTAGCAGAGAAAGGAGATTTCCATGCGATCGACAGTCTTTGTATAGCAGTCAATGCCTTTCCTATGCGTATATTGACATCAATTTCGGTAGATGAGATATAACTACCTAGGTATGTGAACTAGTCAACTATTTTTTTGTTTATGCCTACATTTAGATACGAGAGAAGCTCGCTTGAATACACAGCAAAGCTAGACCGGAATATCTCTTCATTTGGCTCTATTTCTCCCGTGACAAGCTGTGAGTCTAAAGAAACAACTAATTCAAGTCAAAGATAAGCAGAATTATTCTCTATCGCTCGGAGACGAAGACATTTGACTGGTCTCGTCTCGCCTTTTTAGCTCTTATCATGTATCAATTGTCTGTCTCTTCAGACACTTCCTTAAACTTCATTAATCATGGGTTGATCACTTCATCAAGAAAATGTGAAACTCAAGGTAGTGAGCTGTCTGATTTTGACCATACAACAAAAGTTCAAAGTCCAGGTCTGAAAAACAACAAAGACCAGGCTGACGAGACAGAAAATAGCGAAATTAATTTATATCCAAACTAAGGTATCTATTCATATATATATATATATATATATATATATATATATATATATATATATATATAAGGATCTACATTGTATTGAGCACTTTGAATTTGTTTTTTCTCAGTCGTAAACCCTGGATACTGTGCGCTTCCAACGATCATACTTGTACCCACCGGTAAGCTACTACTCATATATTAACACAACACACACACACACACACACACACACACACACACACTATATATATATATATATATATATATAATATTATATCCAAGTTTTTGGTACAGCTATATTCATATATAATTTTGAAAAAGTAAAATACTTTATTAATGATCAGCAATTAAACGAATTGAAAAGAAAAAAAAAGGAGACGAAAGATGATAGAAACTTAAGAGCCCTTTCAAACCGGTGCCTTTTCAAAGTAACAACCGGATGATCGTTTAAAAGTCAAAATGTATATATTGGGTAAAAGAGGGGGATAGGTTTATGTAAATGATGGAGAAAGAAGAGGAAAGGAAATATATATATATATATATATATATATATATATATATATATATATATATATATACTACAGGCCAAGAGCGCATAATAGTTATCTAGTTTACGCTGAGTGATATGTCTCCAGGACTCTTCTAAGTATTCTATTTTGAGTTTTTTACATCAGCGTTAGCTGGTGGTATTTCACTCGAGGTTGAGTGACTCCTCAGGTCTCCAGGACACTTTTGAGTATTCTAGTCAATTGCAGTGCGCATTTTTTCTTTTTCTTTCTTTCTTTCTTTCTTTATTCTAATTTAATTTTATTATTTTGTTATTATACCGACTTTTGTATTGACCTCTATTCTATTATTTACTTTTGGTATTGGCGTTTTAGTAATCAAAATCACGATTTTAGTTTTTGAACAGTGGGCCATTTAATGCCGATAAAGTTTTGAAATAAAGTCAATTTGAAATAAAGTTAATGGATACTCAATATTTTTTATAAATACATCTTTCTATTTAACCCATTGATGCGACCCTAACAGGTACTACCACTCCGGGTCAGAGTGGACAGCAATGGTGATGAAGTGGTGCTCCACATTTCCCAAACCTCCAAAACCATCAGATAGAGTTTAACATCATATCTAGGACATGTAGACCCGCAGTCACCGCCTTCTAGCACCCATATGATAAAAAGGGGTTGGGGCTTGCCATAAGGGCAGTAGGGTTGGGGCAATCATATAGGTGCTAAGGCTTAATGTGACAAGCCGATTGATCGGATGGGGCCTCTCCGACCGACCGTCTAGCCCAAGAAACAGCCAAAGTGGAGTATTACAAGTTATGGACTGCTCAACCACCTGGGTTCCTTTATTAAGTATCACGGGTCGCCACCCATGGTCAGCAGGTAGCCCCATTGGGGGAGTATTACCCCTATGTAGAGGTGCAGTCACTGCATTCTAACGCCCCACCGACAGGGCGGCTTCTTAAAGATGTTGAAAAGAGCAAATACAGGTTGGACCATAATGATGAGACATATTTTAAATGCTATTTTCCCAGATTACAAAAGCAACACAGAGTAGTAAGTATATTTATTACATAACTGACACACAGGAGTTTTACATGTAATCTAAGATTTGACTATTCTACCCTTGAGATGGTCACTGTTATGACGAAAACATTCAAGAGCTCGATTTCTCATCTCACGTAAAGTGTGGTTTAGCATATAAACTGGAATAGCTGTTATCTCTCTTTCGGTGGTCTCTTTCAGTTCCGCTGTCGTGTCGGGCCTGCCTGCGCATACCCGATCTTTCAGCTAACCCCACTCTAACGATAGATAAAATTGAATGTTGATAATATTACCAAAGCGGAGAATAATTTTGATCACCTAGAAAACTAATTGTTTTTTGTTTTTTTGTAGTTCCCATCTAGCTTTTTCTAAAGTTTGCCCAAGTGTTACAGCCATAAAGTAGCGGTATTTACGGTTTTAAATTTTCCAGGCGCCCTAGTTCTCAAGATAAATGAAAAAGATAAGAATTAGACGTATCTTTAGAAATACCTTAGATTTGAAACTCAAATTAAAAGTTTTGATAAATGGAAAAAGGCTCTTACCTTTCAATTCACTCAGTTATCTATATAATAACCATATTATAGATAGATATATACATTATATATACATTATATAGATTACATATTCTAGTGATAATTTTGAAATTCTTGGCAACTACCAATCCTTTTATTATTTATTTTCAATGCATTTTTAATATAAAGATTAAACAAAATAAAAAATGAATAAATAAATAAAAACCGTCAATAGAAAAATTTACATACTTAGCAAATATTTTTCTATCTATTTCTCTATATTTCTCTATATTTATATCTATTTATCTATATTTCTATTTTTCTATCTATTTATCTATATTTCTATTTTTCTATTGACGGTATTTATTTATTTTTTTTATTTTGAATTTTGACATGGCTACACACTTGCAACATACTTGCAACATTTGACCGGATGACAGCCGATATTAGGAATATTTGTTCTCCACAAACTTTTTTTTAAAAAAAGAGAGAAATAAGAAATTACAGTTATTCGCCCATTTCATTCATAAATGAGGAGAAGAAGAAACAGAAAAAAAAGGAAAGGAAAAGGAAATAAGAAGAGAAATTGTAACCACACAAATAAAAACATAAGCACGTCATTTCTGAAAATAAACTCTGATGATAAAGCTCATGCTTCGAAATCGATAAGACAAAAATAACATCTTTTGTTTTTATTTTTCATACGCATTGTACTGGCTTTCTAAATACTTATATATTATAACATACTTAACAATGCTTCAAGCAAATTACCAATTGCTTTTAAATATATATATATATATATATATATATATATATATATATATATATATATATATATATATAAAAGATGAGAGAAAGATAACATAGCGTTCAACCGTTATTATCCGTAAGTATCTTCAATTTAACTAAGGAATTACATCGACTTGGTTAGCGTGGGTTGGAGTCCTGAGGAAATCATTTTAATTTGATTGAAACCATGGTAGACCCTTTATTTTTCCTCTAATAATACAATTTTATGTATCATTACTGTTCTGGATTTTTAATATATTGAGCACTTTTGGATTATTTACTGATGCCACTTCGACGGAAAAGTTACAGCGGCAATTGGATACTATATATATATATATATATATTATATATATATATATATATATTATATTTGTGTGTGTGTGTGTGTGTGTGTGTGTGTGTGTGTGTGCATTGATTGTTAACGTAATGGTTATCTCTCGGTGATCTTTTAAGTGATATGCAATGACATATCATGAACGTCCTGGGGAATTTATGTTTTTTTCCTCTAAGGGACCATCTTTTAAGTGGACTAATTTCATAACTATTGCCCGTGGTAGTAAATTCCACCTTTTTAAACTTGGTATTTGCTGCTATTATCACCAGTATTAACTTTATCGTTCTAACAATTCTGAAAAAATAATTGTCGCCAGAAGCACTGCACATTGTAAATTGATCTTGAATAATAGTGCAAAATATCAAAATACCTGATTTAAAAACAGCACCGGATTATCTACACAAACTGACTGTACCCAAAAGTGTTTAACTTTTCAGAAATATACAGTGCCTGATAAAACTAAAATAAATTTTCAGAAATATACAGTACTTAATAGAAATAAAAGAACAGTGTAGTTCTTATTACGAATAAATATTTTTTTTAAATATAATAATAATAATAACGTAAATCCGTATACATTTTGATAAACATACCGAAACACGTGTGTAAGTGATATCGATTAAAAGTGATATCGATAAAATTCATTTTTATCCATCTACAGTTCTTTTCTATACTCATTTTTTCCTCATATTGTCGGATTCCTTTCCCATTCTCTCTCTCTCTCTCTCTCTCTCTCTCTCTCTCTCTCTCACACACACACACACACACACACACACACACACACACACATATATATATATATATATATATATATATATATATGAAAATTATATAAGGCATATTAAAGAGAATTATTGCAAAGGTCTAGATTACGGTTGAGTATATATATATATATATATAATATATATAATATATATATATATATATATATATATATATATATGTGTGTGTGTGTGTGTGTGTGTGTGTGTGTGTGTGTGTTCACGCGTGTGTGTGTGTGTGTGTGTGTTGAAAAACGATGAGTGAGAGTGATTCATAGGAAAAGTTAAGATGATTTATTAATATACGACTAAATATACCGACATTAAATGTTTCGATTAGATATCCACAGTATTGAACACACATTTAAATAAATATGTATTGGATATGGTCGCAAGTATGGGGCATCCAGTGACGTAGCGTAGTCATGTGCTGGGCAGCTGATAGGGCACAAGCAATATTCAACATAGGTAGTGGGTCCCCCACCAAAATACAACATACGAAAGAATTGTCACGATTTTAGTGGCCATCACTTAGACTTCGAGCAAGAGAGCTTGTGCAGCGGAGATCCCTTGTGTTAAGCAGAGCGCGATCCTTCGTAAAGAATCCTTTGGTTGTTCCTTAGTGCTCCTCAGTCTTGCAAATCCTTCGTCAATGATTTCAAATGAACGTCTCTCTGTATCAGCGTTTAAGTAGTTAACCAGCCAAGTATTTGGGCTGTTGATTGAATGAGGTTTAAACCGTGTGATAATCCAACAAGAATAGTAGGTTGCAGATAGGCATAAGAGGTTGTTTATATATCGTTCTTTCAATGTGGCCTTATCATTGAAAGAAAATCAGAGTAAGTTAATCTTTTCTATCATAAAGTCCATTCATTACCACTATCTACCAACTTACGAGGCAAGTTACCCCCCATAACGGATCATGAATAATTAACGTGCGTCTCGTTGGGGGACACCCAGCGAAAAGAGGGTAAGTCCCCCTACTTCTGCTTGTGGTCCAGGGGTGGTGGAAGAGATATATCTGTTTCCGCTTTTCTGCAGGATTTTTTTAATGTAGTTCAGGGGTCAATGGAAGGGCTAGGGAAGTAAAACACGAAAATGAATCAGCAGCCGGAATCCCTAAGGTTAGTGTGACGCTGAAAACCAGTGCTACCGAGCAACGTCTACGACAATACCGCTACTAAACTACATTGGTTTCTTACTTTTCCTTTGGATCAAAGCGGTAGTGTGGTGAGGGGGATTTACTGTTTGGGCAACAGCTCATCCTCCATACGAACCCACTCAGGCCTTTTAATTAAAAAATAAATTGGACACCACACCATCGTCTTTCATAGACAGAAGTGTTACATAATCTATGCATAGATTATTGTCAACCCACTGTATTTCTGAAGGGATGGACCCTTTTCATGGAATATTACAGAAAGCCCGCGAAATATGTGAAGTCACGTGGGACCTGGCTGGCTCTCAGTTTCAGCTTGGACGTCAGGCAGAGAAGATGTATCTGCCTTAGCTGGTGCTCACTGCACACGCACGCTGTGTTTAGTTAGAGGAAGATGTTAGTTAAGTAAATAAAGGTTTAAATAAATAATATGGTTTTGTGGTTGATGAATGTCTTGGCAACAAGACTGACCTAGAAGAAGAAATGAATCAAGGACGACCAACCAGCAAGAACAGAGAAATAGAAGTCCAGACGCTAGAAGAAGAACGTAAGATACCAAAGATGAGCAGAAGAATAATAGAAGTGAAGAAAGGGTTTACAACAGAACGTTGCCAACCAACAAGTTTAGGGGTCATTGACCGGTGACATACATTGGGTGCTTTTAGAAGCTTAAGCCGCTAAAAACTTTCTTTTTTTTCTTTTTTTTTTCTTTTTGTCTTTACCCAGAAATTTGAATACTGTTTACTTTTCAATCAAAATTTTCTATAGACCGTTTAATTACGAGTGGATATGATGCTTTTTCAGTAAGGAATTTTTTTTTTAAATACTAAAGGGTTTCTATTATTTATTTAATTTTCACCATCCCCATCAGGCAATATCTTTTGTAAAAAAAAAAAATTTTAACCGCCCGGAGAGTGTTTTTTTTTTTTTTTTTTTTTTGGCAAGTCCATTAATAATGGAAATTCAAGATCTGCTTGTCTGTAACCGAAACTATGTTACTGCTTCCGTCACATTACCCAAAATCATCAATATATAGGATAAAGGACATCCCTGTAATCAGTTTAAAAATCGTTTTTTACTCTCACCCTTTTTTCAGTAAAAAGAGGTAAATTAAAAAGTTCAGTCGGTAGAGTGTTCGGCTAGGAATCACAAGGTTCTTGGTTCGATATCGGCCCCCGCTAACTCAGTGTATGTGTAGCACAGGGATCTGTGCGGCAAAGTGAGGAGCTGATGGTAGATGTGACGCTCCACCTCAGATGGTGAAATAATATCTTTAGTCTTGCGTTAGTGAAAAGGGGATAGACTCCCTCGCTGATTGGCTGATACCGACATTAGACCGCCCGACGACTTTACTTACAAATGAATAAATACGATTTTGTGTAACATTTATGTGTAAAATATTCAAAAAAATTATTTACTTAATAATTAATTGATGCACGCAACATTTTATTTGAGGGAGACAAAACAAAGTTTCAATTTCAAATTGTTTTATTTTTTTTACTCCATTAATAAATTTTATGATTTTATTTACTTATGATACAAACCATCTGACATTACATTGTTAACTCCTAACCCTCTCAAGCAATGTCTTCAAAAATAAACTTTACGTCATACGTAGGTGTTTTTTATCCTAGTAAAGTTAATGTAAATCTATCCATATATAAAGGGCAGTTGTGTGTATATGTATGTCCGGAGGAAACTTCGAAAATAAAACAATTAACGACAACGTAAATATATATACACATTAAATATCACCAGCTTTAGCTTTTTGAGCAAAAATAATAGAGATTTAATTTATATTCGTGAAGATAATTAGAAAATAAAAAATAAATGATAACAGCATGGATTTTTTTTTCATTTACTATTTTAAATAGTAGACATTAACATTTCTTTTCAGAGTTGCTGGATCAATGCATGGTCTATTTTTTACATAGGGATTTAAATGGGACATTTCAAGAGGATTTAACTCACGATTCAGTAATGATAGATCTGCGGAACTAACTTAAAAAAAAACCCTCTACGCAGGCGATGCCGAGTAGCCGCTGTTAGTCATATATAAAAATATTTAGCATAAAATAACCCATATGGTTTGATATGCGATAAAACCTAATAACCAAATAATCTACCAATCAAAAACGCTTGAAACATATTGAAATCATGGTTATTCCCGGATCGTCTAGTGTTTGATACCTGCAATTTCAGTGTGGCTTTCCCAAAATGTTTTAGAGGTTCCTTACTGGCATAAGGATTGAGCTTTGTGGTTGCATGCTGAAGTTTAATTTCGGGTCTGGTCTTTTTTATTTTTTCGAAGTCTTCCAGTGAAAGTGTGTTATGATGAGCTCCTGAGTCTATCACAAAGGATACACTTGTCTCATTAATAGACAGTTCTATGATATCTTCTGCCTCCGAAAGCTTGAATAGATAGTGTTGCATACCCTTCTCATTACTTACTTCTATTCTTCTATTCTTCTTCTGACGTCTTTAACATCTTACGTCTTAGTCTTCGTCTTGGTGACTTCGTCTTGGTGATCTGTCGCACTTGGCTCATTTCTTCTTCCAATCAGTCCTGTTACACCCAAGACACCCATTAATCACAAGACCGTGTTATTTTTCTTAAATTTTTATTTCCATAACTAAACATTTCATGTAACTATTTATCTGACTAACATAGCGCGAGTATGCAGTGTGAGTTCCAGTTAAGGCAGAAACATCTTCTCTGCCTGACGTCCAACTGAAAACTGAGGACCCAACCAGGTCCCACGTGACTTCACGTAATTTGGCGGGCTTTCTGTACTATTCCATGGAAAGTCCCACCCGTGATATGAAAAGGGCCATACCTTTAGAAATACAGGGGATTGACAATAATCTTATGCAACCGCATAGATTATGTAACAATAGATGTCATTTGAGGTAGTGTCTTCCTTTTACTTCACGCTACGCTGGGTTTTTTTCCTTGACCTCTGAATGACCCACTGCTGCTTTGGGCTGTGTCTTCTACCTCTGTTATAATTTTTGCTTCTTTTTTCCACGGGTTTCCCTTTATACAAACAGAACACGTCTAGATGTCCTTTTTTCCGCAATGACTACATTTGTGGTTTTTGCTTTTTATGCACTCCGGCCCTATGAATATATAGCCATGGTGTATTTTGAATACACTAAGATTGAAGCTGTATTTACCAAAATACCGAAATGAACAAGGAATATTCAAAATATTCCCTTTGGCATTTTTCACACTTACTGGCTTCTGCGTATATTGAATCGCACCATCCCTAAAATTTAATGATTATAATCCTCTTCTAAATATCAGGTTTAATCTTGCATCAGTATATATATATATATATATATATATATATATATATATATATATATATAGCTAATATTGAACACTATTTCGATTTATAAAAATCATCTTCAGAACTTGTCTTTTTATTCCGGACTCATCGAGAGAGAAACTGAAAATAATTTGAATTCAAAACATTGATGTTCCAAAAAGTGTACAATTCATGCAATCGTTTCGTCATTAGCACATCCACTACATGTTTGTCGGTCAGCGACATAATGTATATCTTAGTGTAACAGGTTTTGAAAGAAGAAGACATATTTCAAATTCAAAAATAGACAAATTCTGTTTTTTTTTTAAACAGGAAGAGTTTTAACCCGTTCATGGTCAGCCTGCAACGGATTTTTTCAGAAAAGAAATATTTTTTCAACTCTCTGTTGTTGAGTCCGGAATAAAAACAAGCTCTGAAGATGATTTATATATATATATATATATATATATATATATATATATATATGGTGTTAGGGAGAAATTTGACAGTTTCATAAGGAAAAAGTAAAACTGCTTGGTAAATACAAAAATTAATGGATTGTAAGGAAATTCAACAGGCACGGGAATTACACTACTGTCAACAAGTTTCACTCAAAATGATCGTGATTAGCGTCGATCAGAGCCTCAATCCTGCTCCGGAACCTGGAGCAAGCTGATGTTACAGTTTCCTTGGGAAGGGTATCATAAACTACCTTAATTCTGTCGATTAACTGGACTTTTGTAGTACTGACACAGCGATTGGTGTCTTTCTCAACAGTGTTACATACATAATAATACATGGGGTTAAGATCTGGGATGTTTGGAGGCCAAACATTGGGACTGGTGTAGTTGTAAATATACGCCGACAAACATTCTTGACCTTTCCCAGGGGTGTGGCAGGGGGGCGAATCCTGCTGCCATACATATGGTCTACAATTAGCTAACTTTGTTATTTAGGGCTTGACTACAGTGTTTAGAAACTCAACGTAGGCATCTGAATTTCACCTGATACTCTTTCTGCAGATTTTCGAGGAATTCTGCTGTACGAACGCAATCGGATCCTCTGTTATTTTGCTTTCTCCTAGCCACAGCCTCGGAATCTCCATTGCAATTCTCCAGTTCATGCCTGATTGTTTTTACAATGTTCAGAAAGCATTGGGCAGCAACCTTAATCTCCTTATTTTAATGGCCGGCGCAGCTCATCCTGGTACAAGTTATTCTCTTCCATGATTCGGGTGAGTTCCAGTCATCTATTCTATCTGTCATCACGTATATGAATGCAGAAGGGTTCAAGCCTTTAAATGATACGTAGTGTGCGTCAATACCTCCAACCAAATCAATAAGTAAATTTTGTGTTTCTTAATTATAAACATATTAAAGTATATGCGATATTTAATATCTGAATGACAACTGTTTCAATTTTATAAGACGACACGCAGACACCATGAGATTCCTTTATATATTATATATATATATATATATATATATATATATATATATATATATATATATATATTGAAAATGGTTTTAAAAAGCGTATGCATTGTGAGATGTTATAATAAATACAATTTCTCAATTTTTTTTTTCCTTCTGAAAAAGATATCTTTTTTTCGGTCACGTCTCATCAGCATACCGTGACACTAATGTTTGTACGAGGAATAATGTGTAAAATCCGCAGATGTGGAAGTAATAAATATATATATATATATATATATATATACATATATATATATATATATATATATATATATATATATATATATTACGTAGCAAATCGAACAACCAAAACTAACATATAATTAGATTAAGAGAAAAATATCTACATTGATTCTAAAAACCTGCAAGCTTATTTTTATAAACTCTTGTAGAATTTACAAACAATTTCAAGAATTTACGCATGTAAACAATTATTAAAATGAAAATATGTTGTTTTTTTTCGTATTGTCTAAAAGCGCAAATCATGACAGTATATATGTAATAGTCACGTATAAACTGCATTTTTCTTTTTGCTCTTCTTGTGACAGAGAACACGAGGTGAATGGTGGGCGTGAAGGCTTGCCGTATTCTCGAAGGAAGCGGGCTAGGCTTTGCCTAGCGTGTAGGACTGACCTAGAATCGAACCCGCGTCCTTAAGAATGCGAAAGGGCGACGCATTGGCGCGGGTACCGGAGTCGAGATGCCACAGTCCCGTATGTGAGCGCCAGGTGCCCGGATGAGAGCTGCGAGCATTCCGGCTGCTGGGATTGGGTAGACCGTCCCGTGTGTGGGGCACAGACGCCCGGATGATAAGGAGAAACGGTGTATAAGTAGAAGGCAACACCCAGAAGTGGGGTGACGGCAGTAACGAGTGTTGCGACTTCAGCTGCTAAGGATTGTGTCGACGACGACGAGGTCGGTGTTTTAGCCTGCGAGAAGGTGTTGGACTCGCTTCTTTTGCGCCCCACCACACACACACTTAACAAAGACCTATTGAGTTAAATATTTATTTTTCCCCTCTATTTTTTCCTTCTAGACTTCTGGTATGAATGCATGCCGAACCTAATGAAATGTGCTTAGGTAGGTAAGCATACGCCGGCAGGACAAAGTTCCCAACACTGACGTGTTGGAACGTGCAAACAAAAACAGCATGCCCGTCATCATCTGCGAGAAACGCCTGCATTGGCTTGGTTACGTCCAGAGGATGGACAAAGACCGCATCATTAAAAACATGCTATATGGTGAGTTAGTAGAGGGCACCTGACTGGTAGGGAGACCACGCCTTCGCTTTAAAGATGTCTGCAAGAGGGACATGACATGCCATATCGAGACCAACACATAGGAGGCTTATGCAGAAGACCGTATGACCTGGCGCCTCCTTGTCAAACAAAGAACCAAAAGGAGTGAAAAGGAGAGGAAAGAAGCCGCCGCAGAAAAGAGAGCTACAAGGAAGGAGAGACAACAGCATCACCGTTTGTTTGAAATCATTACACCAGAGATTGCCGTTCAGAATTTGATGGGTCCCAATTAAAGTTTCTTGATAAATTGTAGAGTTTTTATCTATGAACAACTAAAGCTGTTTAACCCCTACCTCTAACTCATGCTGTAATTTGTTTCCAAGAAAATATTGAAATGTATTTATTGTTAGCTGGAAATGGTAGAGGAAGAAGAAAAACACTGGGATGCATGGATACAATCTTTCTGCGTCAATGATGCAGAACGCGTACCTATCAGCATCTCTGAGAGTCATCTTAAGAAATTCAAAGAATGTTTTGGTTTTACACTCGGAATAACTTTTTACCATTGAAGTAAGTATAAGATTTATTGTAGCTTAGGGCCAAGTTCGGGTTGTAGTAGTAGTCGTATAGTCACAAGGGGCTGTTTATTCCTTCCTAGGCTCGTGGGTTCTTTTCAGAGAGAAGGAGAAAGAGAGATTAAGGTCAAACTATTCCATCGTAAACCATGTTCGCTATTACTATATGAAACTCATAAGGGGAACCGTTCAAAAACTAGTCTGTTCAGTCACGCGTGTAGCTGCAGATTTTTTTTTTAATGGACACTACGCCATCGTCTTCAAACTAGCATTGGATTTTTTTCTTTTTGCTCTTCTGGTATAAATGCATGCCGAACCTAATGAAATGTGAAAAAGGGTAGGTAAGCCACTTTAGGAAGAATCAAGGTTGACTTTATTTTGCGAGGGTTGACAGGCGAGCTGAACGTGACTTGTCACTTGCATCGTTTGTTGACACTTGTGCAATGCATTACCCTCTGTTCACATCAACCGCTTTTTCCTTCGTAAAGTGTGAGTAATGTGCATGGCTGCCATTTTGGTTTTTTGGTTTTTCATTCGGTGAAATTCAGCGACAGTTATTGCTTTTCAAAGCTTTCCATTTTGCTGTTCTACGTAATAAAGCAAAACAAAATAAGACCCGTATGTTGCATACGCATCATCATCATCATCATCACCAATATTATTATTATTATTATTATTATTATTATTATTAGCAACAGAAAACACCCTCCGGGCGTCGTAAAATTAATTTTTGAAAGACATTGCCTGAGATGGTGGGAATTAGAAATTCAATGTCAGAGGGTTTGTATCATAAGTAAGACAAATCCTCATATTTATTAAAGGAATAAAAAAAAAATAATTTGAAATAAAAACTGAGCCCCGTCCCTCTCAAATAAAATGTTGCGTGCATGTAATAATCAAACAATTATTTGAATATTTTCCACATCAATTTTACACAAAATCGTAGGTATTTATTTATTTGTAAACTTTTTAGTTAACTTCTTATCACTGTAAAAAAAAAAAAAAAAAAAAAAAAAAAGGCCGGGAGTAAAAATTTTTTTAAATTGCTTACTCAAATTTTGGGTGTATATAGCATAAGAATATTGTGACGTAAGCTGTGACGTAGATCTATGACGTAGTTTTTGTTACAGACTGAAATACAGACAATCTCCATTATAAATAGATTAGTTTTTCACATCTGCCGTAGCTGGTGGTTCATTAGAAGCAGAGTGACAGCAAGTCTCCTTAGGTCTGCAGGACTCTTCTGAGTATTCTAGCCGATCCCAACAATGCTGTATTTTGGATGGTCTCGATTCTTCCTCTTATTTCTAGTTCACCCAAATTCTTTTCCAGAGCTTTGGGGATTGTTCCAAGGGCACCAATTACAATTAGTATGACCTTCACCTTCATGTTCCACAGCTTCCTCAGTTCTCTGGCAAGGTCTAAGTATCTTTTCGCTTATTATTATTATTATTATTATTATTATTATTATTATTATTATTATTATCACTCCTTTTGAATTTTTTCCATATCAGCGTTAGCTGATGGTATTTTACAGGAGGCTGAGTGATAACAAGTCTCTTCAGGTATCCAGAACTCTTCAGGGTATTCTGGCAGATTGCAGCAATGCAGTATTCTGGATGGTCTCAATTCTTTCTCTGATTTCCAGATTTTCCAGTCTTTTTTTCCAAGCTTTTTGGGACCGTTCCAAGTGCACCAACTACAATTGGCATCACTTTCATATTCCATAGCTTTTTCAGTTCTCTGGCAAGGTATTTGTCCATCTTTTTGTTTTCCTTCATCTTCGCCCTGTGATTTGCTGAAACTGCAAAATACACCAGTTGAGAACTTCTTTCTTTTTTGTTAATCAACACTAGGTCTGGTCTTCTTGCTGGGATAAGGTGATCCGTTTTGATCTCTATTATTATTATTATTATTATTATTATTACAAGCTGAAGCGACAATTCTTCCAGGCCGTAGTGGTATCGGTGCTGTTGTATGGCTGCACCGCTAGGATCTTAACGAGACGCCTGCGAAATAGACTGTATGGGAGCTGCAAAAGGATGGTTCGTGTGATCTTGAACAAATCATGGAGGCAACATCCCACAAGAAAGTAGCTATATGGCCACTTGCTTCCTTTTACACTGTGGTGGTGTCGGTGCTGTTGTATGGCTGCACTACTTGGACCTTGATGAGACGCCGGGAAAATAGACTGGATGGGAGCTGCACAAGGAGGGTGCGTGTGATGTTGAACAAATGGTGGAAGCAACATCCCACAATAAAGCAGCTATATGGCGACTTGCCCCCGTTACACAAACTATCCGAATAAGGTGAACAAGACATTCCGGTCACATAGTGATGAAGGCACTTCGAAGTGCCGAAAGTACTTGGTATAATAACTTGGGTGAACTAATCAAATGATTCCATCCCAAAAAGCTCGAAAAGATCGTTAATAAAATTGTTATACAGGCGACGTGCCTTTTGTTTAATTCCACATGAATAAAGGAAAGAATGCTGCCCAAATACACACGCACACACACACACACACACACACACACACACACATATATATATAATATATATATATATATATATTATATATATATATATAAGAGAGTTTCATAATTTGCTTGAAGCCTTGTGTATGTATTGGTTAGGAGGTTGATTTAGAAGGCTATCACAATGCAGTTTGGAATAAATAAAAAATAATAATACGGTAACAATGGTGTTGTGTGTTGACCTGTATTTTTTATTCTTTCTTGAATTTTCGAGGTAATACCTCTTTATCAAAAGAATTGAACTGAAGCAGTACAGCTATGGCATTTCTTCCCAAAATATTTGCCATAGCTGTACTGCTTCAGTTCAATTCTTTTGATAAAGAGGTATTACCTCGAAATTTCAAGAAAGAATAAAAAATACAGGTCAACACACAACACCATTGTTACCGTATTATTATTTTTTATTTATTCCAAACTGCATTGTGATAGCCTTCTAAATCAACCTCCTAACCAATATATATATATATATATTGATTTGATTGATTGATTGATTGATTGATCTCCACTATTTACGACCCTAGGTCATCGTCATGAAAAAAAGGGTTAGTGAAAAAAGTTTTTATGAACTTTTCAAAGTAAAAGATAAACTACAACGAATTTGACATAGATACTAATTTCCCCAACGTAGATGGAGAAATATATGACCTATACAAGATACAGAGAGAAACGATATCTCCCATATATTTATCAGATCTCTACTAATCTTAATACTAGCATCTGGTTTTCGTGTGATTGATACTTATTATACCAACACTTTTTACACTTCAATTTCCTTTTTTGGTTAATATACAGAACCAATTTATAATCTCTTGGAACTATCTTGTTACTAAAAGAGAGTTCCTTGTTAGTGGAATCTTGGAGATTTTTTTCTCTCTTTTATTCTAGTGTTTCGATTGGCTGTTTTCTTTTCTAGATTTTTTTACTTTTTGTTTTCATTCTTTCTTTTCTTTATTTTTTCTCATATTTTTTCTTCTTAACAATTTATTCCTTTTTCTTTATTTCTCAATTGTTTCTTCTTCTTATTTTTCTTCTTAACAATTTATTCGTTTTTCTTTATTTCTCAACTGTTTCTTCTTCATAATTTTTTCTTCTTAACAATTTATTCGTTTTTCTTTATTTCTCAACTGTTTCTTCTTCATATTTTTTCTTCTTAACAATTTATTCGTTTTTCTTTATTTCTCAACTTTTTCTTCTTCATATTTTTCTTCTTAACAATTTATTCGTTTTTCTTTATTTCTCAACTCTTTCTTCTTCATATTTTTCTTCTTAACAATTTATTCGTTTTTCTTTATTTCTTTACTTTTTCTTCTTCATGTTTATTTTCTCTGTATGCTTTTCATTTTTTTCTTTCTTTCTTCCCTTTTCTTTGTTTTATTTTTCTTTTTTCTTCTTTTTATTTTTCCTTCTTCCTCGTCCTTTTTTTTGCCTTGTTTTTCGTTCCTGTTTATCCTTTTCTTTTTTCTTTTTTCTTTTTTAAATACTTCTTATCTATCTCTTTGTCTCTTTCTTTCTTTCTTCCTTACTTACTTTTTTCTTTTTTTTTTGTTCTTCTTCTTTTTCTTCTTTTGTATTTAATCTTATCATTTTCCTTCTCTTTTATTCTTCCTTCCTTACATTTTTCATTCTTTTTTTCTTCTTTTCTTTTTCTTCTTTTGTATTTAATCTTGTCCTTTTTCTTCTCTTTCTTTCTTTTTTTTTCTTCTTCTTTTTCTTTTGTATTTAATCTTCTCTTTTTCCTTCTATTTCTTCCTTTCGTTATTTATTCCTTAATTTTTTCTTTCTTTCTTTTTGTTCTTCTTCTTCTTGTTCTTTTTTATTTCATCTTTTCCTTTTCTTTCTTTCTTTCTTTATCACTTTTTTCTTCTCGTATTTTCTTCGCTTTTTCTCTTTTGCCCACTTGCTTTTTTATTTTCTTTCTTTCATTTGTCTTACTTTTACCACCTTTTTCCTTCTTCCCTTCATTCTTTCACATTTTTCTTCTTCACTGTTTACTGTTATTTCAATATATTTTCCTTTAACTTCTCTTCTAGTCTTTACTTCAATATTCCAACATTTTTCTGACTTTCTTTTTTTGTTCTTGTTCTTTTTCTTCTTTAATATTGACCCTTTCTTCTCTTCTTCTTCTTCCTATCCTTACGTTTTTATTCATTCTTCTAGCTCTCTTTCATTTATTCATTTACCCTTGACCTTTTCCTTCTCTTTTTTTCTTTCTTTCTTTCTTTCTTGTTCTTGTTCTCTTTTTATTTAATATTAATCTTTTTCTTCTCTTTCTTTTTTTCTTTCTCACTTTCCTCCTCTCGTATTTTCTCCACGATTTCTCTTTTTTCCACTTTCTTTTTTCTTTCTTTCTTTCTTTAACATGTTTTCCCAACCTTTTTCATTGATCCCTTCACATTTTTCTTTCTTCACTGTTTACTGTTATTTCAATATATTTTTCTTTACCTTCTCTTCTTTGGTTGGTAATACTTTTGCTTCAATCTTCCAACTGAAGTTCGCTATTAGATTTATTTCTGACTCGCTAGTCATAATTTGTGCAGAGTTGAACTTAGTGCATTACGATTCTTTGATTGGTTTAATAATAATAGTACTAACACCGATAGATCGTGGACCTTAATGCATTTTGATTGCGAGCCAATAATCTAGGGGATTTTATGGGGATTTACTCCGACAGATGTTACGAAAGATCTTATTATTTAAAGTGGTTGGTCTTCTAATGTCAGTTTTATTAGTAAGTTTTATTAATAAGTTTTATTAGGAAGACCGTAAGTTACCAATTTTTAAATCGCCAAAATATCACAGAAAAGTGAAACACACAGAGCAGAGTATAACTATTCTTCATCATCAGCATCTAAGGAAACTCATTTTTCTTCTCTCACTCAAGAACGTACACATATATATATATATATATATATATATATATATATATATATATATATATATATATATATATATATATATATATATATATATATATATATATATATATATATATATATATATATATATATATATATATATATATATATATATATATATATATAAAAGATTTTTGGATGTTTGTTTATTTTAGAAACGTTGCTGAATAAAGTATATATTAAATTTTTACTTGAAGGCACTTACAACGCATGAATCGCATAAAATTCGATACTTTTTCTTATAGAAAATGAACTTGACAAGTGTAATCCCGGCAAAGGATCGCTCGGTGTGTAGAATATCGTACAGACTGTTTCGACTTTATTAAGTCTCATCAGCGATATATACTAACGATTTCCCTCCGACAGAAATCGAAACCGGGACTTCAGCAGACACAGTGAAACACTAGTGAAACACTTTTATCGCCTCGGCCACAGTACACAGCTGACCATCCCAGCGAAATTAAACTTGTCAAATGATACTACACGCCTCTACCATAATAGGTAAGGGGGCGTTTTTGAGAGAATAATAACAACAAACAGCTCGTATGCCCTTCAGCGAAGTGAATAAGATATATATATAAATGTTGTTCTGGTTCCAACGGGAGAAAATGTAATATTTAATAAAAAAAGAAGGTCCGCAAAATGTATCGTTCTCAGAAAAATGTTTTATTCTTTTTATTTCACATACGCAACACGTGTTTCAGATATTCTGGTATCTTCTTTAGGCTTTGATCAATACATATATTGATATATATATATATATATATATATATATATATATATATAATATATATATATACATATACACATATATATATACATAGGTTGTGCGTGTTTCTGTAATTTTTCTGTTATGGTTGTTTAATAACGGTTGAACGCTACGTTATTCTTTTCAATATTTGCGTGCAATTTGCGCGTGACCTGCATGTGACCTGCGCGCAAAAATTGAGAAAACAAATGATGATGTAACGTTCCACAATCTTTGCGCGTAAGTCGCACGCAGGTCACGGCTTAGTAATAAATTTATTAACTGAGCTTTCATTACTCTTTTAATAGGTATAGTTCATCCGATGTTAGTAAAGTTTTTTGTCGTTGTTGTGTGGGTATATGTATGTGTGCATGTGTGTGTTAGGTTAGGTTTAGTTTAGTTGTGTGCTTGTGTATATGTCTTAGTATATATATATATATATATATATATATATATATATATATATATATATATATATATGCGTATAAGAAATAATGTTATTTTTGTCTTATCTATTCTCATCTATTATATTAAGAAAAAGAAAAGAAAGAAGAGAAAAAAGAAATAAGAAAAGAAATTATAACCACACAAAGAAAAACGTAAGCACGTCCATTTCTGATATGCAACTCTGAAGATAAAGTTTCTACTTCGAAATCGATAAGACAAAAATAACATCTTTTTGTTTTTATTTTTTATACGCATTGTAATTGCCTTCAAATCATTAATATATTATAACATACTTAACAATGCTTCAAGCAAATTACCAATTACTTTTATATATATATATAATAGATGAGAATAGATAAGACAAAAATAACATCTTTTTGTTTTTATTTTTTATACGCATTGTAATTGCCTTCAAATCATTAATATATATATATATATATATATATATATATATATATATATTATTACTAAATAAGTTATCCACAGACACGTGTTTCGAGGTTTCATCTCTCATCAGTGTGGCTACACTTTAACAGCTACCTCTGGCCGGGTTTGGGACCTGAATGAGTTGTCGTCCGCCAAGTCTCTTACCCATGCGGCCAGTAGCGGCTGTTAAATATAGGAGAATATTTAATTGATACATTTCTAAGCGGAAATGAATTCACTAGAGTCCTCTAACTTTGTAAACAAATTGAGGGTTAGCTACACGCCAGAATTTTACAATGAAATCCCTATTTAGAGAACTCAACCAAAGTGGGAGTATATATTAATAAATAAGTTATGCACAGACACGTGATTCGAGGTTTAACCTCTCATCAGTGTGGCTACACTTTAACAGCTACCTCTGGCCAGGTACACGAACACACATACGCACATATGTACTACAAGATA
>CM042172.1:10037683-10040183 GCA_023376005.1 Doryteuthis pealeii | reverse complement strand
AATATATAACTTATATATATATATATAAGTATAAACATATATGTGTGTATATACTTATATATATATATCATATGTATTATTATATATATAAACATATATATATAACATATATGTATATATAAAAATAAGTTGAAAATATATATGCGTGTATATACTTATATATATATATTATGTAATATATATAAAACATATATATATATAAGACATATATATAATATAATAATATCGAACATATAATGTGTGTATATACTTATATTTCAACACATACAACGCCCATATATAATATATATAATATATATATATATGTATAAAATAAACATATCTATATATGTATTAACATATATATTGTGTATATGTATGTGCTTCCTAAAGGCTGAACAGTGAAAAGGTGCTGTATGTGTTTAAAAGTTTTCGTACTAATATATATATATATATATATATAATATATATATATATATCTGTGTGTGTGTGTGTGTGTGGTGTCGTGTGGTGTGTGTCTGTGTGTGTGTGGTGTGTACAATATCATAATATGTATATGTAGGGATCTGTGTAATATAATATATATACTATATATGCTATATTATTATATTTAGGTGATATAATAAAATGTATATGTATGGATATATTGTAATATACATATATATATGTAATATTAGGGATAATTATAATGTATATATAGAGGAATCTATATATATACATATATATATGTATATGTAATGATATAGTTTATATATATATATGTAGTGATATATATATACATATATAACATGTAATATGTAGTGATATATATATATATATATACATATAGTGTAGTGAATATATATACATACTATGATATTGTATTTAGTGATATATATAGTATAATATATATTAATACATGTACCTGTATAATATGTATGATATATAGTGATTTATATATATATATAATGTATGTTTAGTGATATATTACATATCTATATTCATTAATATATAAATTGTGGATATTTATACATATTTATATATTACTGTAATATCATAATACATATGTAGTCTTATTACAATGTATATATTACATAATATATAAATACGTATATGAGTGTATATATAGTAATATCATATGTATACGTAGGGATATATCTTATTATATGGAGATTGTGTGTTTTTATGTCTGTAACCGAAACTACATTACACCAAGTCATAATTCCCTAGTTATTGAACATCAAGTTTCTCAATCGATTTTAACTTTTATTTAAACCTCAATTAATTAATAAAATTGTTTAACATCAATAAGACTGTTTGGCCATATCTACATACTAATCATGCAATTGTATTTATATATACAAACAAATAGCGGTTTACATGTGAATGGGAGCTAATTTGCATATGATCTTTAAAAAAATTGATTTTAATAAATATATGACTTACTATTATTTGATTTCGTTGTTTGTTTTATCTTTATTGATATGAGCCAAAAATCTCGGATATAATCTTAAAAGTAAATCCATTAACAAGAAGAATAACTGTAATATTATTCTTACTTCCTATTTTAACTAAAGAGTTAAATTAGGAATTTACCACTGAAAGACGGGAGTAAGGGGAAAATGGTGGAACAGTTAGTTTCAAAGTTGTTCTATTTTCCGATTAATACCCCTCTGTTCCAAATATTTTTATCTGAATTCTAATTTCAATTTCCATTAGCGCTTTCTATTTAATATATTTTATTATATTAATACTTCAAATACTTGCACCGGGGTGCATATATTTGCTAAGTAATAATTATAATATGTAACGTAGGGATCTTATATTATATATATAATATATATATATATATATACAACCACTCCGGCACGAATAGGAATGTGACACAAGGTCGAGTTTCTAAGCGGAGTTCAACAGGTTTGACTTCAGAATTTTCCTTCTCTTCAGGTAAGAGCCCAGTCTGCCCTACAATTTAACCATAAGCTGGGGGGATATTAGGATTTCAAAAAAAAAATACCTTTTCCAAGGGTATTAGCGCTAAGTGAAATGCAATAACACATCAGGAATTTGAACTTGGGGCACCATGTGTATATATATAATATATTATATATATTAATATATATTAACACACATATATATTACATATACAAAATATGTGTATAGTAGAAGATGTATACATATAATATATATAGTAATATATATATCTTGTAGTAGCATATGTGCGTATGTGTGTTTCGTGTACCTGGCCAAGAGGTAGCTGTTAAAGTGTAGCCACACTGATGAGAGGTTAAAAACCTCGAATACGTTCTGTGCATAACTTATTTATAATATATACTCCCACTTTGGTTGAAGTTCTCTAAATAGGGATTTTCATTGTAAAAATTCTGGCGTGAGCTAATCCCTCAATTTTGTTTACAAAGTTAGAGGACTCTAGTGAATTCATTTCCGCTTAGAAATGTATCCATTAAATATTCTCTTATTTAACAGCCGCTAACTGGCCGGCATGGGTAAGAGACTTGGCGACGACAACTCATTCAGGTCC
>CM042172.1:10032293-10037583 GCA_023376005.1 Doryteuthis pealeii | reverse complement strand
AAAGAATATAAGTAGAGAGAATAAGAAAGAAGAAGAAAGAAGAAAAAATAGAAAAGTGTTAAAGTTGACAAGAGAAAAGAAAAATAAGGAAAGAAAGAAAGAAAGAAAATGTGGCGACGTAGAGAAAGAAAGAAAGAAGAAAAGAAAAACTCTGTGGTGACGTTAGAAAGAAAGAAATAAAGAAAAAAAGAAAAACTGTGGTGTACGTTGAAAGAAAGTATAGTAAGAGGAAAGAAAGAAAGAAAGAAAGAACAACTGTGGTGACGTTAGAAAGAAAGAAAAGAAAGAAAGAAGAAAAAAACTGTG
The DNA here is from genome assembly GCA_023376005.1 of Doryteuthis pealeii. Lineage (NCBI taxonomy): Eukaryota > Metazoa > Mollusca > Cephalopoda > Myopsida > Loliginidae > Doryteuthis > Doryteuthis pealeii. The sequence continues at coordinate 10,037,277 of CM042172.1, read as the reverse complement.
GTGACGGTTAGAAAGAAAGAAAAAGAAAGGAAAGAAAGAAAAACTGTGGGCCGTTAGAAAAGAAATAAGAAAGAAGAAAGAAAAACTGTGGTGACGTTAGAAAAAAAGAAAGAAGAAGAAACGACGTTAGAAAAGAAGAAGAAGGAAAAAAAGAAAGAAAGAAAAATGTGGCAACGACGTTAAAAAGAAGAAGAAAGAAAGAAGAAAATGAAATGAAAGAATTAGAAACGAAAAGAAAGAAAGAATGGCCTTAATTAAGGAAAGAGGATGTTTGGAACATACATAGATATTTAGAAATATAAAGATATAAATGAAGGAGCTCTCCTTTGTTAAAGGTAATAAAAGTAAATAAGCATGTGTCTTAGCTGAAAAAGAATTATAGAAATGAATGAAGAAAAATAAAGAAAACAACAAAAATAAACAGTAAAAACAATAAAGAAAAATAGAAAAATAGAAAGAAATAATATAATTATATCTGGAGTTTAAAAATATAAGATAAACAAATATAAAAACAAATTAAAAAATATAAATAAAATCATATAAGGAGATTCTTCTTTTAAGTCATAAAAAAGATGAAAAAAGGCGGCGTGTTCCCAGAAAATATATAAATTATGGTAAGTGAAAACATGGTGAATTAATAGTCCAGAATAAAATCACCAAGGACGAACTCATAAGTGACGTTCTCCTGCAAAACCTACATCAATCAGCTCTGTACGGAGTCTGGATGCTACGCGTATGACCTACCAGGGGCGATAACGAAAGGGATGGTTAGCGAGAGAAAGAGAAGCGAGAGAGAGAGACAGACAGACAGACAGACAGAGAGACAGAGACAGAGACAGGAGAGGGAGACAGAGACAGAGACAGAGAAAGAGTCATAGGTATCCGTACTGTCAGCGCAACCTGGATGATGATGATGATGATGATTGACATCTGTATCGAAAAGAAAGGGTCTTTAAAAATTCGAGTTACCCTAAGGGCGTTTTTAATCTTAATATATATGTATATATATATATATATATATATATATATATATATATATATATATATATATATGTGTGTGTGTGTGTGTGTGTGTGTGTGTGTGAAAGAAAAAGTGGAAGTGAATCCGACAGTATGTAAGATTGTGAAAAAATTTTTTAAAAAAGACAAGTTCATAAACGAGTAATGTTTATTTCGCCTACGCTGCAGTGTTTCGATCTGTTTCAAAGATCTTCATCAGGGCTTTCGTTAGTTTGAGGAAAAAATAAATGTATCACAGAAAATAAAAGTATGCGAGACTCTTTTGCTTATAACCGACCATAAAGCAAAAGAATCTCGCAGACTTCTTATTTTCTGCCACAACCAACCAACCAACCCACCAACTGGACTCCTTAACCATGGTATGGCAACCAGTCAAGGAAAAGGAAAAACACTGGATTCAAAATTTGTTAAAATCTCCTAAAAAATTGACCTTGTGTCGCATGCTGCTCGTGCGGACAATTTGGTTAAATACATGTTATATAGTAAGGTCACGTGAGTATTAGAAGGAGAATCCGTCGTCTAAGCACTTCAAGTAAGTTCTGCACAGAGTAATAGTGTGTTCTTAAATAGTGGCTAGAACCATCACCACTGTTGAGGTACGGGGGTGATGGGTCATTCCATTATATTGTAAGAATGGTTCAAAGTTATATACTTGATATACAAAACTCCGACGAAGGTTAACAGACAAAACATTTAATATAATACAGCACATGGATATGACGAGATACATAATACATAAGTAAGACAAAGTTACATGTAGACAGATAGATACACGTTCATGAATGGTACAAGATAACATATAAAGGTACAGACATGAGACTAGGGATAGCCCATGCTGTTGAAGAACTTACAGTAATGTAAGGGGGCCAAAAGCCCCAACGAGACGGGGAGACCCTACTTAGCCTATGTGTCTCGTGGTTACTGGAACAGGAAAAGAGACCGAAAGGGTTTGAACCCGGCGCTTAAATACTATAGCCCCCTAGCGGGCACCAGCAAACTAAACCGGGCAGACAACTCTCCCAGGCAAATACGAAACCAACGCTACAATATCAATACATATATAGGAAAAAACGAAAAGAAAGATGAAAAATATTAGAAATGGAAATGAGGTTGCTTTTATGTCATAGCCATTCTTATCAATGAACAGTATTGGTACTATTTAACCCATAGCTGGGGGATGAAAGGGTTTCATACCTTTCCCAACGATATCAGTCTGAAAGAGAACATAATAGCGCAATTGGAGTTCAAACACCCTACGATGTTACAGCCCACACGTTAGCCACTACACGATAAGGATTCCCACCCCAAAACTGGTCGCCCTGTCGGTGGGGCGTTAGAATGCACCGACTGCACCTCTGCAGAGGTGTAAGACTCCCCAATGGGGCCACCTGTTGGTCGTGGGTGGCGATCCGTGATGCTTAAGGATAGAGACGCAGATGGAGCAGTCCATGACTTGCCCTTTCTTGGGCTAGACGGGCGGTCAATCGGCTGGTCACGTCAAGCCCTAGCACCTATTTGATTGTCCCAACCCTATTGCCGTAATGGTAAGCCCCAACCGTTTTTATCATATGGGTGCTAGAAGGCGGTGGCTGAGGGACTAAATGTCCTAGGAATGACATTAACTCTATCTGATGGTGAGGTTCCAGTTTTGGATGTTTGTAGAATGTGGAGCACCCCTTCATCACCATTGCTCCCTGGTCCACTCTGACCCGGAGTGGTAGTACCTGTTAGGGTCCCATCTATGGTTAAATAGAAAAACATGACTTTATTAAAAAATTTGATTATACATTAAGAATGATTTATTTCAAAACTTCGTCGGCATTAAATGACCACTGAGGTTGATATGCCGTAAAACAAACCAAGCAAACAAATCAAAAAACTGGCACAATCCTTTTACTTTCTATTGGATCCTTCATTGAATGAAGTTAGACAAAGCTACAAATAAAAACAATTCACTAATAACTAGATGAATTATAATTATAATGATTGATAATTATAATAATTCAATAATAGATAATAATTAGATAAATGATAATTATAAATGTTGCATAGCGCCTTCTTTACCGGCACTAAATAGGTATATGTTATATACTGGTCTTTTCACTAAGCCAAATCTATATATAACGTTATATACCTTTCTTTAATTCTTACTCTGGTCGTCTATTCTTCTGGCCGGCTTTAGTCCTGATCGTCTATCATCTATCTTGGTCTGATATATCTTCTAAGATCTCGTCTGGTCTTCTATTGAGGATTCCGGGTCTGGTTTCTGTTGGGGATCATTCCTTATCAGAAGCCCTGTGTCATTGTTAGTTTTAGTAATAAACACAAGACTTCGATTCACGTTGATGTTACTTTATTCCAAATCCCCAACCAGACAATGCGCGGGATCTTACATGTTGCTAGCTCGGCTTCTAAGTTCTAACTAACTCTTACTTACTTAGTATCCTTAAACCGGAAGAGGGTCTTCTATGGGGTTCCGGTTCTCACGATTCTCCCCAGAACGCAAGGTGAGATCGAGGTCAAGCGCTGTCATTCACCCTCAAGGCCATCAGCTATACTAATCACCATTATGATTTCTACAATACCTTATAAATGTATTAGGTATCCAATAATTATGTAATATAAATAATCATATGAGTTTAATAAATAGGAGGATTTTTTTTTATTCAAACGTTGTTGCGTAACTGCTGTAAATATGTCGGAATTTGCGTCGCAGGGTCCCAATTTAAGGAGGTAATGTAAAGAGAGATGAGTGATGTACTTATTTCTAAACTCACCGGAGATTAACGATCGTTTTTTTTGTAACTGGGTCTATTGTTAACCCTTTCTCTCTCTCTCTCTCTCTCTCTCTCTCTCTCTCTCTCTCTCTCTCTAACCCCATAGTAATATGAGGTTATTGCGAGATTTGGATGCTAAAATCACGGGCAGATATTCCTCTGTAATAACCACTTTTGCATAACGACAGGGCAGGGGAACAGAGGCAGCAGTTTTTGCAAACACGAGGCGAACAAGAAAAATATGACGTAAGATAAAAAGTCTCACTTCTCACGTCATGTTATTTGCAAATAGATTAAAACCCGAAGAAAAGAGAGAGAGAGAGAGAGAGAGAGAGAGAGAGAGAGAGAGAGAGAGAGAGAGAGAGAGACTCTCTCTTTTTTTCGGGTTTTAAACTATTTGGGATCTTCTTGAGTTCTTTCTGGTCTTGTGCCCATTGCTAGTTTTAATTAACGAATTTTTTATTTTTTTTTTTTTTTTATTTTTTTTTTTTATTGTTTTGAATTATTTTTCATGAAACCGCTATTGTCAATTCCGTAGATAATGAATCAATTGTGAATGACTTCGGTATTAAATAATATACGAATTTTAATATTAAAAAAAACAAAAAACAAAGTATGCAATAATCCCACGAAATGAAGCGCACCTTGATTGATTCATTCGGGGTAATAAATTATTACGGAAATTGATTAATGAAATAAAAATTATTTAATGTCATTTTACACTGAGTCAGAATCAAATTGATGTTAGAATGAATTATTGAAGTCAGATAAAAGAATTAAAAATGAACAAATAAAGAGTTATTTCCCTTGAACAAACAAAATTCCGACCATAATTGACGTATCTCATCATTTACGGAATTGACAATTAAGGTTTCGTGAAAAATAATTGAAAACAGTAAAAACAAACAAACAAGCAATACTTGTTGCAATTGTTTTTTTTTTGGGGGGGGGTCAGCGTGTTACGTTATGCTCTTATTTAAGAATGGAGTGATGACGTGTTGATGGTAACATTAATTGTATACTTAAAAAAGCTAAAAAAAATTTTTTCCAGAATTTTTTTTTCATACATGCAAAATCCTGAGTTGTTTGAAATTGGATTGTAGCAAAAATACTTGTTTTGAACAGTTAAGTTATCAATTTTTTAATTGTTTGTTGGTTGTTTTGTTTTACGGCATATCAACCTCGGT
>CM042172.1:10019793-10027293 GCA_023376005.1 Doryteuthis pealeii | reverse complement strand
CATTTGTTTATTTAATAATGATAATAGTTTGAAACGTGTACACATAGATAAACTGACCGAAACACATGTGTAAGTGATATTGATTAAATTCATCTTTTATTATCCATTCTGTACATTCTTTTCTTTATTCATTCTTCCTCATATATATAATATATATATATATATATATATATATATATATATATATCTTATTATAATGGAGATTGTGAGTTTGTCTGTCTGTAACCGAAACTATATTACTATACAAGTCACAATTCCTTTAGTTATTTACATCATATTCTCCATGATTTTATTTTTATTTAAACATCAATTATTAATAAAATTGTTTTACGTTACTTACACTGTTGACCATATCTACATACTAATGCAATTGTATTTATATACACAACAAAATAGAGGTTTACAGTATGAATGGGAAGGCTAATTTGCATATTGATCTTTAAAAATTGATTTTAATAAATATATGCTTAGTATTATTGATTTCTAATTGTTTGGTTTTATCTTATTGAATATGAGCAAAAATCTCTTCAATAAATCTAAAAATAAATCCCTTAACAAGAAGAAATAACTGTAATATTATTCTTTACTTCCTATTTTAACTAAACAGTTTAATTAAGAAAATTTACCAATGAAAGACGGGAGTAACGGAAAAATGATGGAAGAGTTAGTTTCAAAGTTGTTCTATTTTTCAATCATACCCCCTCTGTTCAAAATCTTTTCATCTACATTCTTATTCTGTTTCATTAGCCTTTCTAATTTAATATCATATTTTATTATAGAATTTAACTAAAATACTTGCACCCGGAGGGTGCATATATTTGCTAATATATATATATATATATATATATATATATATATATATATATATATATATATTACTTCCAGATTTGAAAGTAGTGAGAATATGGTTGTATATTTTTGAACAGCAGCGCAAGAAACTGTAATAATACTTTCTTTAACGTCTTTGTAAACTTTTGGGGCTTGAGGGATAAACTTATTTAAAAAATGGTGTGACTCAATAATTGCTACGTAGCGGCTCTTTCGTAAGAATTTTTGGTGCATCTCCCATTCCATTGTAATTACTTCCTCGGGGGATACCTGAAGACTCTAGTATGCTGCAAATATTTGCTGGACTGACAGGCTTCATTCGTTATAAAATTGAATCAATACCAGAGTCAATGACTCGGTGAGAGCTGAAAGATCCTCAGGGTCTGGTGTCAGGGTAGGACACGAAAGTGCAAACATTTCGAAAATATAATCTTTAAAATAAAATAGTGCCAATAATGAAAAAAATGGTAAATATTGTTCTTTCTTGAAGAAAATTTATATTTGGAATAAAATTTGTTGTCTTTTTATTAACTTTCCTAAACTTATGTATATATATATATATATATATATATATATATTTAATTTGCTGAGTTTTTATAGATCAATGTTTATTATAAACAGCTACCCACGGTTTCTTGCTAGGGCGCAATCATCAGGTAGTTAAATTAGATCCCATGGTGTTTATTGAAGATATTTTCTTAATGTCACATTCTGGACCGCAAATAACGTCGGTTGCTTTCGCGGACGCTAGTGCACTTCGGATTTATTAAAAATTAAATTTTTTAATTTTTTCAAAAATAGCATTTTTTGTAACAATGCAAACGAAGTTACCTCCCTTTATTCGTTAAAAATAGAAAAAATTTTATTTTGAGAATTTTCATTTTATTTTATAGCTGTTTATAATAAAAATTGATCTTTAAAAACTCAACAAATTAAATAAATATTAGCTCTCACAATTTGTGATTGAGCACTGTATTTTTTTGTTTCATCACAAAAAAATTGTTTTTATATATACCTATATGTATATATATATATATATATATATATATATATATATATATATATATATATTAATACTTTAAAAAGACCTAAAATATTCATTGTATGGGGGAAAAACAGCGATTGGAATCCCGAATTAAGCAACATGTCCCTAATAAGATTAGAAATGGAATCGTCGGTCTGAACGATGTACTGAGGAATACTTATGGTTCCTCTATAGACGAGCACCTCATAAATAACCCCGATTGCACCAACTCATTTAGTGTTGATTGGTTCTCAGTTGAGAGCAAGTCACACTCTTTTTACCACCTCAAGATTTTGGAAACATTGTATATTCTGACCAATAAGCCTGCTCTTTGTAAACAAAGAGAGGGCTTACTTGGTTTGAATATTATCAATCTTTAGATCTTCTCTCCCTCCCCCTTTTGAGGTAAAGAAAAGAAATTGTTCTTTTCTTATTTTTTAATTTCTTACTCGTCCCATTTACCGGTTATTCTATCATCCTCGACATTTAGCTCTGTTGAGCGAGGATCGAAACTAGTAGGCATGCAACTCATTTTTATTTTCCCTTTACCTTCTATTGTAAAAAAAGCATATTTCTTTTGTTCCCATACTATGAATCTTTTAGGTCTTCTTAAAGCATTAATAAAATTCGGTACACCCCCCCAAAATGTATATATATATATATACATACATACATACATACATATATATATATATATATATATATATATATATATATATATATAATCTGGGATAGTCTCTGCATCAGCTTTCACTGGAATGGTGCTCCAAATTGCAGTAGTATTAGGAGAGTGCTCGATATAAAGAATAGAGCTATCATATATTATATATATATATATATATATATATATATATATATATTATATATATCATAATATACATATTATATAATATATATTATATATTATATTATATATTATATTATATATATATATATTATACACTAAATACATACGCATATATAGAATTTTTCGATTTTTTCGATTTTCCTTGTATTCGGATCAACGTCACCTGATGAATGCATGCGATTTTGCGTGTATGAAACCTAAGGTTATGACAGTTCTATTGCCATCAAATAAATAGATATGTAATACCTTTATATATTTATTTTATTATATATATATATATATATATATATATATATATATATATATTCTTTGTTGGTGTATCAAGTTTCTTGGTACAAGGTGATTCCAGACTGGTTCTGTTCTCTAACAGTGGTTTGTTGTAGAGTTCAGGTTCCGTCTGAGAGCTCAATGTTTAATTATTATAAAACAGAGCAAATTTATTTGTGAATAAAAAGGCCTTAAATACTAGGGGAATCGTAATTATGGATCATTTCCCCTCGTGGGTATCTGAGGCCCACCGAGTTTTGTCAGACCATGTTTTTATTTTATTCAGACTATATATATATAGATATAGATATATACATGTATAGTCCTTCCAAATTTCAGATGTCTTTCTTGTGGAAAAATTACATTTAGAATAGAATTTATTGTATTTGTATTTACTTTCCAAAACTGAGATCATTTTGTTGGATATATCTAAATATAAATAGATAGATATAGATTGTTATATATATATTATATATATATATATATTATATATATATATATATAGTATGGACAAAAAGATATTATTATTACTAGCAAATATATGCGCCCTCTGGGTGCAAATATTTAAGTTTTAATGTAATAGAACATTATATTAAATTAGACAGGCCAATGAAACTAAGTAAGAATGCAGATTAAAAGATTTGAAACAGAGAGGGGTAAAATCGAAAAATAGAACAACTTATACTTTCTCATCCATCCCTCCCGAATTTCATTGCTAAATTTTCTGATTTAACAATTTAGTTAAAATAGGGAGTAAATAATAACATTACAGTTATTTCCTCTTGTTAATGGATTTCTTTTAAGATTTATCTCCGAGATTTTTGCTCATATTTATCAAGATAAAATCAAACAATTAGAAATCAATAATACTATGCACATATTTATTCAAGACATATTTCTGATATCAATATGCAAATTAGCCTTCTGTTCACAGTGGAAATACTATTTTGTTGCATATACAAATATAACTGCATGTTAATAGAATGTAGACCCGCCCAACAGGGTGGGGGTCCAGTGGCTTTGGCCCTGGATCTTTACAAGTTAATAGCGTCGATCCCAGAGGTCTTTTCCCCCAGGCAGTACCTGCCCCCTTGACTTAAAGGGGCAGGGCTGGGTTTATTGACCAGCGCCTGAGGCGCCCCTCTTGAGGGGAATGCCGAAGGGATCGACGGAATTTTTGTTCTTTCCCACCCATGAGCTTCGGGTCAGAGTGGACCAGGGAGCAATGGTGATGAAGGGGTGCTCCACATTCCCCAAACCCCCAAAACTGGAACCTCACCATCAGATAGAGTTTAACGTCATTCCCAGGACATGTAGACCCGCAGCAACCGCCTTCTAGCATCCATATGATAAAAAGGGATTGGGGGTTGCCATAAGGGCAATAGGGTTGGGAAAATCATATAGATGCTAGTGCTGAAAGTCACTGAAGAGCCAAAGTATATAATGTATCTGTCTTTCTGTAACCGAAACTACGTCACCATCGACATCACAATGCATTTAGATACTTACCTTATATTCTCAATTAAATTGTCATTATTATGCATGCCATGAACTTCTCATCCACCTGGACTCTATCCTTAAGCATCACGGGTCGCCACCCACGGCCAACAGGTGGCCTCATTGGGGGAGTCTTAGCCCTCTGCAGAGGTGCAGTCGATGCATTCTAACGCCCCAGCCGACAGGGCGGAATATTTTGTTAAGTACATAGAGAGAGAGCGTAAAGAAAGAAAGAAAGAAAGAAAGAAAGAAGAGAGAGAGAGAGAGAGAGAGAGAGAGAGAGAGAAGAGAGAGAGCAAATTAGTCCATCATTCAACGTTTGACCATGCGTGTTGACGTAACATTTTGTATGAAGTATCTTATGACGTTGTAATTTGTGAGGTTAAAATCCAAGGTCACCAGAGGTTAAACAATATAAATCAGCTTTTTTTTAAACACTAATTTTTCACGTCAGAATTTTCGCTATATTTTCTCCCTAAAATGATTCATCACAATTCCCACCATACCCCACACCCCCATTTTCTAAACAAGTGTTTTGCTTTTTACAAATTCTTCTTGAAAGAGAAGGCATTTATTAAAGGCGTTCAGGCTTTATGTCGTCCATAACTCCAGTCGTATCAGCACGGCACTTTCGTTTTCCCAGTTCGACCTTAAATTGTAATAAAGATGAATGTACAAGAAGTTTTACTTTAAGATGATTAGCAATATTTCAGAATTAATTGTTTTTAAGGAATTTTTTAAAATCTACATTTTAAAGAATATGTCGTATATGTTGTAGCACTAGAGCAAATTATACATACATACATACATACATATATATTATTTTATTATTTATATTTTTTTTGCTTGAAGGCAGTTACAATGCGGATATCATATAAAATTCGATAAATAATGAAAATAATCATGACAAGCGAACTCGGCAACTACGTAGAATATAGTACAGCTGCTGTACGATGTTCTACCTAGGGGGCGATACAATGCTTCTAAAGAAAATTATCTTAATCTCATATATATATATATATATATATACAGTATGAACAAAAAGTAATAAGACAAACAGGAATATTTCTCATATGTTACTTATTCTCAACTAGTTGAGAATAAGTAAGATATATTTCTTAAGCGGAGTTCAACAGGTTTGTATTCAGAGTTTTCCTTCTCCTAGGCAGGCTGCCTAACCAAGATTAAAGAGCCCAGTCTGACCTATTATTCATCTATAGCTGGAGGGCGAGTAGGATTCATACCTTTCCCAAGGGTATTAGCGCTAAGTGAAATGCGATTACCACATCCAGGATTTGAACTCGCGGTGACGAGTCCATTTCCCAAGATTTTAACCATTTACACCACGCGCTTCCATATATATATATATATATATGTGTGTGTGTGTGTGTGTGTGTGTGTGTAAGAATTCATGGAGGATTTAAGTGCAGTAGCTAATACCACTTCTTATAATATATTAGGAGGCCTCTGAAAAGCACCTGAAACCAGGTGAATATATACAAAAAATATCCATTCAGATATGTGAGCGTAAAAACGCACGTATGTTACGCGACTATTCAAAGACTGGAGAGCCTAACACCTCTAAGTCGTAATCGGGAACCTTCTCAAAAATTCGGAGAAATTCAGAGAAATGAAATCCATATCTAAAACATTGTATATAACCCCTTCTGGCATTAAATGACCCACAGCGAACTCAAACTCAAATAGGAAGAATTTCTCAGTGTTCTTTTCATTTTTTCATTTTTGGAAATGAGGTTTAATAATTTGAATTATTTGGATTTTTCTGACTATTCGTCTCATCTTCATTGTTATATAACAACGATGTGTTATATGCTGCAGATTCAGTCCTGGCCAAAGGCAATAATGGGCCGGTTTAGCTCGATCGGTAGAGCGTTCGGCTACGATCCACAAGGTTCGGGGTTTGATACCGACCCTCGCCAACTCAGCGTATGAGTGGCACAGGGATCTTTGTGATAAAGTAAGTAGCTGATGGTAGGTGTGGCGCTTCATCTCAGACGTTAAACTAATTTCATTGGTCTATCGCTAGTGAAAAGGGGATAGGGAAAAAAGGGATAGTGAAAAGGGGATATAGTCCCCCCCCCCAAGGTCGACGATACTTAACACAGCTTAACACTTGTACCCGGTCATGGTTAATGGAATGAGAACTGCGGAGACTGTCAATTACGAAATTAAGACTCTCTCCAGTTCAACTGTTACATAATTGTTAGTACACTAACACTTATTTACAGTAGTGTAGAAACCAAAATGGCTGTTAAAAGTTGAAGACGGCGGCCTTGAAGAATTGAGTGACTCGGCTTGACCTCAGTCTGATCCTCCTTCTGGGGAATACCGTGAGAATCGGTGGAGAAGACCCTCTTCCAGTTTAGATTAGAAATAGAGTTTAGTTCAGTATCGGCCAAACCACGAAGGTGCTAAGTCGTGTTAAGCACACGGCCGACTCAATCTGCGCAGGTAGTCTGGCGGGATTTCGGAATAAAATATGATATAAAGCAAATCAAAGTCTTGGATTATTATCTAAAAACTACCAATGACACAGGGCTTCTGATAAAGAGAAATCCCCGATGGAAGACCAGACACGACGAAGTCCCCAAGACGAAGTCCCCAAGACGAAGTCCAGACGCTAGAAGAAAAACGTAAGATACCAAGGATGAGCAGAAGAATAATAGGAGTAAAGAGAGTATACAACACAACAACAGGGTTCCCGAGTTCGAAGAAGTGGTTCCCGAGTTCGACAAGAAACGCCTGAAGAAGGCTGGAGAAAACATCGGCCGAAACGTTGTGAATATAACAAAACAAAACGAGCACAATAGTTGGAATAATGCAATAGTCCAAAAAATTTAGAGAAATCCCATCTAGCCTATTCTCTCGACGCTTCATTAAATTCCAAATAGTGGAACCGTACAGGAGCACTAAGGCTTGTCGCTTTAACTTATTAGTGAGATAAAATTCCTCGGCCAACAAGGAAACAAAAGGGAATAAAGAAAGAGAAAAAAAGATTGTCATTTCCAACTTACAA
>CM042172.1:10009335-10014693 GCA_023376005.1 Doryteuthis pealeii | reverse complement strand
CTTACTTAGACGGGCATTTGGAGAGGCCCCCCCGATTAAAATCGGTGGTCCACGTCAAGCCTTGACCGTATTAAGTGTACGGCCTAGCGTTAGATTCTGGAAAGCGTGAAGATATTAAAGTAGCGGTGAAAGGATTGCGGTGGCTTAGGCTTCCCCCTACCTCAAGTCTGGATGAAGGCTGGAAACATCGAAACTTTTTAATAACGTCGACTTCACTATCAAGAAAAACTCAAACGCTGGAAATCATTGCATTTCAGTCTCGGAAGACATATGATTAAAGTTTTTATGTGCGCCTGGAGTTACAGCGTCTCCTGTGACTGTGAAGTCCGATGTTTGAAAAATATTCTCGAGCACAGATTTCGCATTTGAAGGCTGTCCCTGAAAGTTGATGTACCGTGCTTTGTTGCCGTTGCCTTTATTCTAGACCTCTCGCTTCATGGTATTGGCGTCAGGGGACTTCTGACATGAACACATCATCTACAGAGATTCTGCCACCACTGAGGGCGGTCCTTATACTTATAGAACAAAGGCCGCATCCCAAAGGCCTATAGTATGCGTGAGTTATTAAAGGGCACCCGACCGGTAGGAGACCATGGCGGCGCTTTAAGGTTGTCCGTGAAGAAGGATATGAAGACATGGCCACATCAACACCAACACATGGGAGGTTTGTGCAGAAGACCAGCGACCTGGCGCCTTCCTTCGTCAAACAAGGGAACGAAAAGGAGTGAAAAAGAGGCGAATGAAGCCGCCGCAGAAAGAGAGCTAAATGGAAGGGCGAGAGACAACAAACGCCAGCAAGGCATGACTTTTGTTGCACAGTCCCCTGCACCAGAGAATGTCATTCAAAAATTGGTCTGTAGGGCACTCACAACAGTTGCAGATAAAAAATGGACACTACACCATCTCTTTAGTAGACGGTACGGACGCCATCAAACATTATATAAATATATATTGGCAGTGTTTGCTGTAATTGTTACCGACGTAAGAAATGAACACCGTGATTACGTGTTCAAATCATAAACGAGGTGTTTACATTTCACATAGCGCTAATACTACTCTGGGAAATTATATCTAATATGAATTCCAACTAATCACTCTTCAAGCTAATGGTAAACCATTTAGGCAGACTGGTCTATTTGACCCGGTTAGGCAACCAGTTTCTAGAAGAAGGAACTCTGAATTCAAACCTCCTATGTGTTTCAGCCTCTGACATTCCTTCCGAACATAAAAAATTCCTTAGTGCATAACTGCTACAGGATCGGCCATGTTTGCACTGTAAAGACAGCAAGTAAAATGGCGCAATCAGTTCAACATAATAGTTTCCCTGTATATGATGCTAAACTGTATCTAGAGATGAAGTTCCAATCCAACGTGTTAAAGAAGAAAGACAAGAAGCGAAGAAGAAGAAGAAGAAGAAGAAGAAGAATATCATATGAAAAACTACTTTTAATTTTACTCTTTCCTGCTTTTTCTTACTATAAATAATTTTGACTTCTTTCTTTCTCTCTCTCTCTCTCTCTCTCTCTCTCCCTCTCTCTCCCTCTCTTCTCTTCTCTCTCTCCTCTATAATAATATATATATATATATAACTGTGTATTCAAGAAGAAGAAGAAGAAGAAGAAGAGAAGAAGAAGAAGATAAGCAAAAGGAGAAGCGAAGAAAAGGATAGATAATAATAATAATAATAATTAATAATGATAATAATAATAATAATAATAATAATAGAGAAAACTAATGACCCCTGCACAAGGCTCTCCACCCTAGAGAAAAAAATTGAGTACCAAAACACAATAACGAAAAAAAAAATGATTTCGGCATAAAATAACCCAAAAGGTTGACATGCCGTAAAATACAGCCAACCAACCAACCAATTGTTTGTGTATGATAGGAGGCAAGTGGTCGTACGGCTTCCTTTTTTGGGGGGATGCTGCTTCCAGCATCTGTTCAAAGACCAACATGCAGCAGCCTTGTGTACTTTACGCTTAAGGTTGACCATGCATTCAGTCGGTAGAGTGTTCGGCTGAGAACCTCAAGGTTCTTGGCTCGATTCCGGCCCTCGCCAAATTGAGCGTATGAGTAGCTCATGGATATGCGCAGTAAAGTGAAGAGCTGATGTAGGTGTGGCGCTCCGCCTCAGACGCCCAAACAATATCCTTGGTTTGACGCTAAGGAAATGGGATATACTCCTCGCTGTCTGGCTGATCCGACTTTAGGCCACTCTGACGGACTTAATGCGTCGTATGCTGGGGAAGGGTGGGTAGATTCATACAAGCACTCCACAGTGATAGGATACGATAAAAGATGATTTTTAATTAAATTAAAAGACTTGTATGCATCTACTCAACCTCTCCACGAGCAGGATATGGCGCAAGGTCAATTTTAAGCGGGAGATTAAACACACACACACACACACACACACACATATATATATATGTGTGTGTGGTGTGTGTGTGTGTGTGTGTGAGTCGTGTAAGTTGAAACGGAAATGAATACGACAATATGTTTAGAGGATAAAATAAGTAAGGAAAGAAAATGTTGAATTGATCAAATGATTTAATGAGTTACCAACACGTGTTTCGGCGGAGTTTGTTCATGTACACATTGTATCTATTTATTATTATTCTATTTAAATATAAAATAAAACAATAATAGAAACTTATAAAATATTTAAGTATACGAAGAAAATCGGCCTTCTCAAAAATGGTCTAGCGCTAGTGAAAAGGGATAGACTCTCTCGCTTTCTGGCTGATACCGACTTTAGGCCACTCCGATGACTTAATGTGGCCATATGCTGGCGGACGGGTTGGGTAGATGCATACAAGCACTCTACCCACCGATATATATTTACCAACTCCTCTGCAACGAGCAAGGCCAATTTCTTAAGCGGAGTTCAACAGGTTTGAATGAATTCAGAGTTTTCCTTCTCCTAGACCGGTTGCTTAACCAAGGTTAAGAGCACCAGCCTGTCCTACTATGTATCCATAGCTGGAGGGAGAGT
The DNA here is from genome assembly GCA_023376005.1 of Doryteuthis pealeii. Taxonomy (NCBI): domain Eukaryota; kingdom Metazoa; phylum Mollusca; class Cephalopoda; order Myopsida; family Loliginidae; genus Doryteuthis; species Doryteuthis pealeii. Next base: position 10,011,695 of record CM042172.1, on the reverse strand, counting down.
AGGATTCATACCTTTCCCAGGGGTATTAGCGCTAAGTGAAATGGCAATTATCACATCCAGGATATGAACCCGCGGCGACGAGCCCATTTCCCATGACTTTAACCATTTACACCCAGCGTAAGACACGATACAAGAGAGTTTTTTTTAAGCAGAGAACAGCGGGTTGAATTCAGTTTACCTTCTAATAGACTTGTTGCCGTTACGAAGGTTAATTAGTCCAGCTCGCTCTACAGTATATTCGAAATATTATTAAAAAAATGATGATATATTCTTGATAATAAAGAAGATGTATTAGTGAAAATCTTTTCATATTTTAAAAAACAGACTTTAGCGATATCCCTTAATTAGCTAATTAGCCGATGTATCTTTTATTAGGAAGCGATTATATTATCTTTTTATCATAAAATAAAGAGAAATAATGAAAAAATATACCATACAATACTTTAGGAAATGCTGATCTTTTTTAAAAGATCCAATAATGTTGTGTATATATATATATATATATATGTGAAGAAAGGAAGTGAATCCGACGGTATGTAGTATATTAAGAAAAATTTAAAAAAACACAGGTTTAAATGGTTAAATGGTGAGTTTATTGGCCGACGCTGCAGTGTTTCGATCTATTAATTAGATCATCTTCAGGGTATTTGTTGGTATGTGAAGGTGATAAGAAATTATTTATCACAGAATAAACGAGCAATACACACACACACACACACACAACACACACACACACACACACAACCTTAAGATTTACTTCCGCTGTCGTTTATCGCAAAAAATTTAACACACACACACACACACACACACACACACAACCACATACATAAAAATGCACAATGTTTCCTTTCGATACACACACTTACAGCGTCCCATACTAACGCCATAAAATAGAATATTTGATGTCATATTTCAAACCGTCTCCTTTTTCAAACCTCAAAAAATTTTAAACGGACTGAATAACAAGGACTACCACTCGTTTTTCTCGTTATTCTGTGATAAATAATTTCTTATCACCTTCCCACATCACCTGTTTTTGTTTTTTGTTTTTTAGTGTTTGTTTCTGATCCTATCAACGAATTACAATGACGTCCAAAATGATTAATTTCCTGGAGTTCTGACACAATATCTAACTTTTGTTACGTTCGTGTAATAAATGTTTCTTTTTGCTGCAAAGATTTTTTATTTTCAATTTAATTGCAGGTCATTCGTACATCTTCACTGGTATTTCTTCTCCCCTCCCTCTCTCTCTCTCTCTCTCCATCTGTCTCTCTCTCTTTCACTCTCTCTCTCTCTCGCCCCTCTCTCTCTCTCTCCTTCTCTTTTTCTCTCCATCTGTCTGTCTCTTTTACTCTCTCTCTCTCCCTCTTTCTTTTTCACTCTCTCCTCCCCTCTCTCTCTCTCTCTCTCTCTCTCTCTCTCTCATTCAGTTGCCAAAGAGAAAAGGAAAAGAAGTTTCTCTCCCCCTCTCTCTCTCTCCGTCTCTCTCTCTCTCTCTCTTTTACTCTCCCTCCACTCTCTCATTCACTTGCCAAAGGGAAAAAGAAGGGATATTTCATTCGTACATCTTCAGTGTTATTTCTTCTTCTCTCGCTCTCTCTCGCTCTTCTCTCCCCCTCTCTCTCTCTCTCTTTCTCTTTTTCTCTCAGTCTGTCTCTTACTTTTACTCTCTCTTCCTCTTTCTCTTTCACGCTCTCCTCTCTCTCTCATTCACTTGCCAAACAGAAAAGAACAGGAAGTTTCCCCCTCTCTCTCTTCCTCTTTCTCTCTCCGCCTCTCTCTCTCTCCTCTCTCTCTCTCTTTTTCTCTCAATCTGTCTCTCTCTTTTACTATATCTCTCCCTTTCTCTTCACTCTCTCCCCCTCTCTCTCTCTCTCATTCACTTGCCAAACAGAAAAGAAAAGGAAGTTTCTTCCCTCTCTCTCTTCCACTTTTCCTCTTTCTCTCTCTCCGTCTCTCTCTCTCTCTCTCTCTCTCTCTCTCTCTCTCTCACTCTTTCACTTTCCCTCCACACTCTCATACACTTACCAAAAGAAAGGAAAAGGAAGTTTCTCACTCCCCCTCTCTCTCTTTCTCTCTTCCTCTTTCTCTCTCTCCATCTCTCTTTTCGTTTCTCTCCCCCTCTCTCTCCTCTCTTTGACTCTCCCTCTCTTTGACTCTCCCTCCACTCTCTCATTCATTTGCCAAGAAAAAAGAAAAGGAAGTTTCTCTCTTCCTCCCCCCTCTCTTTCTCTCCATCTGTCTCTCTCTCTTTTACACTCACTCACTCACTCTCTCTCTTTTACTCTCACTCTCTCTCTCTCTTTCTCTTTGACTCTCTCCCTCTCTTTTCATTCACCTGCCAAAGAGAAAAGAAAAGG
>CM042172.1:9999335-10006835 GCA_023376005.1 Doryteuthis pealeii | reverse complement strand
TGCAGTTTGATTCGTGGTAGATTTGAAGGTTTGTTTTGTTGTTGAGCTTGTAAATGTGTCTGCTGTTTTTATCTGTTTGCAGCATAAGTTGTTTTTTGTACTACAGGGTCGGCAGAATTTTGTGGAGTTAATTATGGGTCTCATGTTGACTACTCTTTTGTTGAATATGTTGTTACTTCCTATCATTTCTCTGAGGTTATGAGGTCGACGATAGGTCAGTTATACCGGGTTCTTGGAAAATATCTTTTAGTTCAGGGTTTATTTTCAAGATGCTCCAGTGTTTTTGATTATTTGATTATAATATATATATATATATATAATATATATATATATATATATATATATATATATATATAAAATAATAAAATTCGAAAGAATTTATTATTTTTATAACATACTTAACATGCTTCAAGCAATTACAATTATTTATATATATATATATATATATATATATATATATATATATTTGAAGGCAAAATAATGCAAATTTATGTTGAAAAAATGTTTTGAAAATCATTTCAGATATATTTTTATTTCAATATCCCCGAGCAGGGCCTCATTATTTTTATAGTATTAAAAAAATATATCTGAAATGATTTCAAAACTTCCTGCAAAACAAGACGCAACACGGAATCTAACGGAGTTTTTACGATCTTTGCCGAGCAGAACTTTACGATCTTTGCCGAGCGTTTGAATTTACATTAGAACATTCAACGTATTAATATCACAGTTGAGATTAACAAACACAGATGGAAATTTTTTCAACTCTCTGAAGATGTGCCTAGCCTGAAAATATTAAGAGGAAAAAAAAGGTAAAAAAAAAAAATAAAAACATTTTTTTCAACATAAATTTGCATTATTTTGCCTTCAAAAATATATTATTACATTTTAATTAATGCTTCTAAACACACTATAAAAATTTTAAAAAATATATGCGTATGTCATATGTTTGTATTCATAATGCTCGTCTATTGACATTAACAATGTTTATTAACTAAGTCGAAGCAAAATTAAATACAATTTAACTCGGAAACCTTCTTGTCGTAATCGGGAGCCATCACGGAACTTTGAACCCAACCCTTTATTCAATCCATGGGGATATCCTGTTCTCATTCCGCTAACCATAGCTGGGTACAAGTATTAACCTGTGTTTAATTATTATTATATATTACAGTCACCCTTGAACATAATTGAACCTGCAGCCTAGAAATAACTGTCACGTAGAACTGTTCTTAACCCAACACCTATATACATGAGCTATGTGCCCAATTGTATGTTGTACAATAAAGATGAAGATAATAGTCCGAATAATCCAAATAAATCCAAATTATCAAGCCGCATTTCCAAAAATTCAAAGGAATAGCTAACAGTCGTGTTCAGGATTTAAGCTCGTCTCATCGTGTCTAGTTCCTAGAATGGTAACAATTACGCCACGCACCTCATATATATATATATATATATATATATATATATATATATATATATATATATATATATCCTGCAACCTCCAATATGATGATTGTGTTTTAACAATGCATGAAACTGGTAGCCACATGATAAAGGGACTGATGTAATAATTAAATTTAATTATAGTGGTGATGGCTTGTGTTGGATCAACCATACTTTTTAGATGATTTTATCAGGGAAGAATTGAGTGCCACTGTGCCACAGATTTTCCTAACAATACTTGGTTTGGTTTGGTTTGTTTTGTTTTACGGCATATCAACCTCAGTGGGTCATTTAATGCCGATAAAGTTTTGAAATAAATCAATTCTTAATGGATAATACAATTTTTTTCATAAATACATTTTTCTATTTAACCCATAGATGGGACCCTAACAGGTACTACCACTCCGGGACAGAGTAGACCAGGGAGCAATGGTGATGAAGGGGTGCTCCACATTCCCCAAACCTCCAAATCTGGAACCTCACCATCAGATAGAGTTTAACGTCATTCCCAGGACATGTAGACCCGCAGCCACCACCTTCTAGCACCCATATGATAAAAAGAGGTTGGGGCTTGCCATAAGGGCAATAGGGTTGGGAAAATCATATAGGTGCTAGGGCTCGACGTGACCAGCCGATTGATCGGATGGGGGCCTCTCCGACCGCCCGTTTAGCTCAAGATAGGGCCAAAGTGGAGTATAGCAAGTCATGAATTGCTCATCCACCTGGGCTCTATCCTTAAGCATCATGGGTTGCCACCCACGACCAACAGGTGGCCCCATTGGGGGAGTCTTACCCCTCTGCAGAGGTGCAGTCGGTGCATTCTAACGCCCCAGCCGACAGGGCGGTAACAATACTTGTCAGGTTTTGAAATAAGAGTCTTTTCTTATCCAAAATGTGTTTCTCGGGCGTTTTGGTTCTATTTGAAATGAGTGATGACATGTTATTAGTGTTCGTAATATACTTGTCACGTGATTAAGGGGATTGGATAATTACGTAATTTTAGTAAAAAAAAAAGGCAGAAGTATTTTGGGAAAATATTTTGAAAGGAAGAATCTGGATATAATGCATTTTTGAATTCCAACCAGAGAAAATGCCGATGTTGAATATATTGGACTGATTTAAAATATGTTTAAAGGAAAAATCTGGCTGGAATGCATTGTTGAATTGTTTGGTCAAAATTCCAATGTACTTATATAATACAATATAACAATATACAATGGATTTAGAATATACAAAAAATGGGTGGGGAATGACAGAAAAAATAATTAGCTGGTTAATGGTAATTATAAAAGAGGGTGTCGAGTATTCGAAGTGGGGATGAAAGCCAGATAGGAACAGGACAAGCAAGCACGATTCCGACCTTTTAGCTAAACAAGAAGCACCCTTTCTTTCTTTCTTTCTTTCTTTCTTTTCTTCCCCCAAATTTGACAGTTAACTTACAGGCGGTAGCGTCATAAGGTCACTAGCTCTAATTTTGCCGGATTCTGTTATAATAAACATCTATCCATTTCCCTTTGCATCGACGATTACTACAGACAAATTTGCTGACGACAAAAAAAAACTTGAGCTCGAGTTTGTTTTTAAAACGCAGCAGAGGTTCATCCGAGTTCTTAATTTAAGGGTCGTTTTAACGCACGAAGAAACGAGCACATTTATTAAAAACGAAAACCTAGTACGTTACATAATTATCTTCTAGTCCTGTTTTACTTCTCGTGCTGGATCTGGTTGATGGGCTGGATGGCATTCTCGTTGATTGAGTCTAGTACAACTTGTGATTCGCTTGAGGATACCATGTTTTGTGCCGTTTATAGTTTTTTTAATAATATCACAAGACGTTCTTGGGTTTCTTTTATCATGGGCTGATTCATTTTTCCCCAAGGTATTTTGACTTGGGGATAAAATGAATCAGTCTATTTCTCTCCTCTTATTAACTATATTTCACACTGGCACTTGTTGACTAATTAGAAACCGCCAACTAGCATTGTACTGACTCAACCCAATATTAACTCACCCCACTAGTAACTGTATGTAACTTCTTGGATTTTTGTTTTTTTCTATAAATCAAGAATGAATAAAACAAAAACTTCTTCGGCATTGAAGTTAAAGACTGTTAAGAAAATTACGGAGGAAGTAAAGAAAAATGGTTGAAATAGAGAGAGAGAGAGAGAGAGAGAGAGAGAGAGAGAGAGAGAGAGAGAGAGAAAAGAAAGAATGAAAGACAGTTAAGAAAGTAAAGGAGAAGAGGAAGAAATAAAAGCGGTTGAGAGAGAGAGAGAGAGAGAGAGAGAGAGAGAGAAGAGTGAAAGTTAAAGATAGTTAAGAAAGTTTAGGAAGGGAGAAAGAATGAAAACGGTTAATATAATATATATATATATATATATATATATATATATATATATATATATATATATAGCGAGGCAGAAACAGAACAATAAAAGTTAAAGATGTTACAGCTATATCTTCCATTATTATACTAAAGGAGAGTGAATCGATGATTGTTACTTAAAGACTTTTTCCTATTTAGTTTAATGACACAAAATTCATGGTAAACTATTGCTTAGTTCTGCTATTAAGTTATTTAATGATTTAATTAATGATGTCTGAAAAAATTTCAAATCTTTTTATTTCTAAAAACAATAAAGAACGCAAAAGATGAAAAAATCCCAACAAAAACCTATTTTGTAAACCACTGAATTAAATAAAACTGTAGTTTATCAAAAGCTTAACATTGGTAACCGGTTTTCAGATTGAGAACAATCTACCCAAGGTATTAAATAAAGGTTCCCTAGTTCGACAAGAAACAACTAGAGAAGGCCAGAGAGCACATCGGCCGAAACATTGTCTATATAAAAATGAGAACAATCGAAGTTCCGTGAAGACTCCGTAGTTCGGGAGAATGTTCCCGAGTTCGACAAGAAACACCTGAAGAAGGCCAGAGAGCACATCGGCCGAAACGTTGATAGAAGGAAGGAATGACCGCCAAACTTGGGCCATAAAGTGTCAATCAGAGTTCATATCGGATACTACGAGTTTTAAAAGCGAATTAAAAAATATTTAAATCTATTATTTAAGGTTAAACTTTGTCTAAATCGATAAGTACTAACATAATAACCATCATTAAAAAAAGAAAAATATCATTACATATGCAGTTTATTTTTAAAAGATCTAAAACCATTTGTTTTGGTCAATTTCGATGCGATCCGCCATTCAGCCTCTTATTCGATGGTTTTAAGTGCTTGTTTACAATTTTATTGTAACATTCGCGATTGAAGAAAAAATTACCAAAAATCAGGTTATTATCCGATTTTAATGAAATTTTCAGTATTGATTTAACAATTAAGGAATTTCATAATGCATCAGTTATTTTATTTCAAAACTTTAATTTAGTATTTTTGCTATGAAAAATTAATATATAAAATTCATTTAAAATATGAAAAGCCTGATGTTAAGTTTAAAATGTTATATTTTTAGATTCTAGAAATAAATATCTACTTAATGCAAACCTTATTTTATGTGCCAAAAGTAATACATGTTTTCTTTTATGAAATAATAGCCAATTAAATAATTATCGAAATGAGTAAAAAAGAAATCTCCAAAAAATAAATAATTTATTATTTCTTTTACATTTTATTTTTCGATTTTCGGTACTTATTTTCTCATAGAAAAGCCACCGTAAAATTTTTTTTTTTGTTTCTATTCATAACTTCGGTCTTTTATCTCATTATTTATACTGTAATTAGTACAATATATGACCAACTTTAAAAACATTTTACGCCCCCAACATAAGGGGGTCAAAATTAAGTGACCTGAAAAAAACTGAGAAAGTTTTGAAATAAAATAAATAATGCATTATAAAGATCATTCATTGATACATAAACACTTAAAATTTCATTAAAATCCGATAATTCCCTGATTTTTGGTAAATTATTTTCTGTAGCGGGGCTAAAGTCATTTTGTCAAAAACGCGTTTTAGGCTCCGTTTGCCAGTCCCTATAATAGAATATTATATTTTTGCTATAATTTTAAGTTGGCTCGTTGTTCTAGGGGGTATGATTCTCGCTTTGGGTGCGAGAGGTCCCGGGTTCAAAAGTTCCGTGTTCGACAAGAAACATCTAGAGAAAGCCACATGGTACATCAGTCTAAACCTTGTATATATAAAAGTAAAGATGAGAAAACAGTCCGAAAATTCGAGATAATACAAATTATAGAGCCTCATCACAAAAGTTCAGACAAATAGGGCCAAATGAATAGTATATAACTAATAAATATAAAAAACAAATAATACATATTAAATAACAACATAGACTAAGAGGTTTTACTTATGTTTATTTTTCGAATAATTCCTATTTCTGTGATAATAGCCGGTGTTCTTGTTGTCCAAATACGTTTCGAAGTTAAAACAATTCAATTTACTTGCTTTTACGTATTTACAGCTGTAGAATTTCAATGACGTTCCCGATAGTTGTAATTGAATTTTGCTAATTCTATTCTGTCAATTATGTGTTATCTCGGGATGTATTCTTAGTATGGAAGATCCATTTCGGAATAATCAACGTCCCCTTACCTACTATGGTAGAGGCGTGTAAGTATCATTGACAAGGTTAATTTCGCAGGGATTGTTCGCTATGTACCGGCGGCCGAAGCGATATGGTCTCTGACTATGCCTGCTGAGGTCCCGGTTTCGATTCCTGTCGGAGGGAGTCGTTAGTATACATCGCTGATGAGACTTAATAAAGTCGAAACAGTCTGTACGGTGTTCTGCATGGCGAGCCATCCTTTGCCGGGATTCACTTGTCAAGATTATTTTTCTATAATTATCGAATTTTATGCGATACATGCATTATAATTGCCTTCAAGCAAAATATAAATAATAATTTATTCAACAATGCTTCTAAAAAAAAAATCCAAAAATCTTATATATATATATATATATATATATATATATATATAAAGAGGTGGCTTACCGGTGAATATGGGCACGATCGTTGGAGGTGCACAAAATCCAGGGGTTAAGTCAGTGATATAACAAATACAAAGTGCTCAATACAAAGTAGAGCAAATTTATTAAAGAAATGGATACAATAGAAACCTACTCAAGTTTCACCATTAGGATCTTCTGGGTTAAATCCACTGAATTAATCGAGGTACCGATTAATTACAACCGATTACATGTGTGTTCATTGAATTCAGTGAACACACGTGTAATCGGCTGCAATTAATCGGTACCTCGATTAATTCAGTGAATTTAACCCTGAAGATCCTAATGGTTAAACTCGAGTAGGTTTCTATTGTATCCATTTCTTTATATATATATATATAATATATATATATATATATAATATATATATTCACACACACCCATAAATAACCAAAGAAAAAAAAAATTCTGGAATGTTAATCACACACACATGAAAAAAGAATCAGATGGTCCTTTTAGTAAACAAAAAATCATGCTGAGACGGCGAGCCAGATCAGGAATAATAATCAAAAACTGAACAGACACACACATAAGCACACACACACACACACACACAACACACACACACACACACACAAATACAAACACACACATGAACAAACACCCCCACACACACACACACTCACACAACACACACACACACAAATACAAACACACACATGAACAAACACCCACCCACCCACACACACACACAGACAGACAGAGAGTTAGGAAGGCATGAGACAGAGCCAAATGAACACCACTGGTAACAACTTCAGTTCTGGAGATCTTCTATGGAAGAGATTTTTATCTCGAAATATTAAGAAAAATCACAGGTTAACAAACAACACCATAGTTACGTTCTTTTTTCTTTACACGTGCATTGTGATAGCCTTCAAAACCAACCAACAAACCAATATATATATTATATATTATATATATATATATATATAGATAGATAGATAGATAGATAGATAGATAGATATATATTTTTGAAAAAAATTTGAGATGAAACAAAGAAATCACAGTGCTCAACCACAAATTTGTAGGAGCTTTATTTATTTATTTGTTGAATTTTTTTAAATATAGTTGTT
>CM042172.1:9949335-9994335 GCA_023376005.1 Doryteuthis pealeii | reverse complement strand
ACTGTTAAAGAAAGAAAGAAAGAAAAAAAGCAATTGGAAAAAAAGAAATAGTGGAGAAAATAAGAGAGGAGGAAGTGAGAAAAGAAAAAAAAAGAAAGAGAAAAAAAAGATTAATATACAATAAAAAGAGGACAAGAACAAGAAAGAAAGAAAAGATAAGAACAAGAAAGAAAGAGAAGAAAAAGATCAAGAGTAAATGAATAAATGGAAGAGAGCAAGAAGAAATGAATTAAAACGTAAGAAGAAGAAGAAGAAGAAGAAGAAAAGAAGAAAGAAGAAGAAGAAGAAGAAGAAGAAGAAAGGTCAATATTAAAGAAGAAAAAAGAACAAGAACAAAAAAAAAGTCAGAAAAAGCTCGAAGATAAAAGCAAAAATTTAACCAACCAAGAGACGGTAACTAGAAGAGAAGGAAAGAAAAATATATTGAAATGACAGTAATCAGTGAAGAAAAAAAATGTGAAAGAATGAAGGGAGAAGGAAGAAAGAAAATAGAAAAGCAAGGACAAAAAGAAATAGTGAAGAAAAAATACGAGAAGAAAAAAGTAATAAAGAAAGAAAGAAAGAAAAGAAAGCGATGAAAAGATTAAATAAAAAAAAAAGAACCTGAACAGAAAAAGAAAAGAAAGAAAAAATAAGGTTATAAAGAAAGATAGAATGAAAGAGAAGGAAATGACAAGATTAAAATACAAAAAGAAGACAATATAAGAAGAAAAGGAAAGAAAAATGTAAGGAAGGAAGAATAAAAGAGAAGGAAAATGACAAGATTAAATACAAAAGAAGAAAATGAACAAGAACAAAAAAAGAAAGAAAAAAGTAGGAAGAAAGAAAGAAATAGAAGAAAAAGGACAAGATTAAATACAAAAGAAGAAAAAGAAGAAGAATAAAAAAAGAATTTAAAAAGTAAGTAAGAAAGAAAGAAAAACAAGGGAAAAAGACGAGGAAAAAGAAAAAAAAATGAAAAGAAGAAAGAAGAAAACAAAACAAGAAGAAAAAAGCGAGAAAGAAAAAAAAAGCATACAGAGAAAATAAACATAAAGAAGAAGAAGTTGAGAATGAAAGAAAAACGAATAAATTGTTAAGAAGAAAAAATATGAAGAATTAAACGTTGAGATATAAAGAAAAAGGAATAAATTGTTAAGAAGAAAATTATGAAGAAGAAACAGTGAGAAATAAAGAAAAACGAATAAATGTTAAGAAAGAAAAATATGAAGAAGAAACAGTTGAGAAATAAAGAAAAACGAATAAATTGTTAAGAAGAAAAAATAGAAGAAAACAGTTGAGAAATAAAGAAAAAGGAATAAATTGTTAAGAAGAAAAAAATATGAAGAAGAAACAATTGAGATATAAAGAAAAACGAAACAAATTATTAAGAATAAAAAATATGAAGAAGAAACAGTTGAGAAATAAAGAAAAAACGAATATAAATTGTTAAGAAGAAAAAATATGAAGAAGAAACAGTGAGAAATAAAGAAAAAGGAATAAATTGTTAAGAAGAAAAAATTATGAAGAAGAAACAATTGAGATATAAAGAAAAACGAACAAATTATTAAGAATAAAAAATATGAAGAAGAAACAGTTGAGAAATAAAGAAAAACGAATAAATTGTAAGAAGAAAAATATGAAGAAGAAACAGTTGAGAAATAAAAGAAAACGAATAAATGTTTAAGAACAAAAAATATGAGGAAAAAAATAAAAAAAGAAAAGAAGAATGAAAACAAAAAGTAAAAAAATCTAGAAAAGAAAACAGCCAATCGAAACACTAGAATAAAAGAGAAAAAAAAATCTCCAGATTCCACTAACAAGGAACTCTCTTTTAGTAACAAGATAGTTCCAAGAGATTATAAATTGGTTCTGTATATTAACCAAAAAAGGAAACTAAAATGGAAAAAGTGTTGGTATAAGTATCAATCACAACGAAAACCAGATGCTAGTATTAAGATTAGTAGAGATCTGATAAACATATGGGGAGATATCGTTTCTCTCTGTATCTTGTATAGGACATATATTTCTCCGTCAACGTTGGGGAAATTAGTATTCTGTCAAATTCGTTGTAGTTTATCTTTTACTTTGAAAAGTTCATGAAAACTTTTTTCCCTAACCCTTTTTTTCATGACGATGACCTAGGGTCGAAAATCAGGAGAACAATCAATCAATCAATCAATCAATATAATATAATATTATAATTATATATATATATTATATATAGTGTGTGTGTGTGTGTGTGTGTGTGTGTGTGTGTATTTATTTGGGCAGCATTCTTTCCTTTATACATGTAGAATTAAACAAAAGGCACGTCGCCTGTTAACAATTTTATTAACGATCTTTTCAAGCTTTCTGGCCAACTGTTTACATTTGGATGGAATCCGTAGATTAGTCTACCGAAGTTATTATCCAAGTACTTTCGGCACTTCGAAGTGCCATCATCACATGTGATCGGAATGTCTTGTTCACTTTATTCGGATAGTTTGTGTAACAGGGGCAGGTGGCCATATAGCTGCTTTCTTTGGGATTTCGCCTCCATGATTTGTTCAAAGATCACACGAACCATCCTTGTCAGTCTATTCTCCAGGCGTCTCGTTAAGATCCTAGCGGCAGCATACAACAGCACCGATACCACTACGGCCTGGAAGAATTGTCGCTTCACCTTGTAATAATTAATAATAATAATATAATAATAATAATATTTGAGATAAAACGGATCACTCTATCCCAGCAAGAAGACCAGACCTAGTGTTGATTAACAAAAAAAGAAACAACTTTTCAACTGGTGTATTTTTGCAGTTTCAACAAATCACAGGGCGAAGATGAAGAAAACGAAAATATGGACAAAGACCTTGCCAGAGAACTGAAAAAGCTATGGAATAGAATGATGCTTATTGTAGTGGTGCACTTGGATCGGTCCCAAAACGCTTAAAAAAATGACTGTGGAAAATATGGAAATCAGAGAAAGAATTGAGACCATCCAGAATACTGCATTGCTGCAATCTGCCAGAATACTTAGAAGAGTCCTGGATACCGAGGAGACTTGTTGCCACTCAGCCTCCAGTGAAATACCATCAGCTAATGCTGATATGGAAAACCAAAAGGAATAATAATAATAATAATAATAATATAATAATAATAATAATAAGCGAAAAGATAGATAAATACTTAGACCTTGCGAGAACAAGAATCTTGTAACATGGAGCTGAAGGCATATCAATTGTAATTGGTGCCCTTGGAACAATCCCCAAACCTCTGGAAAAGAATTTTGATGAACTAGAAATCAGAGGAAGAATCGAGACCATCCAAAATACAGCATTGTTGGGATCGGCTACAATACTCAGAAGGTCCTGCCAACCTAAGGAGACTTGCTGTCACTCAGCTTCCGGTGAACCACCAGCTACGGCAGATGTTAAAAACTAATCTATTAATTAATGCAGATTGATTGTATTTCTGTCTGTAACAAAAACTACGTCATAGCTCTACGTTCACAGCTTACGTCACAATATCTTATGCTATAAATATCCAGAATTTGAGTAAGCAATTAAAAAAAAAAAATTTTACTCTTCGTCCTTTTTTTTTTTTTTTTTTACAGTGATAAGAAGTAACTAAAAGTTTACAAATAAATAAATACCTACAATTTTGTGTAAAATTGATGTGGAAAATATTCAACAAATAAATTGTTTGATTATTACATGCACGCAACATTTTATTTGAGAGGGGACGGGCTCAGTTTTATTTCAAATTATTATTTTTTTTATTCCTTAATAATATTGAGGATTTGTCTTACTTATGATACAAACCCTCTCTGACATTGAATTCTAACTCCCACCATCTCAGGCAATGTCTTTTCAAAAAATTAATTTTAACGACGCCCCGGAGGGTGTTTTCTTTGCTAATAATAATAATAATAATAATAATAATTAATATTGGTGGTGATGATGATGATGATGATGATGATGCGTATGCAACATACGGGCCTATTTTGTTTTGCTTTATTACGTAGAACAGCAAAATGGAAAGCAATAACTGTCGCTGATTTCACTATATGAAAAACCAAAAACCAAAAATGGCACCATGCACATTACTCACACTTTTACGAAGGAAAAAGTGGTTGATGTGAACAGAGGGTAATGCATTCACCAAGTGTCAACAAACGATGCAAATGACAAGTCACGTTTCAGCTCGCCTGTCAAACCCTCGCAAATAAAGTCAACCTCGATTCTTCTAAAGTGGCTTACCTACCCTTTTTTCACATTCATTAGGTTCGGCATGCATTTATACCAGAAGAGCAAAAAGAAAAAAACCAGTGCTAGTCTGAAGGACGATTGCGTAGTGTCCACTTTAAAAAAAAAATCTGCGGTAATTTATGAGGAAGTGCGTCCCGGTCTCCTGCCTCAAGAGTTGCTACCGGGGACATATTAAAATAACGACCCAACTCAGTCTATTCAAAACTATCCATCTTCATATTCTATCTATCTATCTAGCTATCTCAATTTGTTCATATTTATCTATATTACTTTAATACTAAGTTGTTATTCTGTTTGTTTAATGTCTTGTTTTTAGTTTAAATAAACAAGAATTACGACAAAAAAGAAGCACCCCCCCCAAATATATTTACTTGTCGAAAATATCTATCTATCTCCATTTGTTCATATTATCTACAAGAATTCGACAAATTACGATAAATAAACAAGAATTACGACGAGCTGGGGTTGTTATTTTGATAGTCACCGGGTAGCGGTTTTGAGGCAGGAGACCGGGACGCACTTCCTCAAAATTACCAAATCTGCAACTGCACGAGTGGCTGAACAGACCAATTTTTGAACGGCAATCTCTGTGTACTGATTTCAAACAAATGGTGATTGCTTTGTCTCTCCTTCTTTTGGCTCTCTTTTTTCTGTGGCGGCTTCTTTCTCTCTTTTCACTCCTTTTGGTTCTTTGTTGACGAGGAGGCAGGTCGTAGGGTCTTCTGCACAAGCCTCCCATGTGCTAGGTCTCGATGTGCATGTCGTCATGTCCTCTTGCGACATCTTTAAAGCGCAGGCGTGTGGTCTCCCTACCGTCCAGGTGCCCTCTACTAACTCACCATATAGCATGTTTTTAATGATGCGGTCTTTTCCATTTCCTCTGGACGTGACCAAGCCAATGCAGGCGTTTCTTGCAGATGAAGGCGAGCATGCTGTTTTTGTTTGCACGTTCCAGCACGTCAGTTGGAACTTTGTCCTGCCGGCGTATGCTTACCTACCTAAGCCACATTTCATTAGGTTCGGCATGCTTTCATACCAGAAGTCTAGAAGGAAAAAATGAGGGGGAAAAAAATATTTACTCAAAAAGGTTCTTTGTTAAGGGTGTGGGGGAGGGCAAAAGAAGCGAGTCCAACACCTTCTCGCAGCCTAAAAACACCGACTTCGTCGTCGTCGACACAATCCTTAGCAGCTAAAGTCGCTAACACGCGTTACTGCCTTCACCCCACTTCTCGGTGTTGCCATTCTACTTATACACCGTTTCTCCCTTATCATCCGGGCGTCTGTGCCCCACCCACACGGGACGGTCTACCAATCCCAGCAGCCGAATGCTCGCGGCTCTCATCCGGGCACCTGGCGCTCACATACGGACTGTGGCATCTCGACTCCGTACCTGCGCCAAGTGTCGCCCTTTCGCATTCTGAAGGAACGCTGTTCGATTCTAGGTCCGTCTACACGCTAGGCAAAGCCTAGCCCCGCTTCCTTCCAGAATACGGCAAAGCCTTCACGCCCGCCCACTCACCATCGTGTTCTCTGTCACAATAAAGAGCAAAAAGAAAAATGCAGAGCTAGTTTATACGTGACTATTAATATATACTATCATGATTTGCTCTCTTAGACAATACGAAAAAAAACCCAACATATTTTCATTTTTTAATAATTGTTTTACATGCGTAAATTCTTGAAAGTGTATGTACATTTTACAAGAGTTTAATAAAAATAAGCTTGACAGGTTTGAAGAATCAATGTAGATATTTTTCTCTTAATCTAATTACATGTTAGTTTTGGTTGTTCGGTGATTGTGTTCAATGGCATACATCACCATATATATATATATATAATATATATATATATATTATTATTATATATTATAATGGATATGTCTGTCTGTAACCGAAATATATTAACTACTCAGTCACAATTCCCTTTGTTATTTACATCACATTCTCCAGATTTTATTTTCATTTAAACCTCAATATTAAAAAATTGCTTTACATCATTAAGACTGTTGACCATATCTACATCCTAATAACATGCAATTGTATTTATATATCACAACAAAATAGCGGATACAATTGAATGCGGAAGGCTAATTTGCATATTGATCTAAAAAATTGATTTTAATAAATATATGCATAGGTATCATTGAATTCTAATTGTTTGTTTTATCTTATTGAAATATGAGCAAAAATCTTGGGATAAATCTTAAAAAAAATACAAGAAGAAATAACTGTAATATTATTCTTTTACTTTCTATTTTAACTAAACTAGTTAAATTAGGAAAATTTACCAATGAAAGACGGGAGTAATGGAAAATGATGAAGAGTTAGTTTCAAAGTGTTTCTATTTTCAATCATACCCCCTCTTTCCAAAATCATGTTTTATCTGCATTTTTATCAGTTTCATTGCCTTTCTAATTTAATATGATATTTTATTATATTAAAACTTAAATACTTACACCCAGAGGGTGCTTATATTTGCTAGTATATATAAAGGTATCTTATCGGGTCAGCGGGATGTCTTAAATATCGAAAACGAGGTGTCATTTCAGATATGAAAATATCGCATATACTTTATATGTTTATAATTAAGAAACACACACACATCTACTTATTATTTGGTTGGAGTATTGACGCACACGACGTATCATTTAAAAGCTTGAACCCTTCGCATTCATTACGTTGATGGACAAGAATAGAAATGGATGACCTGGAAACCCACCTGAATATAGAAGAGAATAACTTGATACACCATGGAGCTCGCGCGGCCAATCAAAACAAGGAGATTATGGTTGCTGCCATGGCTCCCTGCACCATGTAAAAACACAATTTCAGCATGAAACTGGGAGAATTGCAAATGGACGATCCTAGGCTGTGGCTAGAGGAAGCCAAAAATAACAAGAATCATTGATGCGTTCGATAACAGCAGAATTCCGTCGAAAAATCCGAAAAAGGTATCAGGTGAAATCAGATGCCTTTTACCGTTTAGTTGAACACAAACTGTTTTTAGTTTCAATGCCCGTAATAACAAGGTTAGCGAGTGTAGGCCATACTGTATTGCAGCAGGATTCGGCTCTCGCCCACACCTCTGGGAAAAGTCACAATATGTTGTTTGGCGATTTGTTACGACTAGGACCAGTCCAAATGTTTGGCCCTGAATCCCAGATCTTAAACCCATGGTTATTAGTTACGTTGCGCTGTGAGAAAGGAACCAATCACCTTGCCAGTACAACAAAAGCCCAGTTAGTCGAGAGAATTAAGGTAGTTTATGATGACCCTTCCCATGGAAATTTAACATCAACGTGCTCCAGGTTTTCGGAGCAGGATTGAGGCTGTGATCGACGGCATGGCGTTATTTTTGATGAGGACTTTGTTGACTAGTAGTGTAATTTTCCTGCCTCGTTGAATTCCTTACATCCATTAAATTTTTCTTACCAAGCACTTTTTCTTTTTTCCTTATTGGAACTGTCAAATTTCTCCCGAACACCACACCACACACACAAACAACACACATACATATATTATATATATATATATAATATATATATATATATATATTATATTATGGTCGTGTTGTGTGTGTGTTGGTTGTGTGTGTGTCCTTTATTCCTATATATTGATGCATTTTGGTTAATGTGGAGGAGCAGCAAACATAAGTTTCGGTTACATACAAGCAGATCCCGAATTTCCATTATTAATGACGTTGCAAAAAAAAACAAACAAAAAAAAAAAAACTCCTCCGGGCGGTTTAAAATTTTTTTTTTTCAAGATATTGCCTGGATGGGGATGGTGAAAATTAAAAAAATAATAGAAAACCCTTTAATATTTAAAAAAAAAAAATTCCTTTACTGAAAAACCTTCATATCACTCGTAATTAAACGGTCTATAAAAATTTTTTAAGTTAACAGTATTTCAAATTTCTGGCTAAAGTCAAAGAGAAAAAAAAAAGGAAAGTTTTTGGGCCTAAGATCTAAAAGCACCTAATTGTATGTCACCGGTCAATAGACCCCTAAACTTGTTGCGTTTGCATAGATTCCTGTTGTAAAAACCCTTCTCTTTCACTTCTATTATCTTTTCCTGCCTCATCTTTGTATCTACTTTCTTCTCTCTAGCATCAGGACTTCTTATTCTCTGTTCTTGCTGCAGTGGTCGTCACTTGATTCACTTTCTCTTCTTAGGTCAGCCTTGTATGCCAAGACATTCATCAACCACAAAACTCATATTATTTAGTATAACCTTTATTTACTATAACTAACAGTTCCTCCTCTAACTAAAACACCAGCAAGTGCAGCCACCTAGCTTAAAGGCAGATACAATCTTTTACTGGCTGAGCGTCCAAGCTGAAACGGAGACCAGCCAAGGTCCCACGGTACTTCACATATTATCGGGGCTCTTCTGAATATCCATGAAAAGGCATCCCTTCAGAAATATAGCGAAGCGTTGACAAAATCTATGCATAGATTATGTGTAACACTTCTGTCTATAAAAGCACGATGGTGTAGTGTTCCAATTTTTTTTAACTAAATGGCCGAAGTGGGTATATGGAGGATGAGCTGTTGCCCAAACAGTAAAATCCCCTCCACCACACTACCGCACTGTGATCCAAGAAAAGAAGAAACTAATGTAGATTAGTAGCAGGATAGTGTCGTAGACGTTGCTCAGGTAGTCACTAGGTTTTCAAGCGTCACATACACCTTAGGATTCCGGATCCTGAATTCATTTCTGGGTTTAATCCCTAAACCCTCTCCATTGACCCTGATACAACACTAAGAAAATCCTGACAGATAGAAAGCGGGAACAGATATATCTCTTCCACCACCCCTGACCACAAGCCAGAAGTAGGGGACTTACCCTCTTATTCTGCTGGTGTTGTCTCCAACAGAGACGCACTAGTTAATTTTTCAGCCCCCATAGGGGGGTAGACTTGCATTTATACCCACTATCTACCAACTCCATTTATTACCCACTATCTACCCAACTTTCGAGTCTGGTTAGATAGTGGTAGTTACAGTGGAATTTATTATAGAAAATATTAACTACTTTCAATGAAAATACCACATTGAGAAACAATATAAACAACCTCTTATGCCTATTGCCAACCCACTATTCTTGTTGGGATTATTTTTATGTATAAGGTGTGCTAAAATACCACCACATTGAATTTTATAGACTAATCGAGATCACACGGTTTAAACCTCGTCCAAATCAACAGTCCGAATACGGCTGGTACTACTTAAACGCTGATACAGAGAGACTTTTCATTGCAATCATTGACGAAGGACTTGCAAGACTTGAGGAGCCCCCAAGGAACAACCAAAGTTCTTTACAAGGATCGCGCTCTGCTAACACAAAGGATTCGTCCGCGGCACAAGCTCTCTTGCCTCGAAAGTCTAAAGTGATGGCCACTAAAATGCTAACAATTCTTCGTATGTTTATTTTGGGGACCCACTTACCTATGTTGAATATTGCTTGCCCTATCAGCTGCCCAGCACATGACTATGCATACATCACTGCGATGCCCCTACGTTGCGACCATATCCAATACATATTTATTGGGCGTACTTACTACTCACACCTTTGTTACTACTACAAATAGGCGTAGCTGGGCTGATTTGCCTTTTCGCCATCTATCAGACAAGCAAAAAAATATGTTATAAAATCCTCCGCTGCTTAGTGGCTATACCTTATTCCAAGGAAAGCTATGGAAAAAACCGGGAAATCAAATCCGATCTGGAATCTCTAATGGTTGATTGCTGGACGACGCCATCCAGCAACTTCTGTGACACTACGGCCAAACTGCAACTGTTTTTGTCTTTCCTTTGAACCACAACTACAGTGTGGAGAATGGAGGCATGCTTGCTTGGGCGACAGCTTTTCCTCCATATCAACATTCCCAGGTTTGCATTATTTTAGAATATATAAGGGTGCTGTGCCCACCCACTTAAACTTATAGACGCTGCGTAGGCGCTTTAATTTAAATGTGTGTCAATACTGTGGATATCTATCGAAACATAATTTAGTCGATATTAATAAATTATCTTAACTTCCTATGAATCACTCTCACTCATCGTTTTTCAACACAACACGCACCGCGTGCGAACACACACACACACACACACACACACACACACATATATATATAATATAATAATATAATATATATACTCAACCGTAAGTAGACCTTTAGCATAATTCTCTTTACTATGTTCTTATACATTTGTTCATATATATATATATACAAATATTAATATATAATATATTATATATAATATTTCCTGAAATTATATGGGCCGAAAAGAAAAGAAAATATGGCTGCCTTACCATCGTAATTTAGAAAACCGACTCGAACCATGAGAATTGGTGAGAATTGTGTGCCTTAATTTAATTGTCAGTACGACTACATATTTCAACTCTCTTCAGAGGTGCCAGCGCGGTTATTCTACGGCCATATTCAAACAGGTGGAATATTTAAAAATATGTATTCGTCAAATAAGACTATACTGTTCTCTATCTCTCTCTTTTTTTAAAGAGAGAGATCTTCATTATCAATAAGATGTTGATACGCAAACAGTCATATAAATAGGACTGAGAAGAGAGAGAAGAGAGAGAGAGAGGAGAATATATTATATATAATATTCCTGAAACCACCGACAATGAAGAATTTGTTATTTCTCGGCTAGAAGGTGCTCGCTGCAATTTTTACTGATTTGAAACAGATAGGCTGGTGTATATTTTCCTATTCGTATTCCCGTTTGAAAAGAACCAAAATATTAAAAAAAAGATATTTATGCCCTAAAGAAGATTAAGACACATACAAAATAATATTTACTTCAATATGTTTCAATAATGGTTTTCCATTAATCAAGAGAGACCCGGATTTGGCAATTGTTTTAACCAAATATCATATAGATCAGATTCAACGCATGAGCTTTCTTATTGTTTCACTCTTATCATTTTTCAACACGTCATATAGATATTATAATCAAGATATATATAGGTATAGGTATATATATAAGTGATAATAAATATATATAATATGTATAAGTTATAAACATATATATGTTGTGTATATACTTTTTTTCAACAACGCACACGCCCATATATAGTATTTATGTATATATGGTATATATATACATATGTGTTTAATATCATATTATATAGTAGTATATTATATATATATATATATATTTATATTATATATATACGAACATATATATTTGTGTATATATATGTGTGTTTGTAAAGAGTCCTAAAAGGCAGACTGTGAAAAGGGCTGGAGTGATTTTCGTACTAATATATATACTATTATATTAATAGTATATATAGTAGTATACTCATGTAATGATATAATAGATGTATATGTAGGGATCTGTGTATTATATATACATACATGAATGCATATATATTATGTTATACTTTTAGGGATAGGATTACTTAAGTAGAGATGACTAGCCATATATTATAATATATTATATATATGTAGAGATTATTATAGTAATACTATATGCGGAGATGTAGTTATGTTATTTAAGGGATAGTACATATATATCACATGTTATATCTAGGAATATATATTATATTATTACTTAGGTCATACAGATGTATCTAATATATAATATGTATCGTATATATATAATATCGATGTATAGTGTGGTAGTCGATTATATTATATCTAATAGATAGGTAGTTCATGATTTGTGTGTGTGTGGTGTGTGATTGTGTATCTGTGTTGTGTGGTGTAGTGATAGTAATAAGTATAACATATATAAGTATGTATGGTAGTAAGTGATATATATGACATAATTATGTATGATATTAAATGCACTTATATAGATATAATATAGTAATATATAATTTGATAATTGAGAACTATATTACCACGACAAGACAATCTCTTGTTGGAACCACCACTGCGACATCCTGGAGCACTGAACAGGGCACTGTTTTGACCTCCTTTGGTCCTCATCAGCAGTGCAATACCACAATCTCCGCCAATAGGAGATTGAACCGAGTGTACCATATTGTCTGTGAAGGCGGGGACTCAACGAAATGGCAGCCAGCCCAATGCACATTAAGAGCGGAGAATGCATAATATTTTATATACTCACTATATATATTATATATTATATATTATATATATAATATATATATATTATATATATCTATATATATATATATATATATATATATGATTATGTATATACACTTAAATATCATATGATATTACATATATAATATATACTACTATTAACATAATGCATATCGGGCGATATATATTATATATATGTGGTGTGTGTGTGTGTGTGTGTGTGGTGTGTCCGTATGATATGTTAGATATAGTGATATATAATATATCAGTAAATAGTAATTATATGTATATTTATGATATTACATAATCATATGTAATTAAATATATATATGCTATGAGTTTAATATATTGCCAGTAATTAATATATATTATTATATATTTACCACACCAGCCTCCGCACGAGTAGGATGTGAACAAGGTCAATTTCTTAAGCGGAAGTTAAATTTTTTAATTTTAAATTCAAGTTTTCCTTCTCCTAGACCAGTTGCTAATCCAATGGTTAAAGAGCCCCAGTCTTCCTTACTATTTTCCATAGCTGGAGGGAGAGTAGGATCTATACATTTCCTCAAGGTATTAGCGCTAAGCGTGAATGCAGTTACCTCATCCAGGATTTGAACTCGGGCGCGACGCGCATTTCCCATGACTTTACCCCATTACACCACGCGCTTCCTGTCTAATTTAATTATATATGTAGTCAATATATACATTGTGTATCTATTTACAATATATATAAATACGTATATAAGTGAATATATTATAATATAGATATATATATAGTTAGTATATATAGTAGTATATATATATATATATATATATATATATAATAATAGTATATATATATATATATATATATAATATATCATATAGTATTTATGTAGGGATTATATTATGTAGGGATATATATAGTATTTCATATATAATATATATACTACTAACACAATTATACAGCAAGCAACAACTATAACTAAATCTAAACCTTACACACACAGCACACATACATATACACACACAACAAAGACATAAACTTTACTAGAACGATTGACTATACCTATTAACAGACAGATAAGAGAAAAGCTCGTTAATAATTTATTACTAAGCTGGTGCCGTGGACGCGTAGAGGCGCACTTACGCGCAGGATTGTGGAACGTTCATCATCATTTTTTTCTCAATTTTTGCGCGCAGGTCACATGCAGAGGGTCACGCGCACTCGCACGCAAATATGAAAAGATAACGTAGCGTTCAACGCGTTATTAAACAACTATAAACAGAAAAAATACAGAAACACGCACAACCTATGTATATTATATGTGTAATGTGTATATATATATATATAATATGTTTTATCAATATATGGTATTGATCAAAAGCCTGAAGAAGATACCAGAATATCTGAAAACACGTGTTGCGTATGTGAAATAAAAAGGATAAACATTTTTTCTGAGAACGATAACATTTTGCGGACCTTCTTCTTTTTTTTATAAAATATTAACATTTTCTCCCGTTGGAACCAGAACAACATTTTATATATATACTAGCAAATATATGCAACCCTCCCGGTCAAGTATTTAAGTTTTATTATAATAAAATATCATATTAAATTAAGAAAGGCAATGAAACTGAATAAGAATGCAGATAAAAAATTTGGAACAGCAGTGGGTATGATGCAAAATAGAACAACTTTGAAACTAACTCTTCCAATCATTTTCAATTACTCCCCTCTTTCATTGGTAATTTTCTCTAATTTAAAATATTTACTTAAAATAGGAAGTAAGAATAATATTAGTTATTTCTTCTTCTTAATGGATTTCTTTTAAAATTTATCCCCGAGATTTTTGCTCATATTCAAAAAGATAAACCAAACAATTAGAAATAAAATAATACAAGCATATATTTATTAAACTCAATTTTTTAAGATCAATATGCAAATCAGGCCTTCCCATTCACACTATAATCCGCTATTTGGTTGTATATAATAAATACAATTGCATGTTCTGTGTATGTAGAATATGGCCAACGGTATTAATAATGTAAAACAATTTTATCAATAATGGTTTAAATAAAAATAAAATCATGGAGAATGTGACGTAAATAACTAAGGGAATTGTGACTTGAAAGGTTTAGTAATATAGTTTCGGTTACAGACAGACAAACACACAATCTCCATTATAATAGATATAATTATATATATATTATATATATATAATATATAATATATAACGTTTGAGTGAAAGAAGAAAAATGAGTTTCCTTACTGCTGATGAATGAAGAATAGTTATACTCTGCTCTGTGTGTTTAACTTTTCTGCGATATTTTTGCGATTTTAAAAATTTGGTAACTTACGGGGTCTCTAATAAAACTTATTAAAAACTTACTAATAAACTGAATTAGAAGACCAACCACTTTAAATAATAAGATCTTTCGTAGCATCTATCGGAGTAAATCCCCATAAATCCCCTAGATTATTGGCACGCAATCAAAATGCATTAAGGTCTACGATCTATCGGTGTTATACTATATTATTAAACAATCAAAGAATCGTAATGCACTAAGTTCACTCTGCCCAAATTATGACTAGCGAGTCAGAAATAAATCTAATAGCGAACTTCAGTTGGAAGATTGAAGCAAAAGTATTACCAACCAAAGAAGAGAAGGTAAAGAAAAATATATTGAAATAACAGTAAACAGTGAAGAAAGAAAAATGTGAAGGGAACAATGAAAAAGGTTGGTAAAACATGTTAAAGAAAGAAAGAAAGAAAAAAGCAATTGGAAAAAAGAGAAATAGTGGAGAAAATAAGAGAGGAGGAAAGTGAGAAAGAAAAAAAGAAAGAGAAGAAAAAGATTAATATTAAATAAAAAGAGAACAAGAACAAGAAAGAAAGAAAGAAAGAAAGAAAGAAAGAGAAGAAAAAGATCAAGAGTAAATGAATAAATGGAAGAGAGCAAGAAGAATGAATAAAAACGTAAAGAAGAAGAAGAAGAAGAAGAAGAAGAAGAAGAAAGAAGAAGAAGAAGAAGAAGAAGAAGAAAGGGTAATATTAAAGAAGAAAAAGAACAAGAACAAAAAAAGAAAGTCAGAAAAAAGCTGGAAGATAAAAGCAAAAATTTAACCAACCAGAGACGGTAACTAGAAGAGAAGGTAAAGAAAAATATATTGAAATGACAGTAATCAGTGAAGAAAAAAAATGTGAAAGAATGAAGGGAAGAAGGAAAGAAAGAAAATAGAAAAGCAATTGGACAAAAAAGAAATAGTGAAGAAAAAATACGAGAAGAAAAAAGTGATAAAGAAAGAAAGAAAGAAAGAAAGCGATGAAAAGATTAAATAAAAAAAAAAAGAACCTGAACAAAAAGAAAGAAAGAAAAAAATAAGGTATAAAGAAGGATAGAATGAAAGAGAAGGAAAATGACAAGATTAAAATACAAAAGAAGAAATATAAGAAGAAAAAGGAAAGAAAAATGTAAGGAAGGAAGAATAAAAGAGAAGGAAAATGACAAGATTAAATACAAAAGAAGAAAATGAACAAGAACAAAAAAAGAAAGAAAAAAGTAGGGAAGAAAGAAAGAAATAGAAGAAAAAGGACAAGATTAAATACAAAAGAAGAAAAAGAAGAAGAATAAAAAAAGAATTTAAAAAGTAAGTAAGAAAGAAAGAAAAACAAGGGAAAAAAAGACGAGGAAAAAGAAAAAAATGAAAAGAAGAAAGAAGAAAACAAAACAAAGAAGAAAAAAGCGAGAAAGAAAGAAAAAAGCATACAGAGAAAATAAACATAAAGAAGAAGAAGTTGAGAATGAAAGAAAAACGAATAAATTGTTAAGAAGAAAAAATATGAAGAATTAACAGTTGAGATATAAAGAAAAAGGAATAAATTGTTAAGAAGAAAATATATGAAGAAGAAACAGTTGAGAAATAAAGAAAAACGAATAAATTGTTAAGAAGAAAAAATATGAAGAAGAAACAGTTGAGAAATAAAGAAAAACGAATAAATTGTTAAGAAGAAAAAATATGAAGAAGAAACAGTTGAGAAATAAAGAAAAAGGAATAAATTGTTAAGAAGAAAAAAATATGAAGAAGAAACAATTGAGATATAAAGAAAACGAACAAATTATTAAGAATAAAAAATATGAAGAAGAAACAGTTGAGAAATAAAGAAAAACGAATAAATTGTTAAGAAGAAAAAATATGAAGAAGAAACAGTTGGAAATAAAGAAAAAGGAATAAATTGTTAAGAAGAAAAATTATGAAGAAGAAACAATTGAGATATAAAGAAAAACGAACAAATTATTAAGAATAAAAAATATGAAGAAGAAACAGTGAGAAATAAAGAAAAACGAATAAATTGTTAAGAAGAAAAATATGAAGAAGAAACAGTTGAGAAATAAAGAAAAACGAATAAATTGTTAAGAACAAAAAATATGAGGAAAAAATAAAAAAGAAAAGAAAGAATGAAAACAAAAAGTAAAAAAATCTAGAAAAGAAAACAGCCAATCGAAACACTAGAATAAAAGAGAAAAAAAAATCTCCAAGATTCCACTAACAAGGAACTCTCTTTTAGTAACAAGATAGTTCCAAGAGATTATAAATTGGTTCTGTATATTAACCAAAAAAGGAAACTAAAATGGAAAAAGTGTTGGTATAAGTATCAATCACACGAAAACCAGATGCTAGTATTAAGATTAGTAGAGATCTGATAAACATATGGGAGATATCGTTTCTCTCTGTATCTTGTATAGGACATATATTTCTCCGTCAACGTTGGGGAAATTAGTATCTCTGTCAAATTCGTTGTAGTTTATCTTTTACTTTGAAAAGTTCATGAAAACTTTTTTCCCTAACCCTTTTTTTCATGACGATGACCTAGGGTCGAAAATAGTGGGAGACAATCAATCAATCAATCAATCAATATATATAATATATATATATATATATATATATATATATATATGTGTGTGTGGTGTGTGTGTGTGTGTGTGTGTGTGTTGTATTTGGGCAGCATTCTTTCCTTTATACATGTAGAATTAAACAAAAGGCACGTCGCCTGTATAACAATTTTATTAACGATCTTTTCAAGCTTTCTGGCCAACTGTTTTACATTTGGATGGAATCCGTAGATTAGTCTACCGAAGTTATTATCCCAAGTACTTTCGGCACTTCGAAGTGCCATCATCACTATGTGATCGGAATGTCTTGTTCACCTTATTCGGATAGTTTGTGTAACAGGGGGCAGGTGGCCATATAGCTGCTTTCTTGTGGGATTTCGCCTCCATGATTTGTTCAAGATCACACGAACCATCCTTGTGCAGTCTATTTCCCAGGCGTCTCGTTAAGATCCTAGCGGTGCAGCCATACAACAGCACCGATACCACTACGGCCTGGAAGAATTGTCGCTTCACCTTGTAATAATAATAATAATAATAATAATAATAATAATATTTGAGATAAAACGGATCACCTTATCCCAGCAAGAAGACCAGACCTAGTGTTGATTAACAAAAAAAGAAACAACTTTTCAACTGGTGTATTTTGCAGTTTCAACAAATCACAGGGCGAAGATGAAGGAAAACGAAAATATGGACAAAGACCTTGCCAGAGAACTGAAAAAGCTATGGAATATGAAAGTGATGCTTATTGTAGTTGGTGCACTTGGATCGGTCCCAAAACGCTTGAAAAAAATGACTGGAAAATATGGAAATCAGAGAAAGAATTGAGACCATCCAGAATACTGCATTGCTGCAATCTGCCAGAATACTTAGAAGAGTCCTGGATACCCGAGGAGACTTGTTGTCACTCAGCCTCCAGTGAAATACCATCAGCTAATGCTGATATGGAAAAACTCAAAAGGAATAATAATAATAATAATAATAATAATAATAATAATAATAATAAGCGAAAAGATAGATAAATACTTAGACCTTGCCAGAGAACAAAGGAATCTTTGTAACATGGAGCTGAAGGTCATATCAATTGTAATTGGTGCCCTTGGAACAATCCCCAAACCTCTGGAAAAGAATTTGGATGAACTAGAAATCAGAGGAAGAATCGAGACCATCCAAAATACAGCATTGTTGGGATCGGCTACAATACTCAGAAGAGTCCTGCAAACCTAAGGAGACTTGCTGTCACTCAGCTTCCGGTGAACCACCAGCTACGGCAGATGTTAAAAACTAATCTATTAATAATGCAGATTGATTGTATTTCTGTCTGTAACAAAAACTACGTCATAGCTCTACGTCACAGCTTACGTCACAATATTCTTATGCTATAAATATCCAGAATTTGAGTAAGCAATTAAAAAAAAAAATTTTACTCTCGTCCTTTTTTTTTCTTTTTTTTTACAGTGATAAGAAGTTAACTAAAAAGTTTACAAATAAATAAATACCTACGATTTTGTGTAAAATTGATGTGGAAAATATTCAAAATAATTGTTTGATTATTACATGCACGCAACATTTTATTTGAGAGGGACGGGGCTCAGTTTTTATTTCAAATTATTATTTTTTTATTCCTTTAATAAATATGAGGATTTGTCTTACTTATGATACAAACCCTCTGACATTGAATTTCTAACTCCCACCATCTCAGGCAATGTCTTTCAAAAATTAATTTTACGACGCCCGGAGGGTGTTTTCTGTTGCTAATAATAATAATAATAATAATAATAATAATATTGGTGGTGATGATGATGATGATGATGATGATGCGTATGCAACATACGGGCCTTATTTTGTTTTGCTTTATTACGTAGAACAGCAAAATGGAAAGCAATAACTGTCGCTGAATTTCACTGAATGAAAAACCAAAAAACCAAAATGGCAGCCATGCACATTACTCACACTTTACGAAGGAAAAAGTGGTTGATGTGAACAGAGGGTAATGCATTGCACAAGTGTCAACAAACGATGCAAATGACAAGTCACGTTCAGCTCGCCTGTCAACCCTCGCAAAATAAAGTCAACCTCGATTCTTCCTAAAGTGGCTTACCTACCCTTTTTCACATTTCATTAGGTTCGGCATGCATTTATACCAGAAGAGCAAAAAGAAAAAAATCCAGTGCTAGTCTGAAGACGATGGCGTAGTGTCCACTTTAAAAAAAAAATCTGCGGTAATTTATGAGGAAGTGCGTCCCGGTCTCCTGCCTCAAGAGTTGCTACCCGGTGACTATTAAAATAACGACCCAACTCAGTCTATTCAAAACTATCCATCTTCATATCTATCTATCTATCTATCTATCTCAATTTGTTCATATTTATCTATATTACTTTAAATACTAAGATTTGTTTTATTCATGTTTGTTTAATGTCTTGTTTTTAGTTTAAATAAACAAGAATTACGACAAAAAAGAAGCACCCCCCCCCAAATATATTTACTTGTCGAAAATATCTATCTATCTCCATTTGTTCATATCTATCTACAAGAATTACGACAAATTACGATAAATAAACAAGAATTACGACGAGCTGGGGTTGTTATTTTGATAGTCACCGGGTAGCGGTTTTTGAGGCAGGAGACCGGGACGCACTTCCTCATAAATTACCAAATCTGCAACTGCACGAGTGGCTGAACAGACCAATTTTTGAACGGCAATCTCTGGTGTACTGATTTCAAACAAATGGTGATGCTGTTGTCTCTCCTTCCTTTTGGCTCTCTTTTTCTGTGGCGGCTTCTTTCCTCTCTTTTTCACTCCTTTTGGTTCTTTGTTTGACGAGGAGGCGCCAGGTCGTAGGGTCTTCTGCACAAGCCTCCCATGTGCTGGTCTCGATGTGGCATGTCGTCATGTCCCTCTTGCAGACATCTTTAAAGCGCAGGCGTGGTCTCCCTACCGGTCAGGTGCCCTCTACTAACTCACCATATAGCATGTTTTTAATGATGCGGTCTTTGTCCATCCTCTGGACGTGACCAAGCCAATGCAGGCGTTTCTCGCAGATGAAGGCGAGCATGCTGTTTTTGTTTGCACGTTCCAGCACGTCAGTGTTGGGAACTTTGTCCTGCCGGCGTATGCTTACCTACCTAAGCACATTTCATTAGGTTCGGCATGCATTCATACCAGAAGTCTAGAAGGAAAAAATAGAGGGGAAAATAAATATTTAACTCAACAGGTCTTTGTTAAGTGTGTGTGGGGGGGAGGGGCAAAAGAAGCGAGTCCAACACCTTCTCGCAGGCTAAAACACCGACTTCGTCGTCGTCGACACAATCCTTAGCAGCTAAAGTCGCAACACGCGTTACTGCCGTCACCCCACTTCTGGGTGTTGCCTTCTACTTATACACCGTTTCTCCTTATCATCCGGGCGTCTGTGCCCCACACACGGGACGGTCTACCCAATCCCAGCAGCCGGAATGCTCGCGGCTCTCATCCGGGCACCTGGCGCTCACATACGGGACTGTGGCATCTCGACTCCGGTACCTGCGCCAATGTGTCGCCCTTTCGCATTCTGAAGGAACGCTGTTTCGATTCTAGGTCCGTCCTACACGCTAGGCAAAGCCTAGCCCGCTTCCTTCCAGAATACGGCAAGCCTTCACGCCCGCCACTCACCTCGTGTTCTCTGTCACAATAAGAGCAAAAAGAAAAATGCAGAGCTAGTTTATACGTGACTATTAGATATATACTATCATGATTTGCTCTCTTAGACAATACGAAAAAAAAACCCAACATATTTTCATTTTAATAATTGTTTACATGCGTAAATTCTTGAAAGTGTATGTACATTTTACAAGAGTTTATAAAAATAAGCTTGCAGGTTTGAAGAATCAATGTAGATATTTTTCTCTTAATCTAATTACATGTTAGTTTTGGTTGTTCGGTGATTGTGTTCAATGGCATATCAACCATATATATATATATATATATATATATATATATATTATTATTATTATTATTATAATGGATATTGTCTGTCTGTAACCGAAATTATATTACTACTCAAGTCACAATTCCCTTTGTTATTTACATCACATTCTCCATGATTTTATTTTCATTTAAACCTCAATTATTAATAAAATTGCTTTACATCATTAAGACTGTTGACCATATCTACATCCTAATAACATGCAATTGTATTTATATATACAACAAAATAGCGGATTACAGTGTGAATGCGAAGGCTAATTTGCATATTGATCTTAAAAAATTGATTTTAATAAATATATGCTAGGTATCATTGATTTCTAATTGTTTGTTTTATCTTATTGAATATGAGCAAAAATCTTGGGGATAAATCTTTAAAAAAATCCAAGAAGAAATAACTGTAATATTATTCTTTACTTTCTATTTTAACTAAATAGTTAAATTAGGAAAATTTACCAATGAAAGACGGGAGTAATGGAAAATGATGGAAGAGTTAGTTTCAAAGTTGTTCTATTTTTCAATCATACCCCCTCTGTTCCAAATCATGTTATCTGCATTTTTATTCAGTTTCATTGGCCTTTCTAATTTAATATGATATTTTATTATATTAAAACTTAAATACTTACACCCAGAGGGTGCTTATATTTGCTAGTATATATAAAGGAATCTTATGGTGTCAGCGGGATGTCTTATAATATCGAAAACAGGTGTCATTCAGATATGAAATATCGCATATACTTTAATATGTTTATAATTAAGAAACACACAACATCTACTTATTGATTTGGTTGGAGGTATTGACGCACACGACGTATCATTTAAAAGCTTGAACCCTTCTGCATTCATATACGTGATGACAGATAGAATGGATGACTGGAACCCACCTGAATCATAGAAGAGAATAACTTGTACCACGATGAGCTTCGCCGGCCATCAAAACAAGGAGATTATGGTTGCTGCCCAATGCTCCCTGCACACTGTAAAAACAATCAGGCATGAACTGGAGAATTGCAATGGAGATTCCTAGGCTGTGGCTAGAGGGAAGCCAAAATAACAGAGAATCTGATTGCGTTCGTACAGCAGAATTCCTCGAAAATCTGGAGAAAAGGTATCAGGTGAAATTCAGATGCCTACGTTAAGTTGCTAAACACTGTAGTCATGCCCTAAATAACAAGGTTAGCTGAGTGTAGGCCATATGTATGGCAGCAGGATTCGGCCTCCTGCCACACCTCTGGGAAAAGTCACAAATGGTTGTTGGCGATTTTTTACGACTAGACCAGTCCCAATGTTTGGCCTCTGAATTCCCCAGATCTTAACCCCATGGATTATTATGTACGTTGCGCTGTTGAGAAAGACACCAATCACCGTGCCAGTACAACAAAAGCCCAGTTAGTCGAGAGAATTAAGGTAGTTTATGAGACCCTTCCCATGGAAATTGTAACATCAACGTGCTCCAGGTTTTCGGAGCAGGATTGAGGCTGTGATCGACGCTAATGGCCGTTATTTTGAGTGAGACTTGTTGACAGTAGTGTAATTTCCGTGCCCGTTGAATTCCTTTACAATCCATTAAATTTTTTCGTTACCAAGCACTTTTTCTTTTTCCTTATGAAACTGTCAAATTTCTCCCGAACACCACACACACACACAAACACACACACATACATATTATATATATATATATATATATATATATATATATATATATATATATGTGTGTGTGTGTGTGTGTGTGTGGTGTGTGTGTCCTTTATCCTATATATTGATGATTTTGGGTAATGTGGAGGAAGCAGCAACATAGTTTCGGTTACAGACAAGCAGATCCCGAATTTCCATTATTAATGGACGTGCAAAAAAAAACAACAAAAAAAAAAAAAACTCTCCGGGCGGTTAAAATTTTTTTTTTTTTCAAAAGATATTGCCTGATGGGGATGGTGAAAATTAAATAAATAATAGAAACCCTTTAATATTTAAAAAAAAAAATTCCTTACTGAAAAAGCCTCATATTCACTCGTAATTAAACGGTCTATAGAAAATTTTAAGTTAACAGTATTCAAATTTCTGGCTAAAGTCAAAGAGAAAAAAAAAAGAAAGTTTTTAGCGGCCTAAGATTCTAAAAGCACCTAATGTATGTCACCGGTCAATGACCCCTAAACTTGTTGGTTGGCATAGTTCTGTTGTAAACCCTTTCTTCACTTCTATTATTCTTCTGCTCATCTTTGGTATCTTACGTTCTTCTTCTAGCATCAGGACTTCTATTTCTCTGTTCTTGCTGGTGGTCGTCCTTGATTCATTTCTTCTTCTAGGTCAGTCTTGTTTGCCAAGACATTCATCAACCACAAAACCATATTATTTATTTAAACCTTTATTTACTTAACTAACATCTTCCTCTAACTAAACACAGCAGTGAGCACCAGCTAAGGCAGATACATCTTTTCTGCCTGACGTCCAAGCTGAAACGGAGAGCCAGCCAGGTCCCACGTGACTTCACATATTTCGCGGGCTTTCTGTAATATTCCATGAAAAGGGTCCATCCCTTCAGAAATATAGCGGGTTGACAATAATCTATGCATAGATTATGTAACACTTCTGTCTATAAAAGACGATGGTGTAGTGTCCAATTTTTTTTAACTAAATGGCCTAAGTGGGTTTATATGGAGGATGAGCTGTTGCCCAAACAGTAAATCCCCCTCACCACACTACCGCTGTGATCCAAAGGAAAAGTAAGAAACTAATGTAGTTTAGTAGCGGTAGTGTCGTAGACGTTGCTCGGTAGCACTGGTTTTCAGCGTCACACTAACCTTAGGGATTCCGGCTCCTGATTCATTTTCGGGTTTTACTCCCCTAACCCTTCCATTGACCCCTGAACTACACTAAAAAAATCCTGCAGAAAAGCGGAAACAGATATATCTCTTCCACCACCCCTGGACCACAAGCAGAAGTAGGGGGACTTACCCTCTTTTCGCTGGGTGTCTCCCAACGAGACGCACGTTAATTTTTCATGCCCCATTATGGGGGGGTAGACTTGCATTTAATACCACTATCTACCAACTTCCATTTAATACCACTATCTACCAACTTTCGAGGTTGGTAGATAGTGGTATTACATGGAATTTATTATAGAAAATATTAACTTACTTTCAATGAAAATACCACATTGAGATAACGAGATATAAACAACCTCTTATGCCTATCTGCAACCCACTATTCTTGTTGGATTATTTTTATGTATAAGGTGTGCTAAAATACACCACTTGAATTTATAGACTAAGCGAGATCACACGGTTTAAACCTCGTCCAATCAACAGTCCGAATACGTGGCTGGTTAACTACTTAAACGCTGATACAGAGAGACGTTCATTTGCAATCATTGACGAAGGACTTGCAAGACTGAGGAGCCCCAAGGAACAACCAAAGGATTCTTTACTAAGGATCGCGCTCTGCTTAACACAAAGGATCTCCGCTGCACAAGCTCTCTTGCTCGAAGTCTAAGTGATGGCCACTAAAATCGTAACAATTCTTTCGTATGTTTTATTTTTGGGGGACCCACTACCTATGTTGAATATTGCTTGTGCCCTATCAGCTGCCCAGCACATGACTATGCTACATCACTGGATGCCCCATACTTGCGACCATATCCAATACATATTTATTGGGGTTCTTACTACTCACATGTGTACTACTACAAATAGGGTAGCTGGGGCTGATTTGCCTTGTTCGGCAATCTATCTAGACAAGCAAAAATATGTTATAAAATCTCCGCTGCTTAGTGGCTATACCTTATTCCAAGGAAAGGCTATGGAAAAAACCGGAATCAAATCCCGATCTGGAATCTCTAAGATGGTTTGATGCTGGACTTGAACGCCATCCAGCAACTTCTGTGACACTATCGTTGCCAAACTGCAACTGTTTTTGTCTTTCCTTTGAACCACAACGACAGTGTGGAGAATGGAGGCATGCTGCTTGGGCGACAGCTTTTCCTCCATATCAACATTCCCAGGTGTTGCATTATTTTAGATATATAAGGTGTGCTGTGGCCCACCACTTAAACTTATAGACGCTGCGTAGGCGCTTGTATTTAAATGTGTGTTCAATACTGTGGATATCTAATCGAAACATTATATTTAGTCGTATATTAATAAATTATCTTAACTTTTCCTATGAATCACTCTCACTCATCGTTTTTCAACACACACACGCACGCGTGCGAACACACACACACACACCACACACACACACACATATATATATATATATATAATATATATATATATATACTCAACCGTAATGTAGACCTTTGCAATAATTCTCTTTACTATGTCTTATACATTTGTTCATATATATATATATACATATATATATATATATATATATATATATATATATATATTATTCTGAAAATTTATATGGGCCTGAAAGAAAGAAAATATGGCTGCCTTACCATCGTAATTTAAGAAAACGCGATCTCGGAACCATGAGAATTGGTGAGAATGTGTTCCTTAATTGTAATTGTACGACTAGATATTTCAACTCTCTGCAGAGGTGCAGTCGGTTTATTCTACGGCCATATTCAACAGGGTGGAATATTTTTAAAAAATATGTATTCGTAATAAGAACTATACTGTTCTTTTATTTCTATTAATCACTGTATATTTCTGAAAATTTATTTTAGTTTTATTAAGCACTGTATATTTATGAAAATTTATTTTAGTTTTATTAATCACTGTATATTTCTGAAAATTTATTTTAGTTTTATTAATCACTGTATATTTCTGAAAATTTATTTTAGTTTTATAAGCACTGTATATTTTGAAAATTTATTTAGTTTTATTAATCACTGTATATTTCTGAAAATTTATTTTAGTTTTATTAATCTGTATATTATGAAAATTTATTTAGTTTTATTAAGCACTGTATATTTATGAAAATTTATTTTAGTTTTATTAAGCACTGTATATTTCTGAAAATTTATTTTATTTTTATTAAGCACTGTATATTTATGAAAATTTATTTTAGTTTTATTAATCACTGTGTATATTTCTGAAAATTTATTTTAGTTTTATTAAGCACTGTATATTTCTGAAAATTTATTTTAGTTTTTTAAGCACTGTATATTTCTGAAATTTATTTTAGTTTTATTAATCACTGTATATTTATGAAAATTTATTAGTTTATTAAGCACTGTATATTATGAAAATTTTTTTATTTTTTATTAAGCACTGTATATTTATGAAAATTTGTTTTATTTTTTTATTAAGCTCTGTATATTTCTGAACATTTATTTTATTTTTTTATTAAGAACTGTATATTTATGAAAATTTCTTTCATTTTTTATTAAGCACTGTATATTTCTGAGAATTTATTTTATTTTTTATTAAGCACTGTATATTTCTGAACATTTCTTTTATTTTTTATCAAGCACTGTATATTTATGAAAATCTATTTTATTTTTTATTAAGCACTGTATATTTCTGAGAATTTATTTTATCTTTTATTAAGCACTGTATATTTCTGAGAATTTTATTTTATTTTTATTAAGCACTGTATATTTCTGAGAATTTCCTTTATTCTTTATTAAGCACTGTATATTTCTGAAAATGTCCTTTATTCTTTATTAAGCACTGTATATTTCTGAAAATGTCCTTTATTCTTTATTAAGCACTGTATATTTATGAAATTTCCTTTATTTTTATTAAGCACTGTATATTTCTGAAAATTTCTTTTATTTTTTTTATTAAGCACTGTATATTTCTGAAAATGTCCTTTACTTTTATTAAGCACGGTATATTTCTGAAAATGTATTTTAGTTTTATTAGGCACTGTATATTTCTGAAAAGTTAAACACTTTTGGGTACTGTCAGTTTGTGTAGACAATCCGGTGATGTTTTTAAATCAGGTATTTTGATATTTTGCACTATTATTCAAGATCAATTTACAATGTGCAGTGCTTCTGGCGACAATTATTTTTTCAGAATTGTTAGAACGATAAAGTTAATACTGGTGATAATAGCAGCAAATACCAAGTTTAAAAAGGTGGAATTTACTACCATGGGCAATGGTTATGAAATTAGTCCACTTAAAAGATGGTCCCTTAGAGGAAAAAAACATAAATTCCCCAGGACGTTCATGATATGTCATTGCATATCACTTAAAAGATCACCGAGAGATAACCATTACGTTAACAATCAATGCACACACACACACACACACACACACACACACACACACACACACACACACATATATATATATATATATATATATAATATATATATATATATATATATATATATATAGTATCCAATTGCCACTTTAACTTTTCCGTCGCAGTGGCATCAGTAAATAATCCAAAAGTGCTCAATATATTAAAAATCCAGAACAGTAATAATACATAGAATGTTATTATTAGAGGGAAAATAAAGGGTCTACCATGGTTTCAATCAAATTAAAATGATTTCCTCAGGACTCCAACCCACGCTAACCAAGTCGATGTAATTCCTTAGTTAAATTGAAGATACTTACGGATAATAACGGTTGAACGCTATGTTATCTTTTTCTCAATCTTTATATATATATATATATATATATATATATATATATATATATATATATATATATATATATATATATCCCCTTCACATGACATTTTCCGTTATATACTTTCGAACAAATTTTAAATTTTTTTCTCATTTTCCAAAAAATAAAAATAAAACCTTACAACCGTTCATACTTTTTTACTTTATACATAAGAAAAACAAGAAATAGAAAATTTACAATATAAATTACAAAAATATAAATTCTTTTTCTAAAAATCTGTTGAAGACTAACCATCAACAGGCTAATACTCATCCCGTTTTGAATAAGAGAATTCGCCTAGTGTCAAATCTTGTCAATATATCTTCTTTTTTAAAAACTGTTACAATAAGATATACATAATCTGATGACCGAGAAAAATGCGGCGGAAGTGACGTCAAGGTTTTTGTTTTGA
Organism: Doryteuthis pealeii; assembly: GCA_023376005.1. Taxonomy (NCBI): domain Eukaryota; kingdom Metazoa; phylum Mollusca; class Cephalopoda; order Myopsida; family Loliginidae; genus Doryteuthis; species Doryteuthis pealeii. The sequence goes on along the minus strand of CM042172.1, from coordinate 9,966,196 downwards.
ACTCATATGACTTTTGTCTCCGAAATTAACAACACGGAGTATAAACAAGCTCTGATGACGATTTTCATAAAATCGAAATATTGTTCAATATCAGCTAAATTATAAAATGTTTTCACTTTAACAGCATTGTGTGGTGTTTTCATTTCTTTGTATATATATATATATATATATATATATATATATATATATATATATATACCAACTTCACCGCACGAGCAGAATTTAGCACAAGGTCAATTTACTGAGCAGAGATTAATAGGTTTGAATTCAGAATTTCACTTCTCCTAGACTGGTCGCCTAACCAAAGTTAAAGAGACCAGTCTACCCTACTATTTACCTATAGCTGGAAGGAGGGTAGTTGGATTCATACCTTTCCCAAGGGTATTAGTGCTATGTGAAATGCATACCGCCTTGTCCAGGATTTGAACTCTTCTCGCCGTGTCCATTACCTACGACGATAACCATTACACTACAAGCCTTCGTGTTTGTATAAAGATCCTAATAGCATTAAGTACGTACCTATATTGCGAAAAATTGTTTTTATGTTACAGTACCATAGAAAAGATATCACATTATATATATTTACCAATCCCTCCGCACGAGTAGGATGTTACACGTCAATTTATTAAGCGGATTTTAACAGGTTTGAATTCAGAGTTTTCCTTCTCCTAGACTGGTTACATAGCCATGGGTAAAGAGCCCCGTCTACACTGCTATTTACCCCTAGCTGGAGAGATAATTGGATTCATACATTTTACAATGGTATTAGCGCCATGTTAAATGCAAAGAGCCACGTCCAGGATTTGAACTCGTATCGACGAGTCCATTTACTACGACTCTAACCATTACACCACGAGCTCCCATAATTTGTGTTTATAGACTGTTCCAATGAAAACGCTCAAGCATATATTTGATATGTATATATTTACAAACCCCACCGCTCGAGTAGGGTGTGACACAAGGTCAATTCATTAAGTGGATTTTAACAGGTTTGAATTCAGAGCTTTCCTTCTCTTAGACTGGTTACCTAACCAAGGTTAAAGAGTTCGGTCTGCCCTACTATTTACTCATAGAGGGGTGTGAGTAGTTGTATTCATACCTTTCCCAAATGTATTAGCGCTATGTGTCATGCAAACAGCCACTTCCAGGATTTGAACTCGGATCGACGAGTGCATCTCCTATGACTCTAACCATTACAGCACGCACATCCAACTAAATGTAAATTATTTTTACCCTCTCAATGCACATATATACATTGAAATCCAATTTGGGTACGTGGTTTTAATATTGTTCATTTTCCGTTACTCTGTCCGTTACGCTGTCCGTTGCGCTGCCCGTCAGTTGCTGTTATTCGTTTCTTCTTTTAACACAAATATATTAGTGACATTCTGAATTCACACCAAAAGAGCTCTCCGCCAATACAATGAGCGCTTAAAGACCGGTACCAAAATATCGCTTAAAAATAAAGCTAGGCCAAATATTAAGTCTTATATTAACCCAGGGATTTCTTTAGAACAATCTCTTCTGGAAATTTATTCTGATCTGCTTTTTATACACGGTGGACCATACATTTGGTAGGTAAAGAGTTACAGAAGAACAGCAAGCATACCAGGCTGCATATACAACAAAACATGTTCTCACTGGGTGCATTGATCTGACAACTACAAGAGCAGCAATAAACGTAACAAACCCCTATAAATTAAACCTACATTAGGAGAATGTAAACTCTGACCCGGAGTGGTAGTACCTGTTAGGGTCCCATCAATGGGTTAAATAGAAAGATATATTTATAAAAAATATTGAGTATCCATTAAGAATGACTTTATTTCAAAACTTTATTGGCATTGTTCAAAAACTAAAAACGTCATTTTGATTACTAAAACGCCAATACCAAAAGTAAATAATTGAATAGAGCTCAATACAAAAGTCGATATAATAACAAAATAAATAAAATTAAAATAAAGAAAGAAATAAAGAAAAATAAAAAAATGCGCACTGCAATCCACTAGAATACTCAAAAGAGTCCTGGAGACCTGAGGAGTCACTCAACCTCTAGTGAAATACCACCAGCTAACGCTGATGTGAAAAACTCAAAAACAGTGAAAATAATAACGGTACCAAAAGTTTAGAAAACAGAGTAGAGGAATTGTAAATCAGTGGAAGAATTGAGACCACCCTGACAGCAGTATTGTTGAGTTCGGATAGAATACTTAGAAGAGTCCTGGAGACATATCACTCAGCGTAAACTAGATAACTATTATGCGCTCTTGGCCTTGTAGTATATATATATATATATATATATATATATATATATATATATATATAATTTTTTTCCTTCCCTCTTATCTCTCCATCATTTACATAAACCTATCCCCCTCTTTAACCCAATATATACATTTTGACTTTTAAACGATCATCCGGTTGTTACTTTTGAAAAGGCACCGGTTGAAAGGGCTCTTAAGTTTCTATCATCTTTCGTCTCCTTTTTTTTTCTTTTCAATTCGTTTAATTGCTGATCATTAATAAAGTATTTTACTTTTCAAAATTATATATGAATATAGCTGTACCAAAAACTTGCATATATATATATATATATATATATATATATATATATATATATATATATATATATATATATATGAATAGATACCTTGGTTCGGATATAAATTCATTTCGGTATTTTCTGTCTCGTCAGCCTGGTCTTTGTTTGTTTTTCAGACCTGGAGTTTGAACTTTTGTTGAATGGTCAAAATTAGACAGCTCACTACCTTGAGTTTCACATTTTCTTGGTGAAGTGATCAACCCATGATTAATGAAGTTTAAGGAAGTGTCTGAAGAGACAGACAATTGTTACGTGATAAGAGCTAAAAAGGCGAGACGAGACCAGTCAAATGTCTTCAGCTCCGAGCGATAGAGAATAATTCTGCTTATCTTTGACTTGAATTAGTTGTTTCTTTAGACTCACAGCTTGTTACAGGATAAAGTGGGCCAAATGAATAGATATTCCGGTCTAGCTTTGCTATGTATTCAAGCGGGCTTCTCACATATCTAAATTATTATTTATTTATTTTCCCATTAAACTAACCCTAAACCCCGATCCCAACCCTAACCCTAACCCTAATTCTAAACCCTAACCCTAACCCTAGTTTTTTTTCAAGTGACACCGCTTCAGCTACGGACTTCAATTGTAGCTGGTCTTTTTTCAGCAGTCACCGGCTAGCGGTTTTTTAAAGACAGGAGGCCGGGACGGAACTCTGCGAATATACCCAAAACATTAGCGCAGGCTTTGCTCTCCTGAAAGCTGTCAAAAGAAGGAGTATCTTTTGTTGGCGGTGGGGCAAGTGAGTAAGATGTTGGCAAGAGAAGTATATATTAACGATGCATAGAAGTGTTGTTGTTGTTGTTGTTGTTGTTAGTAGACTAGTTCACATACCTAGGTAGTTATATCTCATCTACTGAAATTGATGTCAATATACGCATAGGAAAGGCATTGACTGCTAGAGAAAGACTGTCGATCGCATGGAAATCTGCTTTCTCTGCTAAGATAAAGTTATAATTTTTCCAAGCTATAACCGTGTTAGTGTTATTGTATGGCTGCACCACTTGGGCTGAGAAACGCTGAGAGAAAAAGCTAGGTGGGAACAGCACACGTTTGTTGCGTATTGTCTTGAATAAATCTTGGAAAAAGCACCCAACAAAAGAGCAGAGGTACGGGCACTTACCTCCTATCACACAAACCATCGAAGCAAGATGCCACCCTTCCTATCTCATCAGGGACAATTCATTTACACCCCAGGTACAAACAATGTGTCTTGTGCAATATGTAACAAACTTTGTAAGTCGGCTTTTGGTCTTAAGATACACATGTTGGTGAATAAGCATCAACTTTTATCATCTGATCCATCCGATCCAGTGGGAAGGACGTCTTTCCTATGTCATATTTTCATCAAACTTTGTGGATCTGTAGCGGGATTGATGAGTCATTTGAGAACTCATGAGAGGAAAGGATCTGGTGGTGAGGCTGTAGGATTGTGAGGGACGGCAGTGGTCTGTAAAGATTATGGTATTGCTATACAGAGAGCATAGACTTTTTCGGGCGTGGTCCTGGCTTTCGGGGACGGGTTCTATTTTTCTTCTGGGGTGTCTACCATACCGTTTTTGTTGGATATGTTTAAAGAGACCCACTTTTACTGTCGCAGGTGATAATTGTTTCTATGAAACTTTCAATAGCACTAGAGAAAATAACTTTGGTGTTGTAAGGGAAGATATTTTCCCCTTCAAGAAAGTTAGACTCGTCGAAAGAAACCCATAAATGATACGGACTACACTGTCAAGTACTTGAGTTCGAGAAGTAACTCGATATTTTCAGAATGTAACAACTATATTGCGTGAAAGTAATGAAAGGACTTTGCTTATTTGGTGGGTGTAGACAGTTAAATATAATATTGACATTGTTTTGAAAAGTAAATTTACTTGAGAAGTCTTATTGATGATGACACTTTATATGTAGATTATGGATAGTTAGATTGATTGGATTCTACATTATATATATAATATATATATATATATATATATATATATATATATATATATGAGAAGTAAGTACACAAGCGATGTGTTTATGATATGGCTTTTTTTGGCCGACAACTTTTGGGAGAATAAATTGTGCTTAATTGAAGTCGTAACTAATTTTGAAAGTTAATTAATTAATAATTAATTAATTAGGCAGACATACGTATTTAAATGTAAGGCTAAACAATACATACAGAGATTGATTTTTCTCGATTTGTTTAGCCTTACATTTAGATAGGTATGCCCGCTTAATCAATTAATTATTAATTAATTAACTTTCAAAATTAGGTACGACTTCAATTAAGCACATATTCTCCCAAATATATATATATATATATATATATATATATATATATATAGAGAGAGAGAGAGAGAGAGAGAGAGAGAGAGGGGATCTTGGTGGCTTATAGTTGTGGTTTTCTACTAGAATAAGCTAAGCTTAATAAATACCTATATGTATGAAAATAGGTATGTGATTTATATATATAGATGTGTTTTAATGTTTTTGTATATGTTTACTCAAAGTGTGGGGATAGAAATAATTTATAAAATATAGAAAATAATGAAACTGGTGTTCTTTCACCAATTGCTGAAACAACATATATAAAGATATCTACAGATATCGTTGTGAAGGCGTCTGTTAATTTGTATATTTATAACTGTAACGATGATAGATTGTGTACAAGTTTAAACACAAATGTGCTTGTGTATTTTGTATATTTATTTGTATTTATATGTAATTACTGTTGCGGTAACGCCGCACGTTGGACTCTATTGTTATTTAACCTTTGTTATCAAAGTTAATAAACCTATGTAAACCTTTCTTTCGGATTTTTAAATTTTGTTTTCTGATAACTCAGACACCATATTTGGGGAGCTAACCATTATTGTTTTCGTTGGATATGATTAAATGTCGGTCAACTGAACTCAGGGATTCAGTCCGCTCGTCCTCTGTAGAATCTCCCTCTTCTATTCTTCACCACGGGACGAGTTCATATCTTACACCGCTTTTAACTTTCCGAAACTGCAACTCGCTTCTCTTCACCTCCTTCAATCCTCTCGTAATAACGTCGTCCTAAGACTCCCCCACGCTAGCTCAAATCGACGCCCATATCGTCCCGGAATTCGCGCATTTTCTCCCATCTTCTCGCAGACAACGAGAAGTAAACGATTTAAAGCGGCACTTCTCTTAACTTCTGGGTTTCTATCGTCAACAGAGGGTGAGTGCACACTTTTCTTTATATCACATTAAAGAAACCCATTTTCAATCCCTGGTGATAATTCTCACTATGAAAGTTTAAATAGCAAAAAAAAAAAAAAAAAAAAATTGGGGGTGCTAACCATTATCGCTTTCGCTGAAACTTATCTCCCACCCCTGGTGATAATTCCCTCTATGAAGCGTTCAATAGCATAAGGGAAAATTCTTTTGCGGTGCTAACCATTATCGCTTTCGTTTGATATGATTAAAGTAACCCATTTTCCATCCCTGGTGACAATTCTCACTATGAAAGGTTAAATAGCAAAAGAGAAAACTCTTTTGGGGTGCTAACCATTATCGCTTTCGCTGGATATGATTAAAGAAACTTATCTCCCACCCCTAGTGATAATTCCCTCTATGAAAGGTTAAATAGCATGAGGGAAAATTCTTTTGGGGTGCTAACTATTATCGCTTTCGTTGGATATGATTAAAGAAATTTATCTCCGATCCCTGGTGATAATTGCATCTATGAAACGTTCAATAACAAAAGAGAAAACTATTTTGGGGTGCTAACCATTTTCGTTTTCATTGTATATGATTAGAAAGACCTACTTTCCATCAGTAGCTATAATTCCTTCTATGAAACGTTCAATAATAAGTCCATCCCTTCAACAACAAGCAGAAAAAAAACTCTTTAATTACGCTTAGAAGCAGTCAGACAACGAGGGACACATTGATCAAGTCTGGACACGTTTCCGAGCTCATGAATTTGTTTCATGACCGAGACGGGACTCGTATTGAGCTGTTTTCCTAATCCTCGTGATATTTTGCTCAGGTATTTTCTTTTCGACGGTATGCAGAAGCTCAATATTGACAGAACGTGGGCAATCATCGAACGTAAGATGTCTTGATCGAAACTGACCAAATAATTGTTGGCAGAGCCAGACACTTGAAACTTAATATCTAGTTATGTTGTTGTAACCGCATTCACCCTTGGTCGGCTCCAATCACGAATTCACCGTATCCTGAATGAACGAGACAGTGAAATAATCAAAAGAGTAACAAGGGAATTGGGAATTCACAAAACTGTAGAAGTTATTCCGCAGATATAGATACAATACAATACTCACCGTCGCAGTGGGATTCTAACTGCCGTCGAGTTAGCAGACAAGAACAACATGCAAGCTGTAATTTAAATACAGTCCTTGCATGTTGTTCTTGTCTGCTAACTAGATGGTAGTTAGAATCCCATTGCGACGGTGAGTATTATATTGTTTCTATATCTGGGGGATAACTTCTACAAAAACTTAATATCTACTTATGTTGTTGTAACCACATTCACCCTTGGTCGGCCCCAATCACGAATTCACCGTATTCCGCATGAACGAGAAATAATTAAAAGAGTAACAAGGGAATTAGGAATTCACAAAAGGTCCTCAAACCCCTTACAATTGAGGAGTATGCAATTTAATTTCTATACTTTAGCAAACTGCTTCCTGCAGGTTATCAGTGGTGCCGAAACCCGGGAATGAATCAGGGACTTTCAGATTATAAGACAGTCGTAGTCGTCGTAATGGCTTTGCTCTCCCAGCAGTTCTAGTCTTCTCACTAGCACAATCGTTCCACTCGTTTCGACAGCCAAAATGCTACTGCAGACTTTTCTCCCCGATCATACCCAGGACATCAGCCACAGCCTTCCAGCACATACATGATAAAAAGGGTTGGGGTTTGCGAAAATGGCAATCCCGGTCAATCTACTATCTAAAATATTAAATGAAAAAAAAAAATCAATTCTTTTATCATTTAAATTTTATCTTTTAATTATCTTCACGAATATAAAAAAAGGCTTCATTAATTTTGCCCTAAAACCAAGACCTGGTGATATTTAATGTGTATATATATTTACTTTGTCTTGTTTTATTTTCGAAGTTTCCTTCGGACATACACATACATACAACTGCGCTTTATATATGTGTAGATAGATAAGCTTAAATCTATTATTTTTCAATAAAAACATTCATAATTTTGAAAGATACATCTCTAAGATGCGGCTGAATGCATCATCAGTGATATTTCTTAGTTCATTGGGAATTTCGGTTCGTTTAAATTATGTAAAGTGACCGGGTCGAGATTAATCACGTCTCAGCCTCCATTTAACATAATTGTTTGTAAGCACTTCCTGTATCACTCTCAGCAAACGAATGACTTCCGGTTTTTTTCCTATGTACATGTCAGAATGTAATACAACCAATGAGTGATTATTTCCGGTCTTAAAAGTTGGTAACAATAATATATTGGAGTTTTCAATATTCTGATAATAAAAGTAACTGTTAACATATTTGTTTTTAAGCTTTCTGCACACTGGTTTAGCTAAGTCGGTAGAGTGTCGGACTAGGAATTATAAGGTTCCGGATTCGATACCGGCTCTCGCCCACTCAGCGTATGTGTAGCACAGGGATCAGTACATACACAGATTGTATAGTCACAAGGAGCTCTTTACTTATTCCTAGGCTCGTGGGTTCTTTTTCAGATAGAGTGAAAGATAGAGAGAAAGAGAGAGAAGGGGGCACGGTCAAATTACCCTGTCATATATCATGTTCGCTACTACTATGTCGGACCCATCTGGGGAACCAAGAGCCACATCTGACTCCCACCAGAGATATGTCCAACATACCAAACCTCCGGTTTCGACCGGGGGTCAAGTGAGCTTCGGCCGCTGGACCTTACAATTTAATAGCATCGATTCCAGAGGGCTATCCCTCCAGGCAATTCCTGCCCCCTTGACTTAAAGGGGCATGACTGTGTTTATTGCTCAGCGCCCGAGGCGCCCCCTTGAGGGGGGTGCCGAAGGGATCGACGCAATTTTTGTTCTTTCCCACCTATGAGCTTCGGCTTGTGGATGGGCCCACATTAAAACGGAGCCTTGTGCCCAGCCCATACAAGTGGGGTATGAGGCAAATACATCTGACTCCTACCAGAGCCAAGGCGAAAAAGGGCAGAATTTTTTCCTCTCCCGTTTCTCGTCCAGGCGTCACATCAGTTTCCAGTAAAAAACCCGGAATTTCCGTTTTTATTTTTAAATCTATTTCCAGGATCATTCTGCGGTCATTGAGTTCAAACTTTAACTTCTCTTTGTTCTTATTTCTTTTCTCTCTCTCTCTCTCTCTCTCTCTCTCTCTCTCTCTCTCTCTCTCTCTCTCTCTCTCTCTCTCTATTTCTCTAGAAATCATTTTTAATCCCAAATTCCCGGTAGACCATAATAATTACGCTACAAATCGACATGGCTCGAATAGGGTTAATAACTTGTGAAGCAAAGCAACCAACCAACGAAGCAATGAATTAAATCTCACCTTTGTCAAACGTTAACTTTTGAATCAGATTTCAAGTAATATTGTATACCCTTTTCTTTACTTCTTTACTTACTTCTATTCTACTTCTGGCGTCTTTGACATATTACGTCTTCTTCTAACATTTGGACTTCTTCTTGGTGACCGGTCGCACTCAACTCATTTCTTCTTCTAATCATTAGTCTTGTTACCAAGACATCCACCAACCACAAAACTGTGTTATTTTCTAAAGCTTTTATTTACTTAACTATACATATCATGTAACTAAATGTCTGACTAACATAGCACGCGTATGCAGTGTGAGTTCCAGTTAAGGCAGCACTTCTTCTCTGCCTGACGTCAAACTGAAAACTGAGGACCCAACCAGGTCCCACGTGACTTCACGTATTTCGCGGGCTTGCTGTACTATTCCATGGAAAGTCCCGCCCGTGATATGAAAAGCGCCATCCCTTTAGAAATACAGGGGATTGACAATAATCTTATGCAACCGCATAGATTATGTAACAGTAACTCAATGGTACGTTATCTCTACTTATTGTAGAAAAGAATATGGCTTGACTCCAGAAACTAAGTACTTTCGTATATTGCCGCCCCAAAAGTCATAATTTAAGAAACAGGATATCAGGTCCAAGGGAATTATAGAGATTAGGTTGATGCTTATTGTAGTGAGAGAGGAGACATACCTCGTGCAACACGGTGTGACAGAGTGAGTGGCGGGCGTGAAGACTTGCCGTATACTCGAAGGAAGCTGGCTAGGCTTTGCCTGGCGTGTAGGACGACCTAGAGTCGAACCCGCTTCCTTCAGAATGTGAGAGCTGTGGACGATTAATGAAATAAGAAATAGCATAGTGGCCCGGATGTAGGTGGTCGCGCCGTGCTGACGAGTGTCGCACGTGCTGCACGGACAATTATAAGTGAGGAGCCCGGAGGTGGTGAAATTGAGGTGTATTTAAAGGACTTATTCTCACAGACCAGGGAGAACGACTGCAGTAGTATTTTGTTGTTGAGACGAGCGGGTCAAAGAAATAATTTTGGAGATTGGATTTTGGAGCGTGATACAGTTGGGAGTGTTTAGACTGTCGATTGGAACCTTGCGTCAGACTTGACTGTGACCCCCCCCCCCCACATACACACACACACTGATTAGACATATGGAAATTGTTCAGCCACAGATTTGAAAAAACACAAGAGATAGAACAAATTGTCGTTGCCTGGAACCCGATATTGTACGCGTGCCTCGTTCCTGAAAGACTTTAGTATTACAGTTACAGATTACACTGTTGTAATTCTATAGTAGGATAAAACTCAATTGCTTAAAATTTGATCACCTGGGCCAATGTCTCAATACCTCTTATGAAATCCTATGTTGACGCCACTTATCTCTTCTTGTTGTCTTTCTGTTGTCTAGTCATCGCTTATCGCCCGCCATATTGCGCGGCCTCGTATCGTTGAGCTCTGTCGTCATCATCCGTTGTTTATAGTTCTTCTTTGCTTGGATGATAAATAACAACGAGACTACATTTCCATATGCTCATGTTTATTTAATCACGACATCTTTTTAATCTTATCGACTGGACCAATGTCTAGAGTCAGAGATGGAAAATATCAACCTCCGGATGCGGTTTACGTTGGTTGGTTGGTTGGTTTGGTTTTATTGCATCTCAACCCTTGTTGGGTTATTTTATGCTGAAGATATTTTTGTTTTATACATTCTTTGTTTTTTAAAAACATTTTTAAAGCTCATTTCTTGATTTATAAAGGGTAGTCAAAAAGTAATGCCATTTTGTTCCGGACAGGTATAATTACCAACACAGCAACATGTATCACACATAAAAATGAAGCTGGTCCAATGTGCATCACACCCCAACTTTTCCACATAGGTAGTCAAAAGGTAATACCATTTTGTTTTGGACAGGTATAATTACCAACACAGCAACATGTATCACACATAAAAATGAAGCTGGTCCAATGTGCATCACACCCCAACTTTTCCACATAGGTAGTCAAAAGGTAATACCATTTTGTTTTGGACAGGTATAATTACCAACACAGCAACATGTATCACACATAAAAATGAAGCTGGTCCAATGTGCATCACACCCCAACTTTTCCACATAGGTAGTCAAAAGGTAATACCATTTTGTTTTGGACAGGTATAATTACCAACACAGCAACATGTATCACACATAAAAATGAAGCTGGTCCAATGTGCATCACACCCCTACTTTTCCACATAGGTAGTCAAAAGGTAATGCCAATTTGTTCAGGACAGGTATAATTACCAACACAGGAACATGTACCATAAATCAAAATGAAGCTGGTTCTCTGTGGATCACATATCTACTTCTCCACATAGGTGAGTCAAAAGGTAATGCCATTCTGTCTAGGATAGGTATAATAACCAACAGAGGAACATGTAGTACACATCAAAATGAAGCTGGTCCAATGTGCATCACATCCCTACTTCTCCACATAGTTGAGTCAAAAGGTAATGCCATTATGTCTAGGAGAGGTATAATTACCAACACAGGAACAAATATCATACATCAAAATGAACCTGGTTCTCTGTGGATCACATCTCCACTTCTCCACATAGTCACCGTTTCTCTCAATAGCCATGTTTCACGTTTGAATAAGAGTATGTATCCATGCCCCGTAAAATTCTCTTCGTAATTATACATGTCCTAAACAAAATGACATTACTTATTGACTCGCCCTCCTATTTAAATCAGATACTATGGGAAAATACAGTAGAAATTCATAGATTTTTTTATTGACAAGCCTCGGCCCCATGTTCCTTCGAACGGGACTCTGATTGGCTTAAAGATATCACGTGACTCACCGAATCCCTGTTGATGGTTTGTTTTGTTTTGTTTTAGGGCATATCAACCTCAGTGGGTCATTTAATGCCGATAAAGTTTTGAAATAAATCAAGTCTTAATGGATAATACAATATTTTTATAAACACATTTTTCTATTTAACCCATAGATGGGACCCTAACAGTTACTACCACTCCGGGTCAGAGTGGACCAGGGAGCAATGGTGATGAAGGGGTGCTCCACATTCCCCAAACCTCCAAAACTGGAACCTCACCATCAGATAGAGTTTAACGTCATTCCCAGGACATGTAGACCCGCAGCCACTGCCTTTTAGCACCCATATGATAAAAAGGGATTGGGGCTTGCCATAAGGGCAATAGGGTTGGGAAAATCATATAGGTGCTAGGACTTGACGTGACCAGCCGATTGATCGAGGGTGGCTCTCCGACCGCCCGTCTAGCCCAAGATAGGGCCAAAGTGGAGTATTGCATGTCATGAACTGCTCATTCACCTGGGCTCTATCCTTAAGCATCACGGGTCGCCACCCACGGTCAACAGGTGGCCCCATTGGGGGAGTCTTACCCCTCTGCAGAGGTGCAGTCGGTGCATTCTAACGCCCCAGCCGACAGGGCGGAATCTCATTAAGGCATATACGTGTAATATAATCGTAGTTTGACGTCATAAGAAACCAGAAATAAATCCGTTTGCATTTCTGATGACGTTTATGATTTATTCTCCCAGAATGCAACATTCGGTTGCTATATATTTTCGACAGGAAGCAGTATAGTTCAAATACCAATAATATAATCCAACATCCTCAAAATGATACTGACAAAAGTGCGACATGACTTTCTTTGCAAACTAATAAATAAAATCCTTCACGTTTTACCAAAATAGTAGCATTAATATCATCATGGATATCTGTCAGAAAATGAATCCAACGACCTCATGGGTCGCATAACATATATAGATATAATATTCAATATTTCAAATATCGCATTACAGGCATATTTCCATTATCAAATATGAAATAGTTTTACGCCATCTGTTTGACATGTGTCTTGTTTTCTAATGAAATGAAAGAACATAGCCAAACTTTATAGAGAATATTAATTTCACGCACTCACCGATAATAAAACAAACCCAAAAAGACACGAACACAAAAAAAAAAGAAAAGAAAAAAGAAAAATAAATAAATCTAAGAAGAATGCCAATATGTCAGAATTACTTTTCGTTAAGAGGAGACCAGAACGAATAAATCAATGGCCGCAGACGAACGATTTTTCTTCATAGGACAATCAGGAGGGGATGATCACAAGATTGAAGATAGAAAATATCTGGAGACTCTTCTGCCTCGGTTCACATTTCCATTGGATTGGCCAGGGGATATTTTGACGTGACGGGTATTTTTGGAGTTGTTTTCGCGAAGACCCTCAAAACGAAGGATTAAAACAGTTTTCGGATGTCGACAAAGTAACGTCTGATTGATTGGACAATTATTTAATACGCCGAATAGATTAATCTGGACAGGTACTACACTCTGAATCAAGTGGGGTCTCTCAAGATGAAAGAAAAAAGACTTATTCATAATGCACAAAAAATCCAATAGAAATTCCCACCATGTCGGCTGGGGCGTTAGAATGCACCGACTGCACCTCTGCAGAGGAGTAAGACTCCCCCAATGGGGCCACCTGTTGGCCGTGGGTGGCGACCCGTGATGCTTAAGGATAGAGCCCAGGTGGATGAGCAGTTCATGACATGCAATACTCCACTTTGGCCCTATCTTAGGCTAGACGGGCGGTTGGAGAGGCCCCCTCCGATCAATCGGCTGGTCACGTCAATCCCTAGCACCTATATGATTTTCCCAACCCTATTGCTCTTATGGCAAGCCCCAACCCCTTTTTATCATATGGGTGCTAGAAGGCGGTAGCTGCGGGTCTACATGTCCTGGGAATGACGTTAAACTCTATCTGATGGTGAGGTTCCAGTTTTGGAGGTTTGGGGAATGTGAAGCACCCATTCATCACCATCGCTCCTTGGTCCACTCTGACCCGGAGTGGTAGTACCTGTTAGGGTCCCATCTATGGGTTAAATAGAAAAATGTATTTATAAAAAAATTGTATTATCCATTAAGAATTGATTAATTTCAAAACTTTATCGGCATTAAATGACCCACTGAGGTTGATATGCCGTAAAACAAAACAAACAAACAAACCAATAGAAATTCAAAATGAAAAGTTCACCATGATTGTGACAGAACTGACACTGATTCAGATTCTTTGTATAATGGCATATCAACCTTTGTGGGTTATTTAATGCCAAAGTCACCCTTGTAGAAAATCAGTACTGGTACTATTTAACCCATAGCTGGGGGATTAGAAAGTTCCTCCTTTTCCTAAGAGTTTTAATCTTAAAGTGAATGTAATAGCACTAGTGGAGTTTGAACTCGCATCCTACAATGTCACAGTTCAGCACATTTATCGAAATTTTATCCCGAAATAACTCGAAATAAAACGAACGCTATGTAGTAGTTACAGAGCGCCGACAATAAAAACAAATAAACAAAAAGAAACAAATAAATAATAAATAGACAGCAGTGTAAGCCTGAAAATTATTTAATTAAAAAAATTGTTGCAAGTTAGTCCACCTTGCAGGAAAGTTGGGAGACTTCCGAGTTAACAATAAACCAATGTACATCAAGAAATAAATGTTTAAAAAGTGGGTTTTTCTACTTACAAATGTAAAATAAATTGTTTAAAGATACAAATATTTTTTATAGGATTGTAAACTAGCAGTCTACAAAATGAAAAAGAGTTCATAAGAATCTTGTGAGTGTTCCCAGGTCCTCTTTTATCTTCTTTTTATTTTATTTTCTGCGGCCGAAAGCGGAAGACAAATCTAATTTTCGATGGGTTTTTTCTCCAACGGAGGTCAAGGATTTAGGTCTTACTGTCTTGAAATGCCCACTTGATCTGCTTGAATTCGACGCTCAAATTTTAGACCTGGAAACCAATCACAGTTTAAATCGAACATTCGACAATTCTGAATAGCATTTCTGGGGAAATATGTAACTTTAACAATAAAATAAGTTCATATGTACTCACCGGTAAAAACGCTTATTCATAACTGTCAAACTATAA
Organism: Doryteuthis pealeii; assembly: GCA_023376005.1. Taxonomy (NCBI): domain Eukaryota; kingdom Metazoa; phylum Mollusca; class Cephalopoda; order Myopsida; family Loliginidae; genus Doryteuthis; species Doryteuthis pealeii. The sequence continues at coordinate 9,951,119 of CM042172.1, read as the reverse complement.
ATAAATTTAATGAGCATTGCCGGGGAAGATTTAACTTTTACAAAATTTAAGTATAAACAGTCTTCACCGGCAAAATGCTATTTACAATTTTTGAAAAATATAAACATTAAAAATGTTGGGAAAAACAAAGGGGCTTAACTTTTATTTTCCCTTTATATTTTTCTTTTTAAAATTCTTATACATTAGCCACTATGCCATGGAGAGACACCCTCCCATCAGGCAATCCTATGAAAATAAATGATAATTTAGTCAGAGACTGAATGCCCGATTCAGGAAGACATAGTTATGTGTCTCTATTCCTTGTGCACATATATATATTTACCCCCCCCCGCACGAGCAGGATGTGACACAAGGTCAATTCTTAAGCGGAGTTCAGCAGGTTTGAATTCAGAGTTTTCCTTCTAGACCGGTTACCTAACCAAGGTTAAAGAGCACAATCTGCCCTACTATTTACCCATAGCTGAAGGGTGAGTAGAATCCATACCTTTCCCAAGGGTATTAGCGCTAAGTGAAATGCAATTACCACGTCCAGGATTTGAACTCGGGGCGACGAGTCCATTTCCCAAGACTTTAACCATTACACCACGCGCTTCCTTGTGCACATATTAGTCGGCAAAGAAATTATCGGGAAAGTAGGTGGCAAAAATATTAAGGAGAATATACAGTGTCTATATAGTCCTGCAACGGATTTAAAATCTAAAAAATCGAGAAGGAAGTCTTTTTAAAATGCAATAATCAACACGTACATAATATATAATTCTACAAGCGTTGAAATTTCATATGGGCAAGTCCATGTCAAATCATCCAGAAAAAAAGTAAAATTGTCATCCACGTCTTCATTTTTTCTGAAAATTCGTACATGTGTAGACTGTTTTAAAGTTAGACATTCCCCAATAGTTGAGCTTTCAATTCCAAATATTGGCGGAGTTATGTCGATTTTTAGCTCTCAGTTCCAGTGATCTTCTGAAAAAGAGATTTTATCTCGAAAATTCAAGAATAAAATACAGGTTAACACACAACACCATTGTTACCTTATTCTTTACACCGGCATCGTGATAGCCTTCAAAATCAACCTCGAAACCAATTATATATATATATATATATATATATTATATATATATATATATATATATGAATAAGATATAATGAAAAAACAAAAAATTAAAAATAATATGAATTTTATTTAAAAATAAAATGAATTTTATTTAAAAATAAAATGAATCTCATTTTCAATTTTGAAAATAATCAGAAGCATTATAGTAATAAAATAAGACTCAAAAAAGTCTGATGTAAAGTTATAGAAAAATGTAGAATATGTATAAAAAGTGTATATGGAATATCAAAATTATTGTAATACAATCCAACTGTAAAATAAGTAGCCCACATTTATAGGTAAATCCGTGGTGTTAATGGATATCATCAAATATCAGGTAAATCCGTGGTGTTAATGGATATCATCAAAATTCATTTTATTTTTAAATAAAATTCATATTATTTTTAATACAGACAGCACAATTTTTTTTTTATTAATTCCAACGTTTGACTAGCAGCGTTCTGTTTTTACTAACGGTCTTTTTTCCCGTCTTATTTTTGTTAATGACCGACCCACGTGCGGTCGATACATTATAATGCAATAGGGTCCTCATATTAGTTGAGGATGGGCCGGGTGTTGCTAAACCGTCAAGAGATTTGGCCCCGAAACGGTTTGCACACTTTCTCTTCTGATGAGCCTATTTCAGTTGTAAACATCTTTTGTTTTTTCATTATATCTTATTCATACTGTC
>CM042172.1:9916835-9946835 GCA_023376005.1 Doryteuthis pealeii | reverse complement strand
TCATAACCATTGCTCCCAGGTCTCTCTGACCCAGAGTGGTATACCTGTTAGGGTCCCATCCAGGTGGTTAGATAGAAAAATGTGTTTAAAACTAAATGAGTAATCAGAATGAATAAAACAAAAATATCTCCGCATATGTTGTGATGTTAGTCCCAACAGTAAAAAGAAGTCAAGTCGAGATGGGGTAAAATAGGACAAGTGTATTACAATTAATGGTACATGTACGACTAGCTTGTCGTTAACGGGAACAGTCCTCCCTTTCCACTCGGTGTCTCACTATTTAAGTGAGAACGCGTGCATGTTCTCACTGTAGGGAACGGCCGGTACAACAGCATAAAATAATCCATTTGGTTGACATGCCGTAAAACCCAACTAACTAACAGACACCCCTCTTAAAAATAGAACAGACTGATTATATGAAGTGTGTCAATAGCGAACGGTTTATAAATAGACCTAATTTCTTTTTTGATTATTAATACTTGGTCATTCCTTACAACCTTATAAATCTATCAAGACGTCTAAAGGCGCAAAAAAAACAGTTAAGTACCAGAATAGCGGTGCCAGACCAACGGCTCCACAACGCATCGAACCCATTAAGAGAAGGTGTAATAATGACTTACCGCCTGGAGCATGTTGAGAAGCAGACACACAAGTGTCATGTCTGTCTGTGTCTAGCAGGCAAATAAAAAACCTTATATATATATATATATATATATATATATATTATATTATATATATATACTAGCTAAAGTACCGGTCCATGACCGGACTAAAGAAATTTGGATCACCAGGGAGTGAAGAGAGAAAGTGGAAGACAGTAGTTAGAGAGGGGTAAGAGAAAAATAATTCTTGAAACTAAATCATTGAGAATTTGTATATTTCAGGATTTGTATTTTCTGTTTTATATAGTTTAAAATTATTTCATATTATTATACAACAAATTGAAAGTATTCGTTTGTATATTTGTTTGTTATTGTTTTAAATTTTTTGTACATGAAACAACAATTCACATTTAGTTCTTATTGCATGTTGAGTTTAAAAAGAAGCTGAGAATCGAAAATTTAAATTCTTGTATTGCAATATCTATTTTGCTAAAACCTAAGATAGTATTATAGGGACCACCAATTGATCAGTTTAGGCCATCTTGAATAAACGGAAAAATTTTGTTATTATTTATAATTAATTGATTTTCATAGAATTTAAAAAACTCTTAATCGTAACTTGTTTTTTAGCTACGTTAATTTTCAGTTGATTTACAGTGCAAAAATGAAAACGTTGTTTTTCAATCATAATTTTCATTATTTCCGTAAGCTGAAAAAAGGTTAAAAAATCATCAGGAGTTTATTAATTGTTTTTCTTTCAAATGGATAAATTTTTTTCAAGAAAATATTATTTTTTCTGCAAGTTTCATAGTGTTAAATATAGGGGGGGGTTTAAATTTCACAGGGTAAAATTGTGGTACCTAGTATTTAAAACATTGTTTAAAAACGTTTGGTGGACCTGATTATCTGGACCCCCCCCACCATCTATNAAAGATTCCTGATATGGAGTCATCTATTTTTTTCCTTCAGTTGATTATTATCGATTACACACCAATCTATCAGATTGAAAAAAAATTCTTAAAAGTTCTTTATTATTTGAGTATTCAGGGTGCTCATTTCCTCGTATAAGTTTATAGTAAATTGATCCCCATATCGGAACCGCTTGAACGGAACCCAAATTATTTATTTATTTTCCCATTAAACCCTAACCCCTAACCCCCCCCTAGTTAAAATTAAGTTTTATTACAAAATTTATATTAATTACAAAACATCAATTTTCATAAAAGTTCAAATGTCACCTATGAAATCTCTATTTAAACATGTCAATTTTTCAGAACTGAAAAGTTGCACTATAAACTCAGCGATGTTTATTGACTTCACAATAAAGAGTAAAATCATAAAACTTAAAATTTAATTTGTAAGGCAAGTTCTGAGGAATATTTTAAATTGTATTTTGAATAATAATTTAAATGTTGGTTGTTAGTTGTTTTGTTTTATCAACTTTTCGGGTAATTTACTAACGAATCATGTCATTTTGATAAACAAAGCGCTTACAATTTTTCGTACTTACATATAAAAATTTTTTGAAATGTTCCAATAACTGGATATTGTCGGATAAACTTGAAATAAATTTCGTCTTACACATAATTGACTACTTATTTCCAGTAGGGCCTTCGACTAAAGATAAAACACCGGATTGTGTCCGTATTAGTAACCTTTGTTTGTTTGTTTTTTTTATCGTGGTTTGAGAAAATAATTAGTTAACGAACCAAAAGAAAAACAGTTTCTAAGGAAATTCGTCAATCTTATTGTTATTTTTAAACCCTTTAAAACTCTAACAATAAAATTAATAAATAAATTAAAGAATTAAAAGTCATTTTATTCGAATGAAAATCTTAGTTTAATTTATACAAATATGTAACCGTACTTACGACGTAAACTGATTTTCATGATACTGTTATTTACGATTAAAATTTTTTTTAATAATGTAACCGTAAAGCGTACATTTTGATTTTCTACAATTTTTATGCATTACAAAAATTAAAATTAAAATGAGTGTACTGTACAATTTAAGAATATGGGACAAACTCGCTGTAAAAAATAATTTAATCTATAAAAAACATACAAATTACATATTCAGAAAGACTAAGAGATTTCTAGCTGTCTTATTCGTATTATCGCCTATACGTAGTTTTTTTTTTTTTTAACTCGCTGTAAAAAAAAATTAATCTATAAAAACACATACAAATTACATATTCAGAAAGACTATTTCATCTTATTACTAAAGATATAAATATTTTAAAGATTAAAATCCTAAATAGGTAAGAGATTCCGATCTGACTGTTATAGACTGCACTGCTTGTATCGCAATAATCATAGGCAGCGTGGCTATCCGAAGCCATTTTTAATTTTTTAACTCGCTGTAAAAAATGATTCAATTAATAAAAACTCACACAAATTACATATTTTGAAAGAGTATTTCTTATCTTTCTAACGATATAAAAATTATTAAAGACTGGACTATAAATAGGCCATAAATTCGGAGCTGAACGGCTTAGACTACAAAATTAATTCATTAAATCAAAACTTCGCTGCTGTTATCGCTTTAACAATAAGCAGGCAGAGACAATATTTTATTATCAGGAGGGGCTGATATACGGACAGTTCCGCAAATTGGGTGATTTTGGATTAATTAATCGATTAAATCCCTTAATCAGTAAAAATCAATAACCAAATTTGGAATTTTTTCTTAGTTAGAACGATATCAATGTGTATGCAAGATTTTTGAATCTGAGTGACCTCCCGTTTTTTTGTTATACGTCGACACGTACATACCAAAATCTCTGTTTTATATATTAGATATGCTCCCCATCCCCTAGGGTTGAGCACGCTGACGGCCGCCAACTCAAGCATATAGGCAACGCTCTTCTCTATAAGGAATGGAGCACTCTGTGACGGCCTTTACACACAAACCGATGTGTGTATTAAAACAGTTAAAATCCCCTTCCCATTCTGTAAGTGAAGACAGCCTAATGTTTAAGGTGCTGGACTGACACCCAACCGACCGGAATTCAATTCCGGCTGTAGTTAGCTTACAAAATGTCTAGCCACACTGAAGAGACTTGATAAGTCGAAACACGTGTCTGTGGATGACCCTATATATATATATATATATATATATATATATATATATATACCAACCCCTCCGCACGAAGTACGAACTATCATCTCTCATCTATATATATTTACCAACAGGCAAGATGTGACACAAGGTCAATTTCTTAAGTTTGAATTCAGAGTTTTCCATCTCCTAGACCGTTTGCCTAACCAAGGTTAAAGAGCCCAGTCTACTCTACTATTTATCCATAGCTGGAGGGAGAGTAGGATTCATACCTTTCCCAAGGGTATTAGTGCTAAGTGAAATGCAATCACCACATCCAGGATTTGAACTCGGGGCGATGATTCCATTTCCCATGACTTTAACCATTACACCACGCGCTCCCCATAAAATGTATGTTGGGACTATCTTCCCATTGGCCTGGAAGAGTTATCTTCCCGCTGGGTTGTCGCTTGTTCTCATCAGGGGCTAGAGTATTTAAGCGGCTGATTCAAATGCGTCTCCCTCTTTTCCACCTCTCCTCGTAGGTACCCACATGGGTTAGACAATTGTCATTCCCTTCTCGGGTAGGACCTTTGGTCCTCAACGCAATGTAACTCTCATGGAGGCTGTGGCCTCCCATCACTAGTAAGTGATTTTGTATGTAACGGACTCTCCAGTCCTTTTATCTTTACTCTTTATGTTATTTTTGGAGGATATGTGCTTAATTGAAGTCATACCTAATTTTGAAAATTAATTAATTAATAATTAATGAATTTAGGCGGGCATATATGTTCAAATGTAAGGCTAAACAAATCGAGAAAATGTCAATCCCTGAATATACATTTCGACCTATTAGGTCTCATCAGCAAGGTTATAGACATGGGAGACTGCTCCGAGTGTGACTCGAAACCTCGACTGTCAAGCTGACAGTTCTCTAACCGTTACTCTAGCTTGCCATTCCCACATTCTTGTTTTTTTTTAAAACTTATTTATATTCCACTTTTTATGTACATGTATGTTATTATTTTCTGTATCTTGTCATATTCCTGTGCTGTTATCAATATAAAATGTTTTGTCACACGGAGTTTGTTATATTTCAACTAGTTATAACATTGTTATAACCTTGAACCTTACACGTATATAAGGGGAAATGGGGGAACCTGGGCTAATGGTTAGAGAAAGAAGTTGGTGTAGTTAAATTAGAGCAGAAAATTTGATTTCGTGTAATAAATTCAAATATGGAAAAATAAAATTTGTGTAACTGAATGTCATTAAATTTTGAATGAAAATGTGTGAAAATAAGAAAATTTGGAGGTGTCTGGTGTAATGGTTAGAGTCGTTGGAAATGGACTCGTCGACTCGAGTTCAAATCCTGCACGAGGCTAAGTATCTGGTCGGCATCCTTAGTTCCAGATGTAATAAGTAAGTAAGCAAGCCAATAAGAATCCGGTTTTAGAGTATTCTTTGTAAGTCCTACGTCCAAGAGAATCCAAATGTCAATGAAATAAGCTCAGAATGGTGCCTCTATTAATACAGCAGAAGCAGCAGCAGCAGTGCCAGTGATTGGACAATAGAAATCTACCCCAGGTCACGTGGTAGTCAACGAGTCTATATTTAGGAGTGACCATTTGCCCCATGCCTTATATCAATATAATTCAACAGTTTACATATCCCATTTGAATTCAGAGTATTCCTTCTCGTAGACTGGTTGCCTAATCATGGTTAAAGAGTCCAGTCTGCTCTTCTATTTACCCATAACTGGAAGGAGAATAGTTGCATGCATACCTTTCCCAAGAGTATTAGCGCTATGTGAAATATAAACAGCCGCGTACAGAACTTGAACTCGTCTCGACGTGTTCATTTCTTACAAAGGTAACCATTACACCACGCACCTCAACATATATAACATATAACATGACTTTATTTTCCGGATTAGATATGTGAATATAAGGTATAAATATATACATATAGATATTTACTCCCCCCCCCCCGCACGAGCAGGATGTGACACAAGGTCAATTTCTTAAGCGGAGTTTAACAGGTTTGAATTAAGTATTTTCCTTCTCCTAGACCGGTTGCCTTAACCATGTTTAAAGAGCCCAGTCTATCCTACTATTTATCCATAGCTGAAGGGAGAGTAGAATTCATACCTTTCCAAAGGGTATTAGCGCTAAGTGAAATGCAATTACCACGTCCAGAATTTGAACAAAATCTATACATATATAAAGAGAATTTGTGTGTATCTGTATGTCAGGAGGAAACTTCGAAAATAAACCAATTAACGACAAAGTAAATATATATATACGTTAAATATCACCAGGGCTTGGTTTTTGAGTAAAAATAATAAAGATTTGATTTATATTCGTGAAGATAATCAAAAAATAAAATTCAAATGATAACAGCATGGATTTTTAAAAATATTTTAGGTAGTAGATATTAACATTTCATTTCAGAGTAACTGGATCAATGCAATGTCCATTTTTTTACATAGGGATTTAAATGGGACATCCCATGAGGATTCAACTCACGATTCAGTAATAATGGATCTGCGGGACTAACTTAAAAAATCCCCCTCTACTCAGGCAACGCCGGGTAGCCGCTGCTAGTACTTACATATTTACCAACACTTCCGCACGAGTAGGATATGACTTAGTCAATTTCTTAAGCAGAGTTTAAAGGTTTGAATTCAGAGTGGTTTCCTAAGCAAGGTTAAAGAGCCCATTCTGCCCTATTATTTACCCATAACTGGAAGGAGAATAGTTGCATGCATACCTTTCCCAATGGTATTATCGCTATGGGAAATGCAAACAACCTCGTCCAGCATATGAACTCGGTTTTCGACGCTAACCATTGCACGACACGCCTCCAACTAGACTGACCAAGACATTGTAGATGGAAAAAAGCTTCATTTATTTATAACTAGAAGCAGCTACCCAGTGTCACCTTGGTAGAAGGAATGGGTGGGCAAATACCTGGTGGATTGATTTTTTTTATCTTTGAGATTCACAAATGCCGGACATTCTAAGTAGAATTTCAATGCTATTTCTATGTATATTTTAATTTTTAAATATGTTTAAATATAAATCAAATCTTCATAATTTTTGCACAAAAACCAAGAACCGGTGATATTTAATGTGTGTGTATATATATTATATATATATATATATATATATTATATATATATATATATATATATATATATATATTTACTTTGTTGTTAATTATTTTCTTTTCTTAGTTTCATCCAGACATACATACATACCCACCACTTGGCCTTTATATATGTATAAATTATCAGTGCTATTCGCAGAATTGCGTCCCGGCCTCCTGCCTTAAAAACACTAGGCGGTGATAGCTGAAAAAAAAAAAACCTCCCTACAAAAACTGATCACGTGGCGTATTTTAGTATTGCGATACCATAAAATATATTTTTAAAAATTAAAAATGACCTGACATTTTTTTAAATTATTTTAAAAATTATTTTTTAGTGATTTGAAGGCGTTAAAAGTAAGCTATATTTTTATCGATAAGAAAATGTAAATATTTAGCCCCCACCCACTAAAATGTTTTCAAGAGTGGGAGAGTTAAAATATTTACATTTGTTGAAAAAGACTGGAGGGGGTAAAATATCGCATTAACTTTTCGGGAAAAAACACCTTAAGCGCTGGTTGATTTTTTCAACAGCCACCGCTTCAGCTAGAGACTTCATTCATAGGAAGGGTTGTTTTTCATCTATCACCGCCTAGCGTTTTTTTAAAGGCAGGAGGCCAGGACGCAATTCTGCGAATAGCACCATCGTATCTAATACAAAGGTCCCCTTCCCGCGGTCCGCGCACGACATGCGTGCTGCCCTTCACCCAACCCTTGCCTATTGATGTTTACCGTGAAAAAGTACCAGTACAACAGCCTCGTCCAAGATTTCAACTCGTCTCGCCGTGTCTATTTCTTACGAAGGTAACCATTACACTACGCGCCTCAACAAATATATAATAAGTTCATTATCCGGATTAGATGAGTCGCAAGACCCCCCCCCCGGCCCCCAGGATTAACTGTCTGATCCAATTGACCTGGGATTATCCATCAGCCATAGTCTAAGTTCACTAATTGCCTAATTACTTGTAATAACATACCTTCATTACGTAAATGATTCATGTAGGTATGGCCAAAATTTCACGTGGTTTTACCCCCAACCTACCTCATTAATTAAAATTAAAGAAAACTCGGGAAAAATGAAAGATACTGTTGAAGAATCTGAAAGTCACACTATCTCTCTCTCTTTCTCTTTTTTCTCTCTCTCTTTCTCTCAATCTAGGTGAATCTATCTCTCCCACTCTCTCTCTCTCTCTCTCTCTCTCTCTCTCTCTCTCCATAGAAGAAGCTCTCTCTATCCTGCTCTCTCTCCCTCTCTCTCTCTCTCTCTCTTTAGATAATTCTTTAATTATCTTTCTCTCTTTTCTCTCTCTCTTTCTCTCAATCTAGGTGATCTATCTATCTCTTCTCTCTCTCTCTCTCTCTCTCTCTCTCTCTCTCTCTCTCCCTAGAAGAAGCTCTCTCTATCCCACTCTAGATAATTAACTGTTGAAGAATATCAAAATCTCACTATCTCTCTTTCTCTTTTCTTTCTCTCTCTCTCTTTATCTCAATCTAGCTGAATCTCTCTCTCTCTCTCTCTCTCTCTCTCTCTCTCTCTCTTAGAAGAAGTTCTCTCTATCCTACTCTATCTCCCTCTAGATAATTCTTTATCTCTTTCTCTCTCTCTCTCTCTCTCTCTCTAGATGAATCTTCCCCTTTCCTACTCTCTCTCTCTCTCTCTTTCTTCTCTCTCACTCTAGATGAATATATCCCTCCCCCACTCTCTTTCTAAATGAATCTCTTTCCATCTCTTTCTCTAGATGAATCTCTTCCTTTCCTACTCTCTACCCCTCTCTATCTCAGGATGAATCTCTCGCTACTCCACTATCTCTCTAGTATTACGTTAAACTGCATCTAATGGTGGAGCTTCACTTCTGGAGCTCTGGAGAGTGTTGGAGTACCCCTTCATTGCCATTACTCCCAGGCCCACTCTGACCAGGAGTGGTAGTACCTTTTAGAGTCACATCTGATGGCGAATAGGAGCCTCGTTTTCAGTTGAAAATGTCTTCTTTCTTCTTTTTGTTTTTAATCGTCTCAACTTGCAGATAACAATCCCCCATGAGAAATAAAATAATCGAACTTCTTAATTTCAGAGATTCCATCTCATAAAAAAGAAATAAAAAGAAAAAAAAGAAACACACACACACACACACACACACAGCCACACATACATAAACACACACTCAGACACACACACACACACACACACAGCCACACATACATAACACACACTCAGACACACACACACACACACACACACACACACACACACACAGACACACACACACACAGGCACACACACACACACACACACTGACACACACACACATACACACGCACGCACACACAGAGACACACTCACACACACATACACAAACACACACACACAGACACTGACACACACACAGACACACACACACATACACAAACACGCACAAACACACACACTCCAACACACACATACACAACACACACACACACATACACAAACACACACACACACATACACACGCACGCACACACAGAGACACACTCACACACACATACACACACACACACACACACTCCGTTATTTAAATAAGCAACCTTTAGGATATCACATTCTCATTATATCAGTAATTGCTACATCGTCTTCAGCAGATTACAGACCTCCCCCCCCTTTTTATCATATGGGTGCTAGAAGGCGGTGGCTGAGGATCTACATATCCTGGGAATGACGTTAAACTCTATCTGATGGTGAGGTTCCAGTTCTGGAGGTTTGGGGAATGTGGAGCACCCCTTCATCACCTTTGCTCCCAGATTCACTCTGACCCAGAGCGGTAGTACCTGTTAGGGTTCCATCTATGGGTTAAATAGAAAATAGTATGTATTTTCATGTCCTGGGTATGACAAACTCTAACTGATGGCGAGGTTCCAGTTCTGGAGGTCTGGCGAATATGGAGCACCCCTTCATCACCATTGCTCCCAGGTCCACCCTGACACAGAGTGGTAGTACCTGTTAGGGGTTCCATCTATGGGTTAAATAGATAAATCTACAATATTCCTTTTACTTATTTAATTTTAGTATGATTGTAATAAATAGACCTAATTCTTTTATCCATACTTGGTCATTCCTTGCAATCATATATATATATATAATATATATATATATATATATATATAATAATATATTATTTACCAACCCCTCCGCACGAGCAGGATGTGACACAAGGTCAATTTCTTAAGCAGAGTTTAACAGATTTGAATTCAGAGTTTTCCTTCTCCTAGACTGGTTGCCTAGCCATGGTTAAACAGCCCAGTCTGCCCAGCTATTTACCCATAGCTGGAGGGAGAGTAGGATTCATACCTTTCCCAAGGGTATTAGCGCTAAGTGAAATGCAATTAGCACGTCCAGGATTTGAACTCGGGGCGACGAGTCCATTTCCCATGACTTTAACCATTACACCACGCGCTTCCTTTCAATCATATAAATCTATTTAAGATGCACCTAAAGCGCAAAAACAATAAGTTTTAAATTAAACTTAAATTTAATTTGTTAAAAATTGAACTAAAACAATTTGAATACCTATCAAGCGTGAATAGGACCAAACGTTTTCGGCATAAAATAACCCAACAAGGGTTGACATGCCGTAAAATCCAACAAACCAAAGATTCTTGATACTTGTTGACCGTACTTCGTATTTTGCCCATATAATAGGAATACAATATAATAACCCCCAGGGCCGGGTTAGCTCAGTTGGCAGAGCGTTCGGCTAGAAACGACAAGGTTCCTAGTTCGATACCGGCCCTCGCCAACTCAGCGTATGAGTAGCACATGGATCTGTGCGGTAAAGTAAGGAGCTGATGGAAGGTGTGGCGCTCCGTCTCAGATGCTAAAAACAATCTCCTTGGTCTAGCGCTATTGAAAAGGGGATAGACTCCCTCGCTGACTGGCTGATACCGACTTTAGGCCGCCCCGACGACTTTACTTACTTTTACTTTATATATTCGGATTTGATGTATTCCAAGATAGTTAACAAATTAGTCTCGCAGATCTATTACTACTGAATAGCGAGCTAGATTCTTGCAGGAGTCCCAATACTTTCGACCTTGTGCCACATCCTACCCGTGTCAAACGGGTTAGGTAAACACCTACTGGTTGTTTCATCGTGGTGTAATAGCGAGTTCAATCCTTGCTAGAGTCCCGATACTTTCGACGTTGTACCACATCCTCGCTGGATGCCCCATACTTGCGACCTTGTGCCACATCCTACCCGTGTCGGACGGGTTGGGTAAACACCTACTGAGGGTTTCATCTTGGAGTAATAGTTAACAAGCTAGTCTCACAGATCCATAATTACTGAATAGCAAGCCCATTCCTTGCTGGAGTCCCAATACATTCGACCTTGTGCGACATCCTCACTGGCTGCCCCATACTTGCGATGGTTGATTCGTCGTGGTGTAATAGCGAGTTCAATCGTTGCTAGAGTCCCAATACTTTCGACGTTGTGTCACATCCTCGCTGGATGCCCTATACTTGCGACCATCATGGTATCATAGTTAACAAGGTAGTCTCGCCGATCCATTATTACTGAATAGCGAGCTCAATCCTTGCTGGAGTCGCACTACTTTCGACCCTGTGCCACATCCTACTCGTATCGAATGGGTTGGGTAAATGATTAGCGAATTTGTTCCTCTCTGTTATGTCCAAATAACCTTGAAATAATTTTCTCTTGGAAATTCACATCCTGAAAATTCCCTGATTGCTTCATTACCAGATATAACCTGTCCTCGTTATATTAAATAGAATCTATTTACCCCCTCCCCTACGAGGGCAGGATGTGACACGGGGGTCAAGCTTAACGCGAAACTCTCATTGAGGTGGCTATAAAAATTAATCATATCCCTCGGCATTCCGTTAATGGGGCACTCCAAGACTCAAAATTTAGACCTTGATTTTGACCCTTTAATATCAGTTGAAATTTAATGTCTGTGGGGCAAGGATTGCCTGCCCCCCACACACAAAGACCGAGCGATATGATTATATCCTTATATGTCAAAATAGGAATCGCATGGTGTAATGGTTAAAGTCATGGGAAATGGACTCGTCGCCCCGAGTTCAAATCGTGGATGTGCTAATTGCATTTCACTTAGCGCTAATACCCTTGGGAAAGGTATGAATCCTACTCTCCCTCCAGCTATGGATAAATAGTAGGACAGACTGGGCTCTTTAACCATGGCTAGGTACCCAGTCTAGGAGAAGGAAAACTCTGAATTCAAAACTGCTTAATAAATTGACCTTGTGTCGCATCCTGCTCGTGCGGAGGGGTTGGTAAATATATATATGTCAAAATATGATTTACTAAGTTAGTTTTATTTCAGTTGTAATAGATAATGGGACTCTCCGACCCGCTGAGGACGCATTCTTAACATAATGCAGGTGAGATGTGTGTACCCAACCCGTTCGCCATGGGCAGGATGTGACAAAAGGTCACAATAATGGGGCAATCAGTGAGGAACGAATTCGCTAAACAGTTGTGTTTTGAAGGTGATCCAAGCTCGCTCTCTCTTCAGCGTTCCTCTGGTCTCTCTTATTGCTGCTGGGCACCTCTGTATGCTATCTCTACCCAAGCACTCTCTCTCATCTGCTCTCTACTGTGTTACATCGTAGCTTAGTTTATCTTTTAAAAAAAAAAACCTATAACCGCCTTTCCTTGTCTGTTGTTCATCTATTCTGTGTAAATAGTTAGGGCAGACTAAGACATCTTTAACCTTTGGACCTGTGTCTGTATATAGCGATCGTTTTTAGAGGAAAACTCTGAATTCTAAGCCTGTTTTGATTGTTAAAACCGCTTTTAAAAATTGGACCTTATGCACCTCTTGTTGAATGTTGAGGGGGCGGGGGGAAACATAGCGGAGTCTATTGTCTCCGCATTCTATAACCGGTAAACTTATACGTTAACTTAGCCCTCCCCTCGGGAGTCACCATGCAACATCCGGGAGTTTTCTTCGTTTCTACATCATTGAATGTCTGCACTAAAGTGAACTCTTCGTAGATAACACAGAGAAATTTTCTCAAAATTTAAACGACTGCTTTTTTTTCCACGCATGAACTGAACTTCGTTTTAATGATGTTTTCCTTGAAAAAAAAAATTCGTTCGAGGAAGATTCAAAGAAGAAATAGAAGAACCAGGAAGAACCCAAAAAAAGAAGAGATTATAGAAATATTAAGAGTGAAGGTGATTTTGTAATCAAGGAGCATTGGAACCAATTCCAATAGATTTCTTTCACCACAGACAACACACCTACACCCCTCTCTCGCCTCTCATCTCTCTCCTCTGCTCGCCGTCTCTCTCTCTCTCTCCCTCCATTCTCTCCCTCGTCCCTTCATCATCGCCAGCGCCCATCGTCCATTTTCTCCCGACACGTCATCCTCTCTCTCTCACACACACACATACACACCATTTAAATCTGTCACCTCGCCGTTTTCTCTCTCTCCTCTCTCTCTCTCTCTCTCTCTCTCTCTCTACTCTCTCTCTTCAATACCGCCTCTCCCACCCGCCCGTCGTCCCTTACGCCTGCAAACTCTCTCTTCTCTCTCTCTCACTCACTAACACTCACTTCCACGATCTCAATCCTCTCTTATTTTCTCGTATCACTTCGAATACCTCATTTCTCTTTCTCACCTCTTTCTTGCTCGACTTTCCCGTCTCTCTTCTTCTCCCTCTCTCCTCTCTCTCTCTCTCCCTCCCCCTCACCCGCACAAGACCCTCTCTCTCTCTCCTCCCCTCTCTCCTGCTACTCTCTCTCTGTCTCTCCTTCTTCTCTCTCTTGCCCATTCTCTTTTTCTTTCTCAACGAATTCCCACTAATTATCTTGTCCTTTTTACACTGTAATGATACTCTCACTTATCCTTCCCTGTTCTCTCCACAATTGGTATATATCTTTGTCTCTTTCTTTCATTTCTTTCTACTGTTTCTCTCCTTTCTCTGTTCTACACGTGCTACTCTCCTCTCCTTCTCTCCTGACTCCTCTCTCTCTCTGCTCTCTCCTCTCATCTCCTCTCTCCTCTCTCCTCTAGTGCATTCACTTTGTCTCTCTCTCCACCAATTCCTACTCTCTTTCTTTGTTAGTATATATTATATTACCTTATATCAGACTTTTCTCTCACCAATTTATATATCTTTGTCTCTTTCTTTTTCTTTCTCTCTCTCTCTTTCTTGTTCTCTCTCTCTCTCTCTCTCTCTCTCTCTCTCTCTTCTCTCTCTCTCTCTCTCTCTTTACCACACCACACACACACACACACAAAGCACAAACACACCCACTCACTCAGCTCACTCATTAACTCACATAAACTCTCTTTATTTTTCGTATCACTTTCTATTCTCTTTCTCCTCTTTCTTTGCTCGCTTTTCCTGTCTCTCTCTCTCCTCTCTCTCTCTCCTCTCTCCTCTCTCATCTCTCTCTCCTCTCTCTCTCTCGCCATTCTTTTTCTCTCTCTCCACAATTACCTATCTCTTTCTTTATATCTTACTATATCTACACTTTTCTCTCACAATTTTATGATATCTTTGTCTCATTCTTTCATTTTTCTTTCTCACTGTCCTTTTGCTTGTCTCTCATCTGTCTCGTCTCTCCTCTGCGTCCCTAAACTCTGATCTGCTCTTCTGTCCTGTCTGTCCTCTCTCTCTCTCTCTCTCTCTCTCTCGTCCTCTCTCCTCTCTCTCTCCTCTCTTCTCGCATTCCTTCTCTTCCTACCCACAATTCCCTATCCCCACTTTCTTTCTTACATATATCTCCACATTTTTCATGCTCCACCACATTATATAATCATTCAGTCTCATTCTCCATTTTCCTTTCTCCTCCTCTCATCTCTCTCTCTTCTCTTCTCCTCTCTCTCTCTCCTTCCTACTCTTCTCTTCTGCCATTCTTTTCTCTCTCACAATCCCTATACCTCTTCTTTTATATCTATCTTGCATATTCTCTTACACATTATATATATACTTGTCTCTTTTCTTTTCTCTTTTCTTGTTCTTCTTCTCTGTCTCTGTCTCCTGTTTGTTCTCTCTCTCCTCTGACTGCATATACACATATTGTATACTATATACCATCATTACCCCCTTTCTCTCTCGACTCTCTCTCTCTCTCTCATCTACTCTCTCTTCTTCTCTCTTCTTTGTTTATCTCTCTCTCTTCTCCTCTCTCTTCTTCTCTCTCTCTCTTTTTACCAAAAGTCTCATTTCTCTCTACCAAAGACTTCTCTCTCTCTCATCTCTACCCAAGGACTCTCTCGTCTCTCGTCTTCTCTCTCTTTCTCTCTCTTCTCTCTCTTATCTCTCTACTCTTCCTTCTTCTACTCTCCTCTTTCACACACTCCTACATTCACTCACTCACTCAGCTAAACTCACACAACTTAATCTCTCTCAATTGGTTCTTATCACTTTCTATTTCTCTTTCTCCTTTTATTTTTGCTCTCTCTCTCTCTCTCTCTCTCTTTCTCTCTCTATCTCTCATCTCTCTCTCTTTACTATATATATATACTATATAAAGAATAAATAGAGAGAGAGAGAGAGAGGAGAGAGCAGAAAGAAGAGAAAGTGATATAGAAAGTGATGGAAAATGAGAATTATATTATATATATATATATATATATTAATATAAATAATATATAATTCAGTCTCTCTCTCTCTCTCTCTCTCTCTCTCACATAGTAAAGTAACTGATATAGCTTAACTTATATTATTATATATATATATATATATATATTGTCTTGCTTTTCAGGGAGATTTCACGAAACAAGAAGAACTCTTCACGATAGCAGAAGATTATAGACATATTTAAACATGAAGAATACGAGGCAGTTGGACCACTTTCCACATGATCTTTTGAAAAGGAATAACTAACAACATAAACCTGATGCAGCGAGGCACGTATGAGTAAATCTTTTCCAAACAACCTGTTCTTCGCCTAACAAAATAAGAAAAGTCTGGATAAATTTCTATTGCTTCTCCCAAACATAATTTCAATCCCACTTTCTCAGCTTACATAATTTAGATCATTGATTCCTCCCGCTGGAACCAACAACCTTGGGTTGAGTTTTTTTCTTAGAATGAATTTTTACGTAACAACATTATCAGGAAAACGGGACATTACACTGTGTCTTTTCTTGTAAATATCTTATTAACTCCCATCATTCAATACGCTAGACTTGATTATTACGGGGATGAGGCGCTCTCATAATCTATAAATATTACACTGTAGAAGTCACGACCCGTTCAGCTAATTACAGTTGAAGCTCTCTCGTATTCTTTACTGCATCTACAACACCCGTAAATTTGGGCTGACGTAATTTTACTACTTCTACTGTAAATGTAATGTTTACAGTCCTAATTTCGGAGCGCCAATCAAACAGGTTTATGTCGTATTGTAGTAGCGCCGGTCAGCTAAAGTGTCACACCACAAGCAAGCACATACAGAGTAGTGAGTTTCCGAAAGAAAGAAAACTCACAAAAACAAGCATACCGTGAAAGATTCACTCAGGTAGGTTGCAGATCAGGCAAGCAAAAGGCGGTGCTTTATAATTTTATGTATTAAATCGCCAACTTATACAAAACGATAAGGGAAAGGAATTACATGTTTCTCTTCTTTCTGTAAAACCTATATTAACCCTTTCAATACGGTAGACTGTTGACTATGACCGGCGCACAATGAGGGCTTATTATATTATACACATGCAATGTACATCATCGTAATATTTTTAAGTTGAGAGTTATTCTTTCTTCGAATTGGTCCTACTCCGCCCTGTCCTGGCCTGTGTGACGTGTGTCCTACAGAAATGCCTTCCGACCTGCACCCTTACAAGAGACAAGGTAAGACTTCCCCCCAATGGGTCCGCCACCCTCGTTGTGTCGTGAAGTAACCATCGCCGCCCAGCCTACGCCAACCGTGATGCTTAAGGATTTACAGAAACCCAGGTGGCCACTAATGAGCTGTCTCATTGACTTGCAATACTCATCCTTTGGCCCTTAACTCTTGGGCTACAGACGAGCGGTCGGATTAGAGGCCACACCTCCGATCAATCGCCTCTGGTCAGGTCATGACCCCATAGCACCTAATATGATTGCCCAACCCTATTGCCCTTATGACAACGCCCCCACACCTCCTTTTCGCTTATCAA
This sequence comes from Doryteuthis pealeii, assembly GCA_023376005.1. Classification (NCBI taxonomy): domain Eukaryota; kingdom Metazoa; phylum Mollusca; class Cephalopoda; order Myopsida; family Loliginidae; genus Doryteuthis; species Doryteuthis pealeii. The sequence continues at coordinate 9,929,905 of CM042172.1, read as the reverse complement.
TATGGGTGCATATCGAGCGGCAGTGGTGAGCTGCGGGGTCTACATGTTCCCTGGGAAATGACGTTAAGCTCGCTATCTGGATGTATGATGGCTTCAGTTCCTAGGTACGGTCCTTAGGAAGTGGAGCACCCATTTATTCTCATATCGCCCATCTGCCGACTCCCGGTCCCACTCTGAAGCCCGGTAGTTGGATAGTACCTCCGTTAGATGTCGCCATATCTCATGGATTAAATAGAAATTACTGAGTTTATACATACCACATAACCTTATAAACCAAAGCTGTGAAAAAAAAAAAAACACAAGAAAAAAAAACAAAAAAAACAAGAATAAAATAAACAAAAAAAAAAATTTGTATGTATCCATTTAAAAATGAAATTACTCTTTAAACACTATGTTTAGCACCTTAAATCCATTTCCTTTTATTTACCACAGATGACAGAAGCCTCTTACTTCAGCGAGTGCCATAAAAATAACCAAACGGGTCGACCTGCCGTTTTCAGAAAAGTACTGTCCATACCAACCAAAGTCTGAAAATCACCTGAAATTGGCTAAAGACCCATTATAATTGGGCAGGAAACGTAATTTTGACCTAACATTCACTGTAAATGTTAACGTTACGCGTCCTCATTTCGGTCTGTAGCGTAATCAGAGCGGTCCCATAAAAGGTTATGTCGTATTATCGTAGTAGGCCGCGGTCACAAGCTCAATTAGAGTCACACACATAAGCAGCAATAAGTAGTACTCCGGTTTCGAAAGAAAGAAAGAAAAGAAACCATAACTGTAGTTTGCAAGCGAGGCTTTCATATTATCCTGACATTTTTTGGCCTTAGGCAAATTAACTAATGATAAGCGAGAGAAGAAGGAACAAATAAGAGAATCGATAAAGCGTTTTCAAATATGGTGATGAGCCAATACAGGAATAAACGACGACTTTGACTCCGTACTTAGGCAACGTGCAACCCCGGAACCGGAGAATGAGGCTGGCAACCGGACAAGTCAGGGTATTGACCCAGCTAGCATCGTCCGGTGACCTGTGGATAACGATACTAGAACAAGTTGTACTCGGTCTCTTTCTTTGCTATCGGTAATACGCCTAAGTCGGGAACGGGCACGGCGTCTCTGACCAAACGGAGCAAGAGTGAAACGCTCTCTCTCCCCCTCCCTGCCTTTCTCCTCCGATACAGCACACGAGAACGAACCCTACCCTGGAAATAAGGCTAGCAGTGTGCTGACGACATATTTCTTCGTGTTATAATTTCTATCAACACCATTTTATAGCACTGTGAATTTGGAGGCACGATGGACGAGACCCGCCATATACAATTAATACACCGCCCGCCCGCCGGACTTACTGGTTATAGTTTTGGTCCCAAGAAAAAAAAGGACAAACGTTTACTTATATTCATTTTGGTACCGTGAAAATTATATACCCACCCACGGCGAGACAAACTACGAAAGAATAGTGGGTGCAGATAGGTCAAAGAGGAGGTTTATGTTCTCGGCTCGCGCTCCTGGGGTACTTTCCAGCAAGGAGAGATATAGGTTAATCATTTCTCATCATAATATTCCATTTACCGCAATGTTACCACTACTCGCCAACTCCTACCACGGCCTCTGTCAACCCCTCTCACCCCCCTAGCGAGAGTTACCGAAAAGTTCATGCCTGTCTACCTGTCGTGACGTACACTCCCAGCTGAAACAAAAAAGAAATGCACAGTCTCCTTTACTTCCGCTTGTGTGAATCCCGGGATAGGGAGAGCGACATATCCCCGGATTTCCGTACTCTCAGCCTGCAGAAAATTTGGACTATTCTAAGATTCAGGGATCATGAGCTGGACTTAACTATATTTGAGCTGCTAAGATCGTATATTACCATCCAGAGAATAGCTTTTCTTTTCTTCTCTCTCTCATCCTCTCTCCTCTCTCTCTCTCCTCTCGTCCTCCATCTCGTCGACCCAGAAAAAACATGATTACCGTTTATCCACTTATCAATTCTAAATCTTATCTATGAATGAATGGATGCATCCCTGATCGCATCTCTCATATACAAATAACGATGTAATACTCCGTATATCTGGATCCCAGTGACTACTTTAGAGAACGGGCTCGAAATTGGTTACCGACGCTACACAAATCTTAGATTCATTAGAGGTTCTGTATATACAAGCGCGACCTGGGAGGCCTGGAAGGATATCTATGCTGCTGTGTACCCATTATAATCCTTTTCAATGTAAGTAATAATACAAAGCCGACTTATTCCATTTCTCACTCGGTGTGTGATTTTGTATCCCCAATGCCCCAAGTCTACTGCCAATGAACGAGCCGAGAGAATATAATACCGCTGAACCAGTCCAGAACAGTGACCTTTTACTACTTTGCCACGTGACGCTTCCCTCGCACTCAATATCAGAAAACGCCGCTGCTCGCTCTGTGACTGACTCATTCCTAAAATATCTCCATGCTAATTCTACACATGATTCCTTAATAACTACCTCGCTTAACAAAGCCTCCTATCGCTAATTTACACAGTAACTATTACATTTTCCTGCGTCTCCCAAACTTTTTTTCTATTAATTCTCACATCAAGCTCTTATAAATTTGCGGCTCCCAACGCTCTTATTTGGCTGTTTGCTGCAGCCTGTTTAATACATTCAGACTCATAGCACGATTTCACTTACAATGCTCTGAGCCCTTATATTCTGGACTGAGCTCATATTACTATTCTACCCCGACCAGTCCACAGTAAAATACCCTATATTTTGTGTGATGCCCCTCCATACCCGCGCCGGCTGTGTCGATTTACGGTGTTACATCGTGTTATAATCTCGATTCCTAGAACCACGAGACATTCGCCGTCCGACACGATTTGTCGAAATACCCTGACGAACTCAGCAGCGTGAGGCGCTACTCTAAGCTGCCCCCGATACGTGCTGCACCCCCGGTGAGCCAGTCCATCCATTAATTATATTGGACTCAAGAGAGACAGGGCGGGGTCATATAGAATAATTACACATATTCACACGTACAATGCCCGATCGCAATCAAATGCTCTGCTCAATATCTACCCCTGCTTATAACTCGTACGTGGGCTGAGACTACCCAACGTTCATTACGATATTCCCAAATTCCTATAATTTGTACTGAGCTCTATTTTACTACATGCTCTAGGCCCTATAATTCGGACTGAGAGCGCAGTTTTACTATTTCACAATAATCCCTATAATTCGTACTGAGCTCTGTTAACTACATGCTCTAGGCCTATTAATTAGGACTGAGTGTAATTTTACTATTCATAATAATCTCCTATAATTCGTACTGAGCTCATATTTACCACATGCTCTAGGCCCTTTAATTCGGATTGAGCGTAGTTTTACTACTTTACAATAATACCTATAATTCGCACTGAGCGTATTTTACTAACGCTCTAGACCTATAATTAGGACTGAGCGTAGTTTTACTATATCTATTCAATGAATCCTCATAATTCGTATTGAGACTCGTTTTTTACTACATGCTTAGGCCTATAATCGAACCTGGGCCTAGGTTTTACCTATTCACAATGATCCCTATAATTCGTAACTGAGTTCTATTTTCACTACCAGAATGCCTCTACGCGCCCTATAAGTTAGGACTCGAGTGTAGTTCTTACTACTTCACAACTAACCGCTATAATTCGTACATAAAGCTCTCGTATATTTATACATGCTCTAGTCTCTATCAATTCGAACTGTGCGTAGTTTTATAACTATCTTTCCACACGCTACATCCCATAATGCCGTATCGACAGTGACTGTATGTTTCGCACTCACCATGAATCAATCTGGGTCCCTATACATCTCATGAAATGACCGCGACGCGCAAGTGGCTGAACCTTTCGTACAGATCCCCATTTCCATTTTGTCGCAAGACTCTTCACCTTTCGCACTGGACTACCATTTACGAATTCACTTGAGTAACACAGCACTCCCTTAAATCGGTCCTGAGCCTGTTATCATTTATATACCCATGCGCTGCCTGTAGATCCTTAATGAATTCGCCGTCTGAGGTCAATTTTATCTGTATTCTACGTAAGCCCATAAATTTTGGACTGGACTTGTACTTTCAGCTGAATATAAGGAAATTGAAAACTTTCGAATACATGGCTTTTTTTCCAAAAGAACACATGTTGTATCACTCTCTTCTTTGATATGCGTCCAGCTCTGAACATGTATATATGTTCGTGAGCCGTCCCGTTCGTGGCCTTTACTGGACTCTAGCCAACTAAAGAGGTCTCGAACCTGCATCTATACATTACTACTAAACCTAGTAATTCTCTCTTCCCTTGGACCCTACTTACACTTGTGACCGCGCATTCCTTACCGCTGAGAGGACACGGGTCTTGGGAACTACCCTACTGGCGGTCCACTTCGTGGCTGTCCAATGTGTTAGCCAAAAGCTAGGGTCTCGCAGATGACATCTTACTGAAGACACATAGGAGTTCAATCCTTAGTACCTGACAGTCCCAATACTTACGAATATGCACACTATTGGAATGCTCGGATCGTCCTGCGCGAATGGAGATGGTCTGCGCGATACTTACACTATACGTGGTACGTTTATTGCTCGGTCGGAAATAGTTACAGCTAGTCTCTCAGTATCCACTGCCTACTGGCAACGAAGTGTAGCGAAGTTCGAACATCCTTGCTAGAATCGAGGGCTCTTCCGCTCACATGCTTCGCGTACTATGGTCCACTCCGTACGTGAAGTGGGTTGGTAAACCACTTACTGGGCAGTCCTTTGATTGTAGATATCACAAGTTAACTCTCCGCAGATCCATTACTACTGTGCGATAAGCGAGTTCAATCCTTATGCGAAATCATCCCTATACTTTACTATCTTTGCCACATCCTCGCCCGCTGGCGATACGGGTTAGGTAAATATCTTACANTCTTTTTTAAAACTATTTTCATATCCATGCCTATCCTTCGGTAAACTTACACTTTCCAAATTTAACTAACTAAACAAATGAAATTATCTCAGTTATGGACTTGTGAATGAATAAATCTGACTCATAATAAAGACAGATTAAATACTACACCTAACAAATCCTAACCACCTCCCGTTCTAAGCTGAGCGATTTGCATTTGTTTGCCATTTTTAACACTATAATAGGTGATTAAAGTTCTCATATCTCTGCGAATTCTTAGAATTGATAGTTTTCTTTTGTATCAATGAATTCTACGCATCAAAATCTATCAGAAAAACCAAATATATCGAAACTTTAAATACTTTCAAAAATAGGTGATTTATTCTGGACCTATAAGGGGGGGTCCTTACGGAAATTCGATAAAAGCGACACTGTCAATTTTCATGAAATTTGTGATATTGAGTCACTATAAAGTCTTTTTTAAATATTCATATCACTGCCAATCCTTCAAACTTACATTTCCTTTAAAATCAATGAATTCTATGAATGAAAATCTATCAAAAAAGACAATTAAATACACACCTAGAATTTTAACGACATTGTAGATTTTTAACACTATAATAGGTGATTAAAGTTCTCATATCTCTGCGAATTCTTAGAATTGATAGTTTTCTTTTGTATCAATGAATTCTACGCATCAAAATCTATCAGAAAAACCAAATATATCGAAACTTTAAATACTTTCAAAAATAGCTGATTTATTCTGGACCTATAAGGGGGGGTCCTTACGGAAATTCGATAAAAGCGACACTGTCAATTTTCATGAAATTTGTGATATTGAGTCACTATAAAGTCTTTTTTAAATATTCATATCACTGCCAATCCTTCAAACTTACATTTCCTTTAAAATCAATGAATTCTATGAATGAAAATCTATCAAAAAAGACAATTAAATACACACCTAGAATTTTAACGACATTGTAGATTTTTAACACTATAATAGGTGATTAAAGTTCTCATATCTCTGCGAATTCTTAGAATTGATAGTTTTCTTTTGTATCAATGAATTCTACGCATCAAAATCTATCAGAAAAACCAAATATATCGAAACTTTAAATACTTTCAAAAATAGTGATTTATTCTGGACCTATAAGGGGGGTCCTTACGGAAATTCGATAAAAGCGACACTGTCAATTTTCATGAAATTTGTGATATTGAGTCACTATAAAGTCTTTTTTAAATATTCATATCACTGCCAATCCTTCAAACTTACATTTCCTTTAAAATCAATGAATTCTATGAATGAAAATCTATCAAAAAAGACAATTAAATACACACCTAAATTTTAACGACATTGTAGATTTTTAACACTATAATAGGTGATTAAAGTTCTCATATCTCTGCGAATTCTTAGAATTGATAGTTTTCTTTTGTATCAATGAATTCTACGCATCAAAATCTATCAGAAAAACCAAATATATCGAAACTTTAAATACTTTCAAAAATAGCTGATTTATTCTGGACCTATAAGGGGGGGTCCTTACGGAAATTCGATAAAAGCGACACTGTCAATTTTCATGAAATTTGTGATATTGAGTCACTATAAAGTCTTTTTTAAATATTCATATCACTGCCAATCCTTCAAACTTACATTTCCTTTAAATCAATGAATTCTATGAATGAAAATCTATCAAAAAAGACAATTAAATACACACCTAAATTTTAACGACATTGTAGATTTTTAACACTATAATAGGTGATTAAAGTTCTCATATCTCTGCGAATTCTTAGAATTGATAGTTTTCTTTTGTATCAATGAATTCTACGCATCAAAATCTATCAGAAAAACCAAATATATCGAAACTTTAAATACTTTCAAAAATAGGTGATTTATTCTGGACCTATAAGGGGGGTCCTTACGGAAATTCGATAAAAGCGACACTGTCAATTTTCATGAAATTTGTGATATTGAGTCACTATAAAGTCTTTTTTAAATATTCATATCACTGCCAATCCTTCAAACTTACATTTCCTTTAAAATCAATGAATTCTATGAATGAAAATCTATCAAAAAAGACAATTAAATACACACCTAGAATTTTAACGACATTGTAGATTTTTAACACTATAATAGGTGATTAAAGTTCTCATATCTCTGCGAATTCTTAGAATTGATAGTTTTCTTTTGTATCAATGAATTCTACGCATCAAAATCTATCAGAAAAACCAAATATATCGAAACTTTAAATACTTTCAAAAATAGTGATTTATTCTGGACCTATAAGGGGGGTCCTTACGGAAATTCGATAAAAGCGACACTGTCAATTTTCATGAAATTTGTGATATTGAGTCACTATAAAGTCTTTTTTAAATATTCATATCACTGCCAATCCTTCAAACTTACATTTCCTTTAAAATCAATGAATTCTATGAATGAAAATCTATCAAAAAAGACAATTAAATACACACCTAAAATTTTAACGACATTGTAGATTTTTAACACTATAATAGGTGATTAAAGTTCTCATATCTCTGCGAATTCTTAGAATTGATAGTTTTCTTTTGTATCAATGAATTCTACGCATCAAAATCTATCAGAAAAACCAAATATATCGAAACTTTAAATACTTTCAAAAATAGGTGATTTATTCTGGACCTATAAGGGGGGTCCTTACGGAAATTCGATAAAAGCGACACTGTCAATTTTCATGAAATTTGTGATATTGAGTCACTATAAAGTCTTTTTTAAATATTCATATCACTGCCAATCCTTCAAACTTACATTTCCTTTAAAATCAATGAATTCTATGAATGAAAATCTATCAAAAAAGACAATTAAATACACACCTAAATTTTAACGACATTGTAGATTTTTAACACTATAATAGGTGATTAAAGTTCTCATATCTGCGAATTCTTAGAATTGATAGTTTTCTTTTGTATCAATGAATTCTACGCATCAAAATCTATCAGAAAAACCAAATATATCGAAACTTTAAATACTTTCAAAAATAGGTGATTTATTCTGGACCTATAAGGGGGGTCCTTACGGAAATTCGATAAAAGCGACACTGTCAATTTTCATGAAATTTGTGATATTGAGTCACTATAAAGTCTTTTTTAAATATTCATATCACTGCCAATCCTTCAAACTTACATTTCCTTTAAAATCAATGAATTCTATGAATGAAAATCTATCAAAAAAGACAATTAAATACACACCTAAATTTTAACGACATTGTAGATTTTTAACACTATAATAGGTGATTAAAGTTCTCATATCTCTGCGAATTCTTAGAATTGATAGTTTTCTTTTGTATCAATGAATTCTACGCATCAAAATCTATCAGAAAAACCAAATATATCGAAACTTTAAATACTTTCAAAAATAGGTGATTTATTCTGGACCTATAAGGGGGGGTCCTTACGGAAATTCGATAAAAGCGACACTGTCAATTTTCATGAAATTTGTGATATTGAGTCACTATAAAGTCTTTTTTAAATATTCATATCACTGCCAATCCTTCAAACTTACATTTCCTTTAAAATCAATGAATTCTATGAATGAAAATCTATCAAAAAAGACAATTAAATACACACCTAAATTTTAACGACATTGTAGATTTTTAACACTATAATAGGTGATTAAAGTTCTCATATCTCTGCGAATTCTTAGAATTGATAGTTTTCTTTTGTATCAATGAATTCTACGCATCAAAATCTATCAAAAAACCAAATATATCGAAACTTTAAATACTTTCAAAAATAGTGATTTATTCTGGACCTATAAGGGGGGTCCTTACGGAAATTCGATAAAAGCGACACTGTCAATTTTCATGAAATTTGTGATATTGAGTCACTATAAAGTCTTTTTTAAATATTCATATCACTGCCAATCCTTCAAACTTACATTTCCTTTAAAATCAATGAATTCTATGAATGAAAATCTATCAAAAAAGACAATTAAATACACACCTAAAATTTTAACGACATTGTAGATTTTTAACACTATAATAGGTGATTAAAGTTCTCATATCTCTGCAAATTCTTAGAATTGATAGTTTTCTTTTGTATCAATGAATTCTACGCATCAAAATCTATCAGAAAACCAAATATATCGAAACTTTAAATACTTTCTCTGAAAATCTATCAAAAAAGACAATTAAATACACACCTAAAATTTTAACGACATTGTAGATTTTTAACACTATAATAGGTGATTAAAGTTCTCATATCTCTGCGAATTCTTAGAATTGATAGTTTTCTTTTGTATCAATGAATTCTACGCATCAAAATCTATCAGAAAAACCAAATATATCGAAACTTTAAATACTTTCAAAAATAGTGATTTATTCTGGCCCTATAAGCGACACTGTCAATTTTCATGAAATGTTTGATATTCAGTCACTATGAAGTGTTTTTTAAGTATTCATATCACTGCCAATTCTTCTACCTCTAATTTCATATATACTTGTCTGGTTTAGAATTATTTTCATTTCTGTCCATGTCTTGTAATATAAACTTCAGTCTTTTAATCTAAACTGTTTAAAGATTAATTTAATCTATCACTGATATTGAGGACTCTTTATCTATAAATATAATTAACATATATATATATATATATGTATGTATGTGTGTGTGTGTGTGTGTGATGGATGGTGGTAAGGAATACAACTTTGATCTATTCTGAATAAAATACTACCAAGCAGGTAATTTGAAAAAACCTTTATGAAAATAAAACCATCCAGGATTTTACATTTCCTAAAATGTACTCAAAAATATGAGTAATTGAACAATAGTTAAAATATATACATATATACATTTGTTTTCTACCAAACTATTGCCACGAATCCAAAACTTAGTCGGCATTAAATGACCTACCGAGGTTGATATGCTGTAAAACAAAACAAACAAACTAGGTGGGGTTAGGGTCAGAACAGGTAGTTTGAGGAGCTGGATAATTTTGCTTATTTTACAAGCTTCATATGGACATGTGCAACTTCTTTTTCTTTTCTTTTTTCTTTTCTTTTTCTTTTCTTTTTTTTTTTCCTTTTTTTTTTTTCTTTTCACAGATGCCTAAAATTGTTATCTGTATTTTTTAACCAAAATTTAATTAAATTAATTTTAATTAAAGATTATTTTTTATAAATAGCCAACAATGATAGTTATTATTTAAGATATAATATTAAACTGAAGCAAGCTGATGACATTTTGCTAGTATACTTTAAAAGTAATGTGTGTACAATGAATTATATTAGATACTTCTAAGATTTAAGATAAGTAAAAATATAGAGAAATTTCGAAGATAAGTAAATGAATGAATAGAATTATAGAACACAAACTTCACAAATAATTATTTATACTTCCTAGTCGATAAAGGACTAAAAATACAAAAACAACACTCCACTGTGTCTAGAAATTTCTATACACAGTGGAGGGTCTTAAATGGCATGTTTAAATTACATTTGCAGACGTGACCATGCTGGCAATTTCTATCACTTTTCAGTTAAGGATATTGAAATTTTATATTACTACTACGGACTTATGCCAGCGCCTTCTTTCTAAGATATCTTAGAGGGCCTTGCTCTTGCCCCTAGGGGACTGTCAGCAGCAGCAGCAGCACCCATCATCATCACCGTCAGGGGTGATCTCTAAAAATAGCCCTGACCATTAGTAATTCTTCCTCTTTCTAGTTGTAACCCTTCTGAAGGTCAGTTCGGGGACCGGCACTCACGCGTCCCTCTCCCCTTGGCGAATCCTTCTGACTACTACAGGTAAGAGCTTTGCTCTATCTCTCCCTACGAACTAGGTTACTGATAGTAAAAACCCACGACGGACCTTACTACCATGTTACCAAACCCGGCTTCTAAAGAGAGATAGCTGTCTTTGACCCATGACGGCTGACAGCCAATTACCAATATCACCAGGATAACAACTGAGGGAGCCGACGAACTAATTTGCAACAACGGAGAAGCTTCACACTTTGATACCTTTGCAGTCAATAGGCTGCTAGCAGAATAAACTTTTGCAACCTTAAACTACCTTAAACAAACCCATAATAACATTACGGCTTATACCTAAATGAGGAGGTGCCGCTAGCTTCTAAAGGAAGTTCTTAAACCTCGCGAAGCTTGTCCGAACTAAACCAGAACTTTTCTTCTTCTCTTGTTGTACCTTTTATGTGCATATTTATATATTAAACCTGTTGCATTTTGATTTCGTTGTACTCTCGTTCCTTAATGTCATAATCTGCCTTTTGCCTTCTGCTTACCACCCTTCGTTAACCATTAATTTTTATAAGGAATATGATTTGATTTTATTGTTATTAATTTTTCTTACTAATTCCTACCTGTTCTTTTAGTTAAGTTTGCCTTATCCGACTGCCATGTCACCAAGTGCTAACCAGGGTTCTCTCCTCCACAGTTTTTTTTCTTTTTACCAAAGCTACTAAGAGATATATACAAAAGTCTGGATTTCGGACACCTCAAAACAGGATTTTTGTAAGTCTTAAACGGCATGTTGACATAAGTCAATTATATAATCCAACAGCGCTGGTATAACCACACATGTACATGAACGAGCGGGTTTCACGTATACATGTGTATAAACACAGTGAACATCAGAACTACCCTGATGCCTCTAGTGGACTTATCCTGCACCCCCACCCCAAAAAAAAATTGAACTGAAGGTACTGCTGCTTATCTGATACACAAATGCAAAATATACCATAGCCCCAACCTCAATTCTTTTTCAGGAACACCGATAGTAGTAAGATTGGGGTACTTACTACTCGCATTAATAGGGGCCGGATTAGCTCAGTCGGTAGAGTGTTCGGCTAGAAACCACAAGGTTCCTAGTTCGATACCGGTCCCCGCCAACTCAACGTATGAGTAGCACAGGGATCTGTGCGGTAAATTAAGGAGCTGATGGTAGGTGTGGCGCTCCACTTCAGATGCTAAAACAATCTCCTTGGTCTAGCGCTATTGAAAAGGGGATAGACTCCCTCGCTGACTGGCTGATACCGACTTTAGGCCGCCCCGTCGACTTTACTTACTTTACTACTCGCATAAATCCCCAAATGGGTTTGAATGGGCTCTTTAGCCTTGGTCGGCAACCCGTCAACTCAAAAGTCCGACACAGAACCTCTGTTGCCTTCAAGGAAAGGCTAGGGGAGTAAACCCCGAAAATAAATCAGGAGCTGGAGTTCCTAAGGTGGTGTGATGCTGAAATCCAGTGCTACCCATTAACTCCTGCGACACTACCGTTGCCAAACTGCATTGGTCCCTTACCTTTCCTTTAGGTCACAGCGGCGGTGTGGAGAGGGGGGATTTGCTGCACGGGCAACAGCTCATCCTCCATACGAACCCGCCCAGGCTATGTAGTTCAAGTTAACAAAAACCATGACACTACTCCATAGTCTCTCGCAGACGGAAGGACGCCATTATATATCAGTGACATATACATAGCATAGGAAGCGCGTGGTGTAATGGTTAAAGTCATAGGAAATGGTGTCGTCACCCCGAGTTCAAATCCTGGACGTGGCAATTGCATTTCACTTAGCGCTAATACCCTTGGGAAAGGTGTGAATTCTACTCTCCCTCCAGCTATGGGTAAATAGTAGGGCAGACAGCTCTTTAACCTTGTCTGGCAGAAGGAAAACTCTGAATTCAAACCAGTTGCACTCCGCTTAAGAAATTGACCTTGTGTCACATCCTGCTCGTGCGGGGGAGTTGGTAAATATATATACATAGCTATTCTTTGCAGTTAAGGACATTCATATAACCACTTTGATATTGTCATTTTGGCTTTGGTCATAAAAAGATTGTCAGAAAAATTGAAAAACAAAGTATTCCAAAAGAGATGAATTTATTTTTGATGGTGAAGTCGATGATTAAATGTTTTGGTTTATATCAAACAATGAAGACTTTCCATATACTCTCTTAAACCTACTCCCTCCCTCCCCCATCTCTCTCTCTATATATATATATATATATATATATATATATATATATATATATATATCTGTGTGTGTGTGAGTCTCTCTCTTTCTCTCTTTCTTTGTTTATCTATCTCTTACCAAGACCTCTCTCTCTCTCTCTCTCTCTCTCTCTCTCTCTCTCTCTCTCTCTCTCTCTCTCTCTCTCTCTCTCTCTCTTTACCAAAA
>CM042172.1:9896835-9911835 GCA_023376005.1 Doryteuthis pealeii | reverse complement strand
GAAATGTATCAGCCTCTTTTTGCTTTCGGACGCCTAGGGGAACGGACGGGTCTCTGGACCCTAGTATGGGAGTCACAGTAGTTTAACAGTTTCTCTCTCTCTCTCTCTCTTTCTCTCTGCCTTTCCTCCTCTCCGATACATCACACGAGACGAACCTACCCTGGAAATAAAGGCTAGCAGTTGTGACGACATATTTCTCGTGTTATAATTTCTATCAACACCATTTTAGCACTGTGAATTTGGAGGCACGTGGACGAGACCCGCTATACAATATACACCGCCGCCGCCGCCTTACGGTTATAGTTTTAGTACCAAGAAAAAAAAGGACAACGTTACTTATATCATTTTGGTACCGTGAAAATATACCACAACGTACACAACATACGAAAGAATAGTGGGTTGCAGATAGGCAAAAGGGGTTGTTTATTTCTCGCTCGCTCCGTGGGGTCTTTCCAGAGAGGGAGAGTAGGTTAATCATTTCTATCATAAATTCCATTCATTACCACTATCTCGCAACTTACGGCCTGTCAACCCCCCCCCCTAGCGGAGTACGAAAAGTCGAGTCTCCTCGTGAGACACCCAGCGAAAAAAAAAGAAAGAAGTCTCCTTACTTCCGCTTGTGATCCCGGGATAGGGGAAGGGACATATCCGTTTCCGCTCATCTGCAGAAAATTTGGGACTATCTAGTTCAGGGATCATTGACTGGTCACTATGTGATATATATTGAGTGCTAAGAATCTTAGCCCACAAGAAACTGTGATTACCGTTTTCTTTTCAATTTAAATTTTCTATATGAATGATGATGCCTCATATACAAATAATCGATGTATACTTATATCTGGACCGGTACTACTTAGAGAGGCTCGAATCTGGTTACTGCGCTGACAAATCTTTGATATTTGAGTCTGGAAGCGACCTGGGAGGCTGGAGGATATCTTACCTTGTGTATCATTTATAATTTTAGTAATAATACAAAGCGACTTATTATTTTTTCTCATGTGATTTTTACCCCCTCCCCCAAGTCTAACTGTCCTGAACGAGAAAAATAACCCACCTTGTCAACGCATTGTCTTAAACTGACCTTTTACACTTTGCCACGTGACGTCTCCTCGACCAATAAGAAAACGCCGTGCCGCGCTGTGCTGACTCATCCTAAAATATTCCATGCTAATCTACACATGATTCTTATATACCTCCTAAAAGCTTTTCCATGCTAATTTACACGTAACTATTACATTCCTGGTTTCCCCAACTCTCTTTTCCTATTATTTCACATAAGCTCTATAATTTGGGCTAAGCTCTATTTTGCTGTTTGCTGCAAGCCTTATAATTCAGACTAAGCACGATTTCACTAAATGCTCTGAGCCCTATAATTTGGACTGAGCTCAATATTACTATTTTACAGTAAGCCCTATAATTTGGGCGAATGGTGTAATGGTTAGAGTCCTAGGTAACGGACTCGTCGACCCGATTTCAAATCCTAGACAAGGCTTATAAGCCCTATAATTTGGACTAAGTGCAGTATTACCATTTACAGTAAGCCCAATAATATTGTATATCCTATAATTCGGACTGAGTGTAGTTTTACTATTCACAATAATCCCTATAATTTGTACTGAGCTCTATTTTACTACATGCTCTAGGCCCTATAATTAGGACTGAGTGTAATTTTATTATTCATAATAATCCCTATAATTCGTACTGAGCTCTATTTTACCACATGCTCTAGGCCCTATAATTCGGATTGAGCGTAGTTTTACTACTCACAATAATCCCTATAATTCGCACTGAGCTTAATTTTACTACATGCTCTAGACCCTATAATTAGGACTGAGCGTAGTTTTACTATTATCAATAATCCCTATAATTCGTACTGAGCTCTATTTTACTACATGCTCTAGGCTCTATAATTCGAACTGGGCATAGTTTTACTATTCACAATGATCCCTATAATTCGTAATGAGTTCTATTTTACTACATGCTCTACTGATACTATAATTTGCACTGAACTACATGCTCTAGGCCCTATAATTAGGACTGAGTGTAGTTTTACTACTCACAATAATCCCTATAATTCGTACTAAGCTCTATTTTACTACATGCTCTAGGCTCTATAATTCGAACTGTGCGTAGTTTTACTATTCACAATGATCCCCATAATTCATACTGATTTCTATTTTACTACATGCTCTGGGCCCTATAATTCAGAATGAGGGTAATTTTACGATTCATTGTCATTTGTGCAAGATTCCTATTTCGCACTGGACTTAATTTTACAATTCACTGTAAGCCCTATAATTCGGTCTGAGCTCTATTTTATTACATGCAGTAGATCTTATAATTCGGGTTGAGGGTAATTTTACTATTCACTGTAAGCCCAATAATTTTGGGGGACTTGTATTTCACTGAAAATAAGAAATTGAAATATTTCAAATACATTTTTTTCAAAAAGACAATTGTATCCTCTTTCTTTGATATACTCTGTATTATGTCAGAGCGTCCCGTCGTGGTGTAATGGTTAGCAAACTAGTCTCGCATATACATTACTACTAAATAGCGAATTCTCTCCTCGCTGGAATCCCCATACTTTCGACCTTGTGCCATATCCTATCCTTGAGGGAACGGATTGGGTAAATACCTACTGGGCGTCCATTCGTGGTGTAATGTTTAGCAAGCTTGTCTTGCAGATGCATTTACTGAATAGCGAGTTCAATCCTAGCTGAAGTCCCAATACTTACGATATTGCACCACGTGCGGATCGTGATGGATGGGTTGGGTAAACACTAAGTGCACGTTCTATTGTGGTGAAATAGTTAACAGGCTAGTCTCGCAGATCCACTGCTACTGAGTAGCGAGTTCAATCCTTGCTAGAGTCCCAATGCTTGCGACCTTGTGTCACATCCTTAGTGAATGGGTTGGGTAAACACCTACTGGGCGTTCCTTTGTGATGTAATAGTCAACAAGTTAATCTCGCAGATCCATTACTACTGGATAGCGAGTTCAATCCTTGCTGGAATCCCCATGCTTACTATCTTGTGCCACATCCTGCCCGTGGCGAACGGGTTGGGTAAATATCTACAACTGTTTAGCGAATTCGTTCCTCACTGGTTGCCCCATTATTGTGACCTTTTGTCACATCCTACCCATGGCGAACGGGTTGGGTATACACACATCTCACCTGCATTATGTTAGGAATGCGTCCTCAGCGGGTCGGAGAGTCCCATTATCTATTACAACTGAAATAAAACTAACTTAGCAAATCATGTTTTGACAAATATATATATTTACCAACTCCTCCGCACGAGCAGGATGCGACATAAGGTCAATTTATTAAGCGGAGTTCAACAGGTTTGAATTCAGAGTTTTCCTTCTCCTAGACTGGTTACCTAGCCATGGTTAAACAGCCCAGTCTGTCCTACTATTTATCCATAGCTGGAGGGAGAGTAGGATTCATACCTTTCCCAAGGGTATTAGCGCTAAGTGAAATGCAATTAGCACGTCCACGATTTGAACTCGGGGCGACGAGTCCATTTCCCATGACTTTAACCATTACACCATGCGATTCCTATTTTGACATATAAGGATATAATCATATCGCTCGGTCTTTGGGGGGGGGGGCAATCCTTGCCCCACAGACATTAAATTTCAACTGATATTAAAGGGTCAAAAGCAAGGTCTAAATTTTGAGTCTTGGAGTGCCCCATTAACGGAATGCCGAGGGATGTGATTAATTTTTATAGCCACCTCAATGAGGGGTTTCGCGTTAAGCTTGACCTCCGTGTCACATCCTGCCCTCGTAGGGGAGGGGGTAAATAGATTCTATTTAATATAACGAGGACAGGTTATATCTGGTAATGAAGCAATCAAGGAATTTTCAGGATGTGAATTTCCAAGAGAAAATTATTTCAAGGTTATTTGGACATAACAGAGAGGAACAGATTCGCTAATCATTTACCCAACCCATTCGATACGAGTAGGATGTGGCACAAGGTCGAAAGTATTGGGACTCCAGCAAGGATTGAGCTCGCTATTCAGTAGTAATGGATCTGCAAGACTAATTTGTTAACTATCTTGGAATATATCAAATCCGAATAATGGTGTTATTATATTGTATGCCTATTATATGGGCAAAATACGAAGTACGGTCAACAAGTATCAAGAATGTTTGGTTTGTTGGATTTTACGGCATGTCAACCCTTGTTGGGTTATTTTATGCCGAAATTGTTTTAGTTCAATTTGTAAAACTATGTTGGTCGGGGTGCCAAATGTAATATTATGATCTGGTCACGGGACCAAATGTAATACGATGTTGGTTTTGCTGCACGCGGCTCTAAATGTAGTACGATGTTTGCGCGGCGTCAAATCTAACGCGATGGGGTTCTTTGACCCACAGGAAAGTTGAAGTGCTTGTTCCGGGCTGTACCTGAAAATGACCAAATTCATCAAGGTTGTTCCACAATTAACACGAACGCGTTTTTAACAATAAAAGACCTTTATTAATCATACAGTGATTAAAAATCATGTACAACCACAAAGGGATATCGAGTTGAAGTTGAGTCGGTATTTGTGGACTGACTGGCGATATATGCTGTGTTCTGATTCAAATTCAGGACTTTGAGTAACAAGACGACAAAGCAAAGACGGAACAAGGGCCATGAGACGGAGCTATCAATCTGCTAGGGAAGCAGTTGTCCAATCTGGTCAAGAACCAGCTGTCCGATCTGGTCAAGGACCAGCTCTCCACTCTGGTCAAGAACCAGCTCTCCAATCTGTCTGGGACCCTTTTGGGTCCTCTTTATGGATTCCAAACCCCTGAATCCAGGGCTCTGATTGGCCAGCCAATCGAAACGCCGGACCAATGGCCCTACAGTGTAAACATCAGGAGGTGTACGAAACCCCACCCACGCGGTCGCATTTGATTGGACGGCCAATCAAAATCATGGCATTGGGTACTTATCTCGGAGGTAGGTAACAAGTCTCCGCCCCAGTTTCCTGATTGGTGAGGCACCTGATAATATTTTTGTTATTGTATAAATCCTGTCAATTGCTATGATAATTCCCAGGGACTGGCCTAAGACCACCCAGGTAATTTGAGATTATCAACATTTTAAAGATTTACTCTTTAAACTGTTTTTTGCTAAATAAATGTCCCTATCTTACACAGTCCCCACAAGAACAATAATAGATATGGATATGTCAGCAGCCATCCCTTTTTCATCAACTGATTCCTGCCATTAGAATTCCCCTTCTTCAAAATTACTTCCTATCTTGTGTCGACGCTACAAGAATGATAATATATATTTATGTGAAAACATTTGTATAAACAAAAAGTCATTTGTGTTATATCAACCATCAACCGACTTTTAGCCATTAGAATTTCTTTGTGTCAGAGTAAATAATTTTATCTAGTGTTGACTTTACCACACCACTGACTTGTACTCTAATCTAAGTCGCTTGTACGATTCTAGACTCAATTGTATTGTTTTTAAGTATCTAATCGGATATCGCCAATCAGTCTATAACACTACAGTGTTATAAATTTTTAACAAATTAAATTTAAGTTTAATTTAAAACTTATTTTTTCCTATTTAACCCATAGTTATATTTTGGTACTTAACTGTTTTTTGCGCTTTAGGTGCATCTTAAATAGATTGAAAGGAAGCGCGTGGTGTAATGGTTAAAGTCATGGGATATGGACTCGTCGCCCCGCGTTCAAATCCTGGACGTGGTAATTGCATTTCACTTAGCGCTAATACCCTTGGGAAAGGTATGAATCCTACTCTTCCTCCAGCTATGGGTAAATAGCTGGGCAGACTGGGCTCTTTAACCTTGGTTAGGCAACCAGTCTAGGAGAAGGAAAACTCTGAATTCAAATCTGTTAAACACCGCTTAAAAAATTGACCTTGTGTCACATCCTGCTCGTGCGGAGGGGTTGGTATATATATATATATATATATATATATATATATATATATATATATATATGAATGATTGTAAGGAATGACCAAGTATGGATAAAAGAATTAGGTCTATTTATTACAATCATACTAAAATTAAATAAGTAAAAGGATATTGTAAATTTATCAATTTAAATCAAAGATGGGACCCTAACAGGTACTACCACTCTGGGTCAGAGTGGACCTGGGAGCAATGGTTATGAAGGGGTGCTCCACATTCGCCAGACCTCCAGAACTGGAACCTCGCCATCAGTTAGAGTTTGTCATACCCAGGACATGAAAATACATACTATTTTTCTATTTAACCCATAGATGGAACCCTAACAGGTACTACCGCTCTGGGTCAGAGTGAATCTGGGAGCAAAGGTGATGAAGGGGTGCACCACATTCCCCAAACCTCCAGAACTGGAACCTCACCATCAGATAGAGTTTAACGTCATTTCCAGGATATGAAGACCCTCAGCCACCGCCTTCTAGCATCCATATGATAAAAAAGGGGGGGAGGTCTGTAATCTGCTGAAGACGATGTAGCAATTACTGATATAATGAGAATGTGATATCCTAAAGGTTGCTTATTTAAATAACGGAGTGTGTGTGTGTGTGTGTGTGTCTGTGTCTGTGTCTGTGTGTCTGTGTGTGTGTGTGTCTCTGTGTGAGCGTGCGTGTGTATGTGTGTGTGTGTCAGTGTCTGTGTGTGTGTGTCTGTGTCTGTGTGTCTGTGTCTGTGTGTGTGTGTCTGTCTGTGTGTGTGTGTATGTGTGTGTTGGTGTGTGTGTTTGTGCGTGTTTGTGTATGTGTGTGTGTGTGTCTGTGGGTGTTTGAGTGTGTATGTGTGTGTGTGTGAGTGTGTGTGTGTGTTGTGTATGTGTGGTCTCTGTGTGTGCGTGCGTGTGTAGTGTGTGTGTGTCAGTGTTGTGTGTGTGTGCCTGTGTGTGTGTGTCAGCGTGTGTGTGTGTGTTGTGTGTGTGTGTGTGTGTGTGTCAGTGTGTGAATGTGTGTGTTTGTGTGTGTGTGTTGTGTCTGTGTGTCTGTGTCTGTGTGTTGTCTGTGTTGTGTGTGTGTGTGTGTGTGAGTGTGTGTGTGTGTGTGTGTGTGTGTGTGTGTGTGTGTGTGGCTGAGGTGTGGTTGTATGTATGTGTGGCTGTGTGTGTGTGTTTCTTTTTCTTTTTTATTTCTTTTATGAGATGGAATCTCTGAAATTAAGAAGTTCGATTATTTTATTTCTCATGGGGGATTGTTATCTGCAAGTTGAGACGATTAAAAACAAAAAGAAGAAAGAAGACATTTTCAACTGAAAACGAGGCTCCTATTCGCCATCAGATGTGACTCTAAAAAGTACTACCACTCCTGGTCAGAGTGGGCCTGGGAGTAATGGCAATGAAGGGGTACTCCAACACTCTCCAGAGCTCTAGAAGTGAAGCTCCACCATTAGATGCAGTTTAACGTAATACTAGAGAGATAGTGGAGTAGCGAGAGATTCATCCTGAGATAGAGAGGGGTAGAGAGTAGGAAAGGAAGAGATTCATCTAGAGAAAGAGATGGAAAGAGATTCATTTAGAAAGAGAGAAGGGGGAGGGATATATTCATCTAGAGTGAGAGAGAGAGAGAGAGAGTAGGAAAGGGGAAGATTCATCTAGAGAGAGAGAGAAAAAAAGAGAGAAAAAATTATCTAGAGGGAGATAGAGTAGGATAGAGAGAACTTCTTCTTCTTCTTCTTCTTCTTCTTCTTCGAGAGAGAGAGAGAGAGAGAGAGAGAGAGAGAGAGAGATTCAGCTAGATTGAGAGAAAGAGAGAGAGAAAGAAAAGAGAAAGAAAGATAGTGAGACTTTGAGATTCTTCAACAGTTAATTATCTAGAGTAGGATAGAGAGAGCTTCTTCTAGGGAGAGAGAGAGGGGGGAGAGATAGGTTCACCTAGATTGAGAGAAAGAGAGAGAGAAAAAAAGAGAAAGAGAGAAAATAATTAAAGAATTATCTAAAGAGAGAGAGAGAGAGAGAGGGCAGGATAGAGAGAGATTCTTCTATGGAGAGAGAGAGAGAGAGTGGAGAGATAGATCCACCTAGATTGAGAGAAAGAAGAGAGAGAAAAAGAGAAAGAGAGAGAGATAGTGTGACTTTCAGATTCTTCAACAGTATCTTTCATTTTTCCCGAGTTTTCTTTAATTTTAATTAATGAGGTAGGTTGGGGGTAAAACCACGTGAAATTTTGGCCATACCTACATGAATCATTTACGTAATGAAGGTATGTTATTACAAGTAATTAGGCAATTAGTGAACTTAGACTATGGCCGATAGATAATCCCAGGTCAATTGGATCAGACAGTTAATCCTGGGGGGCCGGGGGGGTCTTGCGACTCATCTAATCCGGATAATGAACTTATTATATATTTGTTGAGGCGCGTAGTGTAATGGTTACCTTCGTAAGAAATAGACGCGGCGAGACGAGTTGAAATCCTGGACGAGGCTGTTGCACTGGTACTTTTTCACGGTGAACATCAATAGGCAAGGGTTGGGTGAAGGGCAGCACGCATGTCGTGCGCGGACCGCGGGAAAGAGACCTATGTATTAGATAAGGTGGTGTTATTCGCAGAATTGCGTCCTGGCCTCCTGCCTTTAAAAAAACGCTAGGCGGTGATAGATGAAAAAACAACCATTCCTATGAATGAAGTCACTAGCTGAAGCGGTGGCTGTTGAAAAAAATCAACCAGCGCTTAAGGCGTTTTTCCCGAAAAGTTAATGCGATATTTTACCCCCTCCAGTCTTTTTTCAACAAATAAATGTAAATATTTTAACTCTCCCACTCTTGAAAACATTTTAGTGGGGTGGGGGCTAAATATTTACATTTACTTATCGATAAAAAAATATGGCTTACTTTTAACGCCTTCAAACCACTAAAAAATTATTTAATAAATAATTTTAAAAAATGTCAGGTCATTTCTAATTTTAAAATAAAATTATTTTATGGTATCGCAATACCAAAATACGTCACGTGATCAGTTTATGTAGGGAGGGTTGTTTTTTCAGCTAACACCGCAAAGCGTTTTTAAGACAGGGGCCGGGACGCAATTCTGGGAATAGCACCGGTAATCTATACATATATAAAGGCCAAATGGTGTGTATGTGTTTATGTCTGTATGAAACTACGAAAATAAAATAATTAACAACAAAGTAAATATATATATACACATTAAATATCACCGGTTCTTGGTTTTTGTGCAAAAATTATGAAGATTTAATTTATATTTAGAAATTGAAATATATGTAGAAATAGCATTGAAATTCTACTTTAAAATGTCCGACATTTGTAAATCTCAAAAATAAACAAATCAATCCACCAGGTATTTGCCATTGGGAAAGGTATGCATGCAACTATTCTCCTTTCAGTTATGGGTAAATAATAGGGCAGAATGGGCTATTTAACCTTGCTTAGGAAACCACTCTGAATTCAAACCTTTAAACCCCGCTTAAGAAATTGACTAAGTCATATCCTACTCGTGCGGAAGTGTTGGTAAATATGTAAGTACTAGCAGCGGCTACCCGGCGTTGCCTGGGTAGAGGGGGATTTTTTAAGTTAGTCCCGCAGATCTATTATTACTGAATCGTGAGTTGAATCCTTGTGGAATGGCCCATTTAAATCCCTATGTAAAAAAATAGACCTTGCATTGATCCAGTTACTCTGAAAAGAAATGTTAATATCTACTACCTAAAATATTTTTAAAAATATCATTTGAATTTTATTTTTTGATTATCTTCACGAATATAAATCAAATCTTTATTATTTTTACTCAAAAACCAAGCCCTGGTGATATTTAACGTGTATATATATTTACTTTGTCGTTAATTGGTTTATTTTCGAAGTTTCCTCCTGACATACAGATACACACAACTTCTCTTTATATATGTATAGATTTTGTTCAAATTCTGGACGTGGTAATTGCATTTCACTTAGCGCTAATACCCTTTGGAAAGGTATGAATTCTACTCTCCCTTCAGCTATGGATAAATAGTAGGACAGACTGGGCTCTTTAACCATGGTTAAGGCAACCGGTCTAGGAGAAGGGAAAATACTTAATTCAAACCTGTTAAACTCCGCTTAAGAATTGACCTTGTGTCACATCCTGCTCGTGCGGCGGGGGGGGAGGAAATATCTATATGTATATATTATACCTTATATTCACATATCTAATCCGGAAAATAAAGTCATGTTATATGTTATATATGTTGAGGTGCGTGGTGTAATGGTTACCTTTGTAAGAAATGAACACGTCGAGACGAGTTCAAGTTCTGGACGCGGCTGTTTATATTTCACATAGCGCTAATACTCTTCGGAAAGGTATGCATGCAACTATTCTCCTTCCAGTTATGGGTAAATAGAAGAGCAGACTGGACTCTTTAACCCTGATTAGGCAACCAGTCTACGAGAAGGAATACTCTGAATTCAAATGGGATATGTAAACTGTTGAATTATATTGATATAAGGCATGGGGCAAATGGTCACTCCTAAATATAGACTCGTTGACTACCACTGACCTGGGGTAGATTTCTATTGTCCAATCACTGGCACTGCTGCTGCCTTCTGCTGTATTAATAGAGCACCATTCTGAGCTATTTTCATTGACATTTGGATTCTCTTGACTATGACTTACAAAGAATACTCTAAAACCGGATTCTTATTGGCTTGCTTACTTACTTATTACATCTGGAACTAAGGATGCCGACCAGATACTTAGCCTCGTGCAGGATTTGAACTCGAGTCGACGAGTCCATTTCTAACGACTCTAACCATTACACCAGACACCTCCAAATTTTCTTATTTTCACAAATTTTCATTCAAAATTTAATGACATTCAGTTACACAAATTTCATTTTCCCATATTTGAATTTATTACACGAAATCAAATTTTCTGCTCTAATTTAACTACACCAACTTCTTTCTCTAACCATTAGCCCAGGTTCCTCCATTTTCCCCTTATATACGTGTAAGGTTCAAGGTTATAACAATGTTATAACTAGTTGAAATATAACAAACTCCGTGTGACAAAACATTTTATATTGATAACAGCACAGGAATATGACAAGATACAGAAAATAATAACATACATGTACATAAAAAGTGGAATATAAATAAGTTTAAAAAAAAAAAAAGAATGTGGGAATGGCAAGCTAGAGTAACGGTTAGAGACCTGTCAGCTTGACAGTCGAGGTTTCGAGTCACACACGGAGCAGTCTCCCATGTCTATAACCTTGCTGATGAGACCTAATAGGTCGAAATGTACATTTAGGGATTGACATTTTCTCGATTTGTTTAGCCTTACATTTGAACATATATGCCCGCCTAAATTCATTGATTATTAACTAATTAATTTTCAAAATTAGGTATGACTTCAATTAAGCACATATCCTCCAAAAATAACATAAATAGTAAAGATAAAAGGACTGGAGAGTCCGTTACATACAAAATCACTTACTAGTGATGGGAGGCCAAAGCCTCCATGAGAGTTATATTCCGTTGAGGACCAAAGGTCCCACCCGAGAAGGGAATGACTATTGTCTAACCCATGTGGGTACCTACGAGGAGAGGTGGAAAAGAGGGAGACGCATTTGAATCAGCCGCCTAAATACTCTAGCCCCTGGTGAGAACAAGTGAAAACCCAGTGGGAAGATAACTCTTTCAGGCTAATGGGAAGATAGTCCCAACATACGTTTTAAGGGGAGCGCGTGGTGTAATGGTTAAAGTCATGCGAAATGGAATCGTCGCCCCGAGTTCAAATCCTGGATGTGGTGATTGCATTTCACTTAGCACTAATACACTTGGGAAAGGTATGAATCCTACTCTCCCTCCAGCTATGGATAAATAGTAGAGCAGACTGGGCTCTTTAACCTTGGTTAGGCAACCGGTCTAGGAGATGGAAAACTCTGAATTCAAACTTAAGAAATTGACCTTGTGTCACATCCTGCCTGTTGGTAAATATATATAGATGAGAGATGATAGTTCGTACTTCGTGCGGAGGGGTTGGTATATATATATATATATATATATATATATATATAGGTTTTTATTTGCCCGCTAGACACAGACGATCATGACACTTGTGTGTCTGCTTCTCAACGATCTCCAGGCGGTAAGTCATTATTACACCTTCTCTTAAGTGGGTTCGGTGCGTTGTGGAGCCGTTGGTCTGGCACCGCTATTCTGGTACTTAACTGTTTTTGCGCTTTAGACGTATCTTGAATAGATTTATAAGGTTGTAAAGAATGACCAAGTATTAATAATCAAAAAAGAAATTAGGTCTATTTATAACCGTTACGCTATTGACACCTCTATCATAATCAGTCTGTTCTATTTTTAAGAGGGGCGGTCTGTTAGTTAGTTGGGTTTTACGGCATGTCAACCAAATGGATTATTTTATGCTGTTGTACCGGCCGTTCCTACAGTGGAGAACATGCACCGGTTCTCACTATAAATAGTGAGACACCGAGTGGAAAGGGAGGATTGTTCCCGTTAACGACAAGCTAGTCGTACATGTACCATTAATTGTAAATACACTTGTCTTATTTTACCCCATCTCGACTTGACTTCTTTTTACTGTTGGGACTAACATCACAACATATGCCGGAGATATTTTTGTTTTATTCATTCTTGACTACTCATTTAGTTTTAAACACATTTTTCTATTTAACCCATGGATGGGACCCTAACAGGTACTACCACTCTGGGTCAGAGTGAACCTGGGAGCAATGGTGATGAAGTGGTGTTCCACATTCCCCAGACCTCCAGAACTGGAACCTCACCATCATAGAGTTTAACGTCATACCCAGGACATGAAGATACATACTTATTTTCTATCTAACCCATAGATGGGACCCTAACAGGTACTACCACTCTGGGTCAGAGTAGACCTTGGAGCAATGGTTATGAAGAGATACTCCACATTCCCCAAACCTCTAGAACTGGAACCTCACCATCAGATAGAGTTTAACGTCATACCCAGGACATGAAGATACAAACTACTTTTTTCTATTTAACCCATAGATGGGACCCTATCAGGTACTTCCATTCTGTGTCAGAGTAGACCTGGGAGCAATGGTGATGAAGGGGTGCTCCACATTCCCCAAGCCTCCAAAACTCAGAACCTCACCATCAGTTAGAGTTTAACGTCATACCCAGACATGAAGACCCTCAGCCACCGCCTTCTAGCATCCATATGATAAAAAGGGGGGGGGTCTGTAATCTGCTGAAGACGATGTAGCAATTACTGATATAATGAGAATGTGATATCCTAAAGGTTGCTTATTTAAATAACGGAGTGTGTGTGTGTGTGTGTGTGTGTGTGTGTATGTGTTTGTGTATGTATGTGTTGGAGTGTGTGTGTTGTGCGTGTTGTGTATGTGTGTTTGTGTCTGTGTGTGAGTGAGTTGTATGTGTATGTGTGTGAGTGTGTGTGTGCCTGTTTATGTGTGTGTATGTGTGGTCTGTGTCACTGTGTGTCTGTGTCTCTGTGTGTGTCAGTGTGTATGTGTGTGTGTGTGTTGTGTGTGTGTTGTTGTTGGAGTGTGTTTGTGTGGTGTTTGTGCGTTTTTGTATGTTGTGTGTCTGTTGTTGGATGTTGTATGTGTGTGTGTGGTGTGAATGTGTGTGTTCTTTTTTGGTGTGTGTGGTCGTGTGGTGTGTGTGTCTGTTCTCTGTGTGTGTCAGTGTGTTATGTGTCTGTGGTGTGTCAGTGGTGTTTGTGTATGTATGTGGTGAGTGTGTGTGTGTGGTGTGTGTGTGAATGCTGTGTTGTTGTGTCTGGTGTGTGTGTGTGTGTCTCTGTGTCTCTGTGTGTGTCTGTGTTGTTGTGTGTGTGTTTGTCTGTTTGTGTCTGTGTCTGAAGTGTGGTGTGTATGTATGTGTGCTGTGTGTGTGTGTTATGTTTCTTTTTTTTTTCTTTTTTCTTCTTTTTTATGAGATGGAATCTCTGAAATTAAGAAGTTCGATTATTTTATTTCTCATGGGGGATTGTTATCTGCAAGTTGAGACGATTAAAGAAAAAAAGAAAGAAGACATTTTCAACTGAAAACGAGGCTCCTATTCGCCATCATTTTGATGCGTCTATGAATAAGGGACATTTTCTGTTCTTTTTCATTTTTCTTTTTGTTTTGTTTTTGGCGGTTTTATTTTTTTTATTTTGGTGGTGGGTTTAAGTCACCTTCATTTAAAGCGTTGACAAAAAGATTCTAATTGCCCCATCATGCAAGTTGACACTTCCGGTGACAAAAAAAAAAGTAAAAAAAGAAATTATACTAAAATTACTTTTCTACCTCTTTTTGCCGCTTTTTCTGTCTCTTCGGATAATAGCTTCATGTCGTTTTTCTTTCTTTCTTTTTTTTTTTTCTTTTTTTCTTCTTTAAGTTTTTTTTCTTTTTTTTCTTCATTTTATGTGGGGTTTTTTTCTTCTTTCTTCTTTCTTCTTTTTCTTTTTCTCTATTTGTTATTTCGTTTGTTGTTTTTTTTTTAATTTTTTTTTTTTTTCGTTTTATTTTTATTTTTATATTCTTGTATTTACTTATTTTATTTTATTTATTTGTTTTATTTTTGTTTTTCCAATTAAAGAACGACTTCTCCTTTCTTCTTTTTCTTTTTTTTTTCTTCCTTTTATGTTTTTTTCTTTTGTTTTCTTCATTTCTTTTTTTTCTCTTTCTTTTTTTTTCTCTTATTTGTTATTTCTTTTTTGTTTGTTTTTTTTTTGTTTTTGTAAATTGTTTTTTTTTTTTTTTTTTTTTTCTTTATTCTTTTATTTACTTTTTTTAAAATTTTTTTATTTTATTTATTTATTTATTTATTTTATTTTTGGTTTTTCCAATTGAAGAACGACTCTCCTTTTTTGGTGAGGTTTTAATAAAATTACTACCATTCGCCATTATTTTAATCGAAAATTAGAAGTCATCCATTTTATTTTATTTTACCCTGTATTCTTCTTCTCTTTCATTCTATTTTATTTTTCTTTCTTTTCTTCCTACTTTTCCCGAATTGTTCATGAATCATACGCTATCTCTCTCTTTTT
>CM042172.1:9870047-9896735 GCA_023376005.1 Doryteuthis pealeii | reverse complement strand
TATGCGTGCGCGTGTCGGTATCCAATTTTTTTTCATACTTCAATTCTTTTTAAGCACATTTGTCTATTTAAACAATTGATGGGGACACTACATGTACTTACCACCTGTCCGATTCAGAGGACCTGGGAGTAATGACAATGAAGGGTTACTCCTCACTCCCCATAGCTCCAAAATTGGACGTTCACCCCTAGATACAGTTTAAAGCCATGCCCAGATCACTAGAACCTTCAGCCACCGCCTTCTAGCACATATATGATAAAAATGATTGGCATTTGCTATTAGGACAATACGGTCGGGACAATCATATAGGTGCTAGGGCTTGACGTACCCCAGCCGTTTATCCTAGGTAGGGGCCAAAGTGAATTGTTGCATGTCATAGATTGCTAAACCACGATGATTCCGTCTTTAAGCATTGCGGGTCGCCACCCACGGTCAACAGGTGATCCCATTATGGGAATTTTGGCTAAACTTGCAAATCATCGTCAAAATTAAGACGGAAGATTTTGACGACGATTTGCAACACATCAAACTAAATTTTGAAATTAAAATAAATTTTAAAAATCTAATTCAAAATACTAGACTATTTTTTTAAATTTTTTTTTTTTTTTCGTAACACAGGTTTGTAATTGTTTTATTTCATCTATTTAACAAAATCTTGAAATATTTTCTAAAACTAAAATATTTATGGCAGTTTAGCACAATATTTCAGATTCGTTAAATAAATGAAATAAAACAATTTACTAACCTGACTTACAAAAAAAAAGTCAAGTAAGGAAAAAATAAGAAAGAAAGAAAAAAAAAAAGTAAATAAATAAATAAAAAAAGAGAAAGATTTTTTTTTAATTTAAGAAGAAAAGTTCGTGAGATTTTTTTTGGGGGGGGGATATTTTTACCATTTTTCAAGGAGTTTTGAAAATTAATTTTAATTTCAAAATATGGTTTGATGTGTTGCAAATCGTCGTCAAAATTTCCGTTGTAATTTTGACGACGATTTGTAAGTATAGCCGGAATTTTACCCCTATTAAGTTTGAGAAAAATTTGAATTCCCATAAAGAATGAATAAAATAAAAGGTATTCGGTATAAAATAACCCAACAAGGGTTGAGATGCCGTAAAATCCAACCCACAAACCGTTATTTTCAATTCTGCTGATACAAACATACGCCATTGTTACTATTTGCCCAGGTATTCCTTGAAGGTTCTTTACAAATGATAAAAAGAAAGAGTAATTGAAGGCAACCCTTCTCTTCCCCCCCCACACACACACCTTTTTCTCCGTTTAGCCCAACCCCGATGTTCATCCTTCATTGAAGTAACCCTCCCCCTCCCCCCACACACACAAAACATCTCTTTCCTCGTTTAGCCCATCCTTGTCAATCTAAATCCATGACCTATGACTCATAGGTCGAATCCCTCATAGCAACAGAAAGACAAACTAAGCCACTCCTTAAAAACAACAATTCGGAATCAACTACGTCATCAGACTTTGACGTTTAATTTGAGACTTTTTTTTCCGTTCCCTTCCTAGTTGTCACTAGATCCAGACGCAACTCTCCAAAGAGACATACTACATTCTCTTAATCTTTTTACCTGTGATTTATGGAGACCATTAAACTTTTCTACGCCTTTTCCTCTTATTTCTTCTTATTAAATGTGTGTATTAGCTTAGTGCGTATTAACAGAAAAATACCCCCGTGTGTCACCAAATCTAAAAGTAGAAAAATACCCCCGTGTGTCACCAAAAAGAAAAATACCCCGTGTGTCACCAAATCTAAAAATACCCACGTTTGTCACTAAATCCAAATATAGATAAATACTCACGTGTGTCACCAAATCTAAAAGTTAGAAAAATACCTCGTGTGTCACTGAAAAGAAAAATACCCACGTGTGTCACCAAATCTAAATATAGATAAATACCCCACGTGTGTCCACCAAATCTAAAAGTAGAAAAAATACCCTCGTCTGTCACCGAAAAGAAAAAACCTCCGTGTGTCACCAAATCTAAATATAGATAAATACCCACGTGTGTCACCAAATCTAAAAGTAGAAAAATACCCTCGTGTGTCACCAAAAAGAAAAATACCCACGTGTGCCAAAAAATCTAAAAATAGAAAAATAGGTGTCCTCAAATAGAAAAGAACGCTAAAACATTTGTGTATAGTGTGCACATCCAAAGATTAATGCTGACACGACATATCTTTTAGAAGTTGCTTCTCATTCTCAAAGAAATAAGACACAAAGAGATAACGTTTCTTTTAACTCAACCTCATGTTATTTGCTTAACGAATGCTTGTCTTATTCATGAATTATTTTAGCATTAACTACTTCATAACGATAAACTCCTCAGCTGCGACATTAAGCCACGTTCGTTAAAAGATATTTAACCATAATTCGCAACAACATTCATGCTACCCTCGTAAAATACAAACACACACTCATTCACACGCAAACGCAGACACACGCACACCACACACACACACACATATATATATATATACTAGCAAATATATGCACCCTCCGGGTGCAAGTATTTAAGTTTTTTTGATATAAAAATATCCTATTAAATTAGAAAGGCTAATGAAACTGAATAAGAATGAATAGGAACAGAGGGGTATAATCGAAAAATAGAACAACTTTGAAACTAACTATTCCATCATTTTCCATTACTCCCCTCTTTCATTGGTACATTTCCTAATTTAACTATTAGTTAAAATAGGAAGTAAAGGATAATATTTACAGTTATTTCTTCTTGTAAATAAATTTATTTTAAGATTTATCCACGAGATTGTTGTTTATATTTCTTAAGATAAAACCAAACAATTAGAAATCAATAATACCAAGCACATATTTATTAAAATAAATTTTTAAATATCAATATGCAATTAGCCTTCTCGTTCAAACTGTAAACCGCTATTTTGTTGTATATATAAATACAATTGCATGTTATTAGTACGTAGATATGGTCAACAGTATTAATAATGTAAAGCAATTTTTATTAATAACTGAAGGTTTAAAAGAATGAAATCATGGAGAATTTGACGTAAATAATTAAGGGAATTGTGACTTGAGTAGTAATATAGTTTCGGTTACAGACAGAAAAACACACAATCTCCATTATAATAAGATATATATATATGTGTGTGTAAGCGCTCCTTTTTATCATATGGGTGCTAGAAGGTAGTGGCTGAGGCTCTACATGTCCTGCGAAATACTTTAAACTCTATCTGATTGTGAGGTTCCAGCTTTAGAGGTTTGGGGAATGTGGAGCACCCCTTCATCACCATTGCTCCCTGGTCTACTCTGTCCTGGAGTGGTAGTACCTGTTAGGGTCCCATCTATGGGTTAAATAGAAAAACATGAGTTTATAAACAAAAGTGTATAATGCATTAAGAATGAATTTATTTTACAGCATTGTCGGCATTAAATGACCCACTGAGGTTGCGATTACTCCCAGATCTACTCTGATCTGGAGTGGTAGTACCTGTTAGGGTCCCATCTATGGGTTAAATAGAAAAATGTGTTTATAAAAAACATTGAGTATCCATAAAACATAATGCCGTAAAACAAATCAAAGCAAACTAATATATAAGCGCCCCTTAACGGATAGAGCACCCTTAGCAGCCTTAATATGTTTATATCAATCAAATTTCCTTTCTTAAATGGTTTGTGTTGATTTCGGTGGTATAAGTTCCGAATAACGGAAACACACACACACACACACACACACACACACACACACACAAGCAAAATACACACACACAAACACATACACACACACACACATACGTGCACACACACACACACGCACATGTCGGCTGGGGCGTTAGAATACACTGACTGCACCTCTGCAGAGGAGTAAGACTCCTCTAATGGGGACATCTGTTAGCCGTGGGTGGCGACACGTGATACTTAAGGATGGAACGCAGGTGGCTGAGCAGTCCATGACTTGCAACACTCTACTTTGGTCCTTACTTAGGCTAGACGAGCGGTCGGAAAGGCCCCGTCCGTTCAATCGACTGGTCACGTCAAGCCCTAGTACCTATATGACTTTCGCAACCCTATTGCCCTTATGGCGAGCCCGAACCCTTTTTATCATGTGGGTGCTAGAAGGCGGTGACTGAGGGTCTACATGTCCTGGGAATGACGTTAAACTCTATCTGATGGTGAGATTCCAGTTCTGGAGGTTTGGGGAATGTGGAGCACCCTTTCATCACCATTGCTCCCTGGTCCACTCTGACCCGGAATGGTAGTACCTGTTAGAGTCCCATCTATGGGTTAAATAGAAAAATGTATTTATAAAAAATTGTATTATGCATTAAGAATTGATTTATTTCAAAACTTTATCGGCATTAAATGACCCGCTGAGGTTGATATGCCGTAAAACAAACAAACCAAACCAAACCAAAATTGACCTTAAATATAAATTTCAAACTCACAGGCCGTGTACCTCTGTCTGCAGGAATATTTTTTCAAGGAACATTTATATAAAAATAGACCAATAAAACAAAGCTAAAGAATAATACGCTTAAAAGATGATGAATTCTACTTTGACCAATGCAAATAAATATAGCAATGATCATTCATTCATAAAATGACAATAAATTATTCGTAAAAATGAATCATTCATAAAATTGCAATGAAACATCCATTCAAAAAGAATGTCAATAAATCATTCATTCATAAAATTACAATAAATCATCTTAGAATTTTACTGTTTACTTGAATAGTATCAATTGACACGTGGCAAAGAGAGTATATTTTTCTCTAGTCTTGGATTAGTAATACACAAGTAAAAGTCGTTGGGGTAGCCTAATGTCAGTATCAGCAAGACAGCGAAGGAGTCTATCCCCTTTTCACTAGCGCTAGACCAAGGAAATTGCTTTGGCGTCTGAGGTGGAGCGCCACACCTACCGTCAGCTCCTCACTTTACCGCACAGATCCCTGTGCTACTCATATGCTGAGTTGGCGAGGCCGGGATCGAACCAGGAACCTTGTGATTCCTTGTTGAACACTCTACCGACTGAGCTACACAATTCATAGGTTGCCAATAGATTATGTACGGTAGAGTATGATTTTGATATACCTGTTATAGAGGGTTCCACGTGACCACTGGGACGGCTGTAATTGGACTAGTTGGTCATTCTATGAGCGTCTGATTAATTCCAATAGTTTATTAGCAGCAAAGGGTGTTTGGTAACTTTTTGTCGTGCCATGTACATGTAGTCATAGCAAGGCTTAAACATAATAAACTTTACTTAGTTCATGAAGGTGAATCCAGTGAAATGTTTTATTTATCTAGTACAGACATCACGATCTTTGCTGTCATAAAAATGATTTAGTAATGTCATTTGGTGGTTATGTTGGGAAGAGTGATCGACCTAAAGAATAGTATTGCAATACCATCATTATCAAGTCGTGCTAATAGCACGGATTTCTATCATACACACACACACACACACATATATATATAAACACACACCACACACACACTCTCTCTCTCTCTCTCTCTCTCTCTCTCTCTCCTCTCTCTCTCTCTCTCTCTCTCTCTCTCTCTCTCTCTCTCTGGCAGTCAGGTGTCCAATATCAACAAGTCCTACTGATAACACGGATTTCCATCACACACATACACACACACACACACTCTCTCTCTCTCTCTCTCTCTCTCTCTCTCTCTCTCTCTCTCTCTCTCTCTCTCTCTCTCTGGCAGTCAGGTGTTCAATATTAACAAGTCCTACTGATAACACGGAAATATATATATATATATATATATATATATATAATATAATTTCCCATTTTACCATATATATGTGTGTGAGTGTGTGTATGTGTCTGTGTGTCTATGTCTATGTCTGTCTGTCTGTCTCTGTGTGTGTGTGTGTGTGTGTGTGTGTGTGTGTGTGTGTGTTTGGTAACGTTAGTTTCTCAAACATACGAACACCTAAAACAAAATTGTGAAATAATCTTCTCTTTACTTTCAAATGTTACGCTTAAAGAAGGCCGGAGAATATACCGGTCGGGATGTTATGCGAGCAACAAAATAAGAAAGAAACTCCCATTTTTAATAAGTCATGGAAGTGTGTAACCGTATTTCGGTTTATAACCTCTACTAACACAATACTTCATGATATTACTTATTTATACTAATTATTATTTGTGTATAGCAATTACTATTTGCCTATACTAATTAAACCTTGGTATGTCGAACGCGTTGTGTTTAAAAATAAATGGAATATATCTATATTGAAATTCCAGATTTTTTTTGAAAACTTCTTCAAAGTTTATAAATTAAAATATCATTATCTTTTCCAAATCATGAATGACCCTCATGGGGATCCAAAAACTTTTTTTTGTTTTCGTTATTAAGACAAAACAATTTTGGGAATAGAAGATATACGATCAGTTTACAAAAAGAATATACATTTTATAAAAAAAAGGAAATATATATATATATATATATATATATATATATATATATATATATATAATATATATATGCGTATTTCAGATTAAAAATAAAATAAATTTTATTTCATTTTTAAAACTAAAAGTCTCAACATCAACTCAATAAAGTTTGAAGTAAAAGTGTAATAGAAGATAAAAGTTGTTTCAAAATGTTTAGGATGCAACCCAATCACGAAAACGTGTTTAAATGGAAGTCCACAGCACAATTAAGAAATTAAGGTTATTTGAACCTCTCGTGCCAAACGGTTAACTATTCCACCTGTTGTATTCTCCTCGACCGGAAAGCGAAACTTCCGGCAAAAAGACAAAGAAAAATATAAAAAAATATATTTTTTTAAAAAAAGGGGAAAACGAAAGCGAGGCTTTCCGGTCAAGGAAGCAGGTAGAAGATAAAACAATTGTCCATTATCAGATGAAAAGATAAAGATGCGTAGGCGTGTCGTCAATACAAAAGCCAGAGGGTCGAGCCGACAGTAGTCAGTCAGACAGGAGACAGTGAACCGAGAACAAGTGAGTGACCGCATTCACGGTCACAGCCGATGGGCTGTGAGCCGTCACCAGCCCCCTTTACCCCAACATCGCCAGTCATCCCAATGGTAGTAGTAGTAGTATCGTCAACCATTGTAAGCCCTGCGCCTTCACCACCCACACACCGAAGAAAATAAAGAAAGGTCCTCTTTGTACATACGTATCTGTTGTTTATTGAAGTCCAGTAGTCGGTACTAGCTGACTACTAACATACATCACATTGGGTACAGTGAAAACCCCAGTACTAACATACACGAATGTAGGTCGTGAATTTGAAGGCCGCTGCGTAACACTTCTTTCTTTCATCAATATAGTTGCTCTTGGAGAAGACCGTTTTTATAAAAGGTCGAAACAGATATCTGTCAGCGTACTACTATTATTAATTGTTTTTTTAGTGTTTCGTTTATTTAGTAGTAGTAAATTTTCTGGATTTTTATGCTCTCTTCTTCAGACTGTGTAAGGACAGTAGTGTTGCTGGCTTCTGGCTGTTCCTTCTAGTGGGGGTGGCTGCTGCTTGTGGTAGGGTAGTTGTCATCTATATATATATATATATATATATATATATATATATATATATATATATATGATAAGTAAATACACATTAGCGATGTGTTTATGATATGGCATTTTTTAGCCGACAATTTTTGGGAGAATATGTGCTTAATTGAAGTCGTACCTAATTTTGAAAGTTAATTAATTAATAATTAATTAGGCGGGCATACCTATTTAAATGTAAGGCTAAACAAATCGAGAAAAATCAATCTCTGTATGTATATTTCGGCCTATTAGGCCTCATCAGCAGAGCTATAGATAGGAAGACCGCCTTGTGCGTGATTCGAAACCCGACTGTCAAGCTGACAGGCGAAGACCGTAACCCCTACACCAAACGGACTTTCTTAGATTTTTCGTTTTGTTTAGAAGTAGGTTCCTATTCCTCTTATAGTGACTTCTTGTACACAACAGTATGAGAAGTAAATACACATTAGCGATGTGTTCATGATATGGCTTTTTTTTTATCTATAGCTCTGCTGATGAGGCCTAATAGGCCGAAATGTACATACAGAGATTGTTTTTTCTCGATTTGTTTAGCCTTACATTTAAATAGGTATGCCCGCCTAATTAATTAATTAACTTTCAAAAATTAGGTATGACTTCAATTAAGCACATATTCTCCCAAATATATATATATATATATATATATATATATAAAACATTTATCACCTTCAAAATTAAACGTACTCTACCTTGGGCGTCTTGTGTGGAACAATTTTTCGGATACCACAAAAATTAGGAAGTACAGTGTTACCTTGACTTGCGAGTTTAATTCGTTTCGCTGGTAACTTAATTTCCTCGTATATCAAATCAATTTCTCGCATTGAAATAAACTGTCATTAATCTGTTCCAGCCACCCCCAAGAAACAGTCTAATTTTTGTTACGTTTCTTTTTTAGATAAGAAATATAATACTGTATTATATAAAATCATAATAAAATAGAATATAATGAATTATGTGCTGTAATATGTTTTAATGTTTTATTTTTAGAGAGTTTTTCTTTGACGTCATAAATTTTTAAGCAGAGTATAATTGGTTTGAATTCTTCTGAGTTTTCCTTCTCCTAGATAAGTTGTTTTACCAAGGCTAAAGAACCCAGTCTATTCTATTTACCCATAACTAAAGGAAAGAATAAGGGTAGCACAAGGTCAAACTTTTTTAGACTTTATTTTTCTGATGCAGGCATCATTGGGGAATGAGAGAGGTTTTGGTAAATGGGCCAAGCTTTGGTCAGTTTACCATAACTTACTGGAAGATTCCCGTGGTGTAGTGGCTAACATACTGGACTGCAAGTTCAAACTCTAGTCATGCAATTATGTTCACTTTCAGACTGATACTCTTGGGAAAGGTATTAATTTCTTCATCCCACCAGCTATTGGTTAAATAGTACCACTTCTGTTCTTCTAAAAAGATGGCTTCGGCATTGAATAACCCATGAAGGTTGATATGCCATTAAACAAAAAACAATAGTAAAGTTGTTGGCAGAGTAGCCTATTGTCGGTATCAACCAGACAGCAAGGAGTCTATCAATTTTTTGTTGTCAACACGAAGCAAAACATAAACCGAGAGGCACTCGTAACTCGGGCACTCGCAAGACAAGGTATCACTGTATTTTTATTTGGCCTAATAAATTTAGAAACTCAATTTTATAAGGAATACTTCCACTAATAACCAATTAAACATATACATATGTTACCCAAAATCTTTCACAGAGTTTTTTTTTTAAGACGAAACTGAATCTATTAATTTTTCTTTACAATAGTTGTTGACATTTTGATATATAAGGCGTGTGCAAGATCCTCGCTCCTACTTATAGACTGGGCGAGATCATGTGATCTATTCCTTAGCCAATCACTGGCAGTACTCTGAGGCTGATACAATACTTAAGATATCTACACTTATTGTCTACACATCTACATTTATTATCTAGACATCTACACTTATTATTTAGATATCAACACTTAGTGTTACACATCTACACTTATTACGTAGACATCTACACTTATTATTTTAGATATCAACACTTATTGTCTACACATCTACACTTATTCTACACTTATTATTTAGATATCTACACTTATTGTCTACACATCTACATTTATTATCTAGACATCTACACTTATTATTTAAATATCTACACTTATCTACACATCTACATTTATTATCTAGACATCTACACTTATTATTTAAATATCTACACTTATTGTCTACACATCTACATTTATTATCTAGACATCTACACTTATTATTTAGATATCAGCACTTAGTGTTACACATCTACACTTATTACGCAGACATCTACACTTATTATTTAAATATCTACACTTATTGTCTACACATCTACACTTATTACGTAGACATCTACATTTATCATTTAGATATCTACACTTAGTGTTACACATCTACACTTATTACGTAAACATCTACACTTATTATTTAGATATCAACACTTACTGTTACACATCTACACTTATTACGTAGGCATCTACACTTATTATTTAGATATCAACACTTACTGTTACACATCTACACTTATTACGTAGACATCTACACTTATTATTTATATATCAACACTTACTGTTACACATCTACACTTATTACGTAGACACCTACACTTATTATTTAGATATCAACACTTAGTGTTACACATTTACACTTATTACGTAGACATCTACACTTATTATTTAGATATCTACACTTATTGTCTACACATCTACACTTATTACGTAGACATCTACACTTATCATTTAAATATCTACACTTATTGTCTACACATCTACATTTATTATCTAGACATCTACACTTATGATTTAAATATCTACACTTATTGTCTACACATCTACATTTATTATCTAAACATCTACACTTATTATTTAGATATCAGCACTTAGTGTTACACATCTACACTTATTACGTAGACATCTACACTTGTCATTTAGATATCTACACTTATTGTCTACACATCTACACTTATTATCTAGACATCTACACTTATTATTTTGATATCAGCATTTAGTGTTACACATCTACACTTATGACGTAGACATTTACACTTATCATTTAGATATCTACACTTATTTTCTACACATCTACATTTATTATCTAGACATCTACACTTATCATTTAGATATCTACACTTATTTTCTACACATCTACATTTATTATCTAGACATCTACACTTATCATTTAGATATCTACACTTAGTGTTAAACATCTACACTTATTATCTAGACATCTACACTTATCATTTAGATATCTATACTTATTGTCTACACTTATTATCTAGACATCTACACTTATCATTTAGATATCAGCACTTAGTGTTACACATCTACATTTATTATCTAGACATCTACACTTATCATCTTGCTATCTTCACATACTGTCTACACATCAACACTTATTGTGTATACATCTACACTTACTGGATACACAGCTATAGTTATTATATACATGTGTACACTTATCATATACATAGATATACTATACCAAGTATAACTATCTAATATAAATAATTTGCACACAGTTATATGATATCAAGTAGTACTGTCTAATATAAATAATTTGCACACGGTTATATGATATCAAGTATTCTTATCTAATACAAATAATTTGCACACACAGTTATATGAT
Organism: Doryteuthis pealeii; assembly: GCA_023376005.1. Taxonomy (NCBI): domain Eukaryota; kingdom Metazoa; phylum Mollusca; class Cephalopoda; order Myopsida; family Loliginidae; genus Doryteuthis; species Doryteuthis pealeii. The sequence goes on along the minus strand of CM042172.1, from coordinate 9,885,561 downwards.
ATCAAGTATTCTTATCTAATATAAATAATTTGCACACAGTTATATGATATCAAATATTCCTATCTTATGCATATAATTGGCATACAGTTATATGATATCAAGTATTTCGGACCACATGACTTTTAGGTACCCCTTTTGCGATTTCGATTCGTGGGAATATTTTTTCCATTTACACCGTCAAAATCCGGTTAATTGTTAACAGACGATTTTTAGAGGTTTTTAAAAATTATAACCCTAACCCCTAACCCTAACTCTAACCCCTAACAAACAACCGGATTTTGACGGTGTAAATGGAAAAAATATCCCCACGAATCGAGATCGCAAAAGGCGTGCCTAAGGGTCATATGGTCCAGTATTTCTAACTAATCAATTGATAATGGAGATTCGCTTCCGGTTTTTGTCTGTAACAAAAATTACGTCACTGCTTACATCACATTACCCAAAATCGTCATAACATAGAATGAATACACTCAAAATTTGAACATGCAACATTAGACAGTCCTCATTGTTTTTTAAAACAAGTTTTAATAAATACATGACTGGTATTATATATCTATATATAGTTTGTTTTATTTTAATACATATTTAAAGTTTACATTTCAAATTGTTTTATTTTTTAATCCTTTAATGAATTTGATGATTTTACTTACTTAGGATACAAATTCGCTGACATTGAATCTTTTACTCCCACCCCTCAGGCAATATGTTTCAAAAATCTATTTTTACATCGCCCGGGGGGGGTTATTTTGTACTAGTATTTATAACTGAAATAACAGAAGATACAAAGAAGGTTAAGTTACATGACGTTTCCAAATATGCCATACGTTACGTTACGTTACGTTACGTTACGTTGTCACAATTTTAAGGAGTATTGTTACGTTATGGAACAGTTAAGAAGGGTGTATTATTTTTTAATCCTTTAATGAATTTGATGATTTTACTTACTTAGGGTACAAACTCGCTGACATTGAATTTTTTACTCCCACCCCTCAGGCAATATGTTTCAAAAATCTATTTTTACATCGTCCGGAAGGTGTTTTTTTTTTATTTTGTACTAGTACAAATAATTTGCATACAGTTTATTCTGCATATACATAATCTTATCATGACTTATACGCAGACCTAGTCACATTCTCTAAAAACTATGACATGTCGTCAACATGTCGGGTTGAGTTGCATGTTTTCATAGAAAATGTTGCTAGAAAACAATTGAATCATTGAATACGCACCTGCCGTTATACAGCTGATGACGTCAGAGTTTGGCTTGTCTTATAAATTGGCAACAATTACATTCCAATATACATTTGATTTGAATTAAATCCTATTAACAGCTGCCATCAGACATAAAAATTAAATCCTGGCATCAATAAGTCTTCATAAAAAGTAAACAGCAATATATATATATATTTACAACTTATCATATCGTCGTGTAATAAAAGTCACTAGAAGAGGAATATTAACCTACTCTAAACAAATCGTAAAATCTAAGAAGTCCGTTTAGTGTAGGGGTTATGGGATCGGCCTGTCAGCTTGGCAGTCCGGTTTAAAATCACGCACAGGGCGGTCTTCCGATCTATAGCTCTGCTGATGAGGCCTAATAGGCCGAAATGTACATACAGAGATTGATTTTTCTCGATTTGTTTAGCCATACATTTAATAGGTATTCCCGCCTAATTCATTATTAATTAATTCATTTTCAAAATTAGGTACGACTCCAATTAAGCACTTATTCTCCCAAAAATTATCGGCAAAAAGCCATTCCAAACAAACCGTGTTTATATATATATATATATATATATATATATATTTGTAAATGTATAAGTAGTAACTTACCGGTGGGTATGAGTACGATCGTTGGAAGCGCACAATATCCAGAGGCTAAGGTTGAGAAAAAACAAATACAAAGTGCTCAATACAATGTAGAGCAAAAATTTATTTTAACAATGGAAAGGAGTAACCTACTCGAGTTTCATCGATTGATTCTTCAGGGTTACTTTAGTTAAATTAATCGAGTTTTCGATTAATCTTAGATGTTATAAACATGCTCGTTCGAATGGGACTTAACTTTATTAACTTTATAGAATAAAACTTGCACAACGGTCGGAAAATTTAAACGGAAAGTTTTGGGGAGTTTAACTATTTTAAATACTTATTGGGTATTTTATGCAGATTTTATAGTCTTGAATGTGAGTTTCATAGTATTGAACCACATTTTTATGCAGCCTTGAACAACAGTTTTTTTAATACATATTGAACCACAGTTTTGTAGTCTTGAACCATGACTTTTTATAGCCTCGTTCAACAGTTTTTTATGCAATCTTGAACATTTTTTACTGTCATAATCACCAAATAAGACTCACTCAGATGTTTATTATCGCCAAGTCATTACCGCTGGTATTGCTGCAATTGAAAAATGAATACAATTCTTTCAGGTCGTCAGTTGTTTGTGACCTATGTTTAAAGGTTTGCGCTTTCAGGTTACTCGAGAATAATTAATCACAAGGGGATAGATCTATTAAGCAAGCCAGCCACGTACTGTTAAGAAATGGCAGATTTGTCGTCCTAAGCTCATTACGATCTTTATATATATGTGCACGCCAATTCCCTAGTGTTAATCAGTCTATAAGTTTTGAAATGTAAGCTCTCAAATTAATTAACCTTTATTCGTCCATTTCTTGGTTTATTATATATATATATATATATATATATATATATATATGTGTGTGTGTGTGTGTGTGTGTGTGTGTACATATATATCAAATGACACAAAATATATAGATATCCAAGTACTACTCGACCTTCAATCATCAGTAGGCTCTGCGAGGAAATGAAAGTATCAAAATATCGAAAAGTAAATATATTGATGGGTTGGTCCTAATTTAAGTAACACCAATTCGCAGAGCCGTTATTATATAACGACTGACCCCCCCTCTCTCTCTCTCTCTCTCTCTCTCTCTCTCTCTCTCTCTCTCTCTCTCTCTCTCTCTTCCCCCAGCATAGTAGTTCTCACCAATGTGAGAATAGGGAAAACGTATAATACACCTTCGCCGCGTTCGTAACAACGATAATTGGTGGGTTCTGCATTTGAGCAGTATGTATCTAACAACTCCTCCCCCCGAGCAGGATGTGACACAAGGTCAATTTTAAGAGGTTAACAGGTTTGAATTCAGAGTTTTCCTTCTCATTGACCAGTTTCGTTTCTTTTGTCTTTTGTTGGAATAATTTTGTTAGATAAGATTTGCTGGAGACCACAACTTAAATTTAAAGACTCTTCGTAGTCACGTGGATTTAATCAGTCAATCAACACGCTCGAATACGTGGTTGGCTAACTATTTAATGGCCTTCATGAAAAGGCGTTCAGTTGCTTGTGCTTAACACGGACGAACGGAGAAACAACCAAGGATTCTGCTTAACACTGAGGAACCCAAGGATCCTACCTAGCACTGAGAAATACAAGGATTCTGCTTAACATTGAGGAATACAAGGATTCTGCTTAACACTGAGGAACGCAAGGATTCTACTTAGCACTAAGGAACACAAGGAGTCTGCTTAAGACTGAGGAACACAAGGAGTCTGCTTAAGACTGAGGAATACAAGGATTCTGCTTAACACTGAGGAACACAATGATTCTGATTAACACTAAGAAACACAAGGATTCTGCCTAGCCCTAAGGAACACAAGGATTCTGCTTAACACAGAAGAATACAAGGATTCTACTTAGCACTGAGGAACACAAGGATTCTACTTAGCACTGAGGAACACAAGGATTCTACTTAGCACTGAGGGAACACAAGGATTCTACTTGGCTAAGGAACACAAGGATTCTGCCTAGCACTGAGAAATACAAGGATTCTGCTTAGCACAGAGGAATACAAGGATTGTGCTTAACACTAAGGAACACAAGGATTCTGCCTAGCACTAAGGAACACAAGGATTCTGCTTAACACAGAGGAACACAACGATTCCACTCAAAACGGAACAAATGCCACAAGGGATATCCACGGCAGCCTAAAAATGGCCACAAGATTCATCAAAGTTTTCTTTCATTTTCACCGTGTGGTCTGCCGGTACAATCCACTAGATGACAAGTTCCTTTTTTTTCTTTTCTTGTTTTTTTTTTTTTTGTTTTTTTTTTTGTTTTTTTTGTTGTTTTTTTGTTTTGTTTTTTTTTTGGGGGGGGGGTTGTTAATAAGCGGTATATGCAGTTTTCTGGTCGGGATTAGGCGATTCGTTTGTTTGTCAAAATCACAGAGAATTTTGTGCTTTTGATTCTCTAGGACGGGTTCTGGTTTTTGCATATACCATTTTGTGGTATGGCCAAAGCTTAGGTTATCGTTGTTGTTGTTGTTGTTGTTGTTGTTGTTATTATTATTATTATCATTGTTATCATTATTATTATTATTATTATTATTATTATTATTTTGAGTTTTTTTTACATCAGCGTTACCTGATGGTACTTCACTTATAATTCTTCTTCTTCTTCTTCTTCTTCTTCTTCTTATTATTATTATTATTATTATATATTATTATTATTATTATTATTATGTTTTATATGTTGAGCACACTCTTTAAAATAATATATATATATATATATATATATATATATATATATATATATATATATATATTCTTTTGGCCAAGTGTTATACTATTAATCAATTATTTTCGGTTGGTACGACCCTCTTGGTCTTTTCTTTTATTCATTTTTCCCCCAGGTGAAGTTTGGTAGTATATTTTTACTATCAAACTATTTTTCTAACCGTAAGGGTTAACCAATAAGTTTTGTATATTATATATACTAGCAAATGTATGCACCCTCCGGGTGCAAGTATTTAAGTTTGAATCTAATAAAATATCATATTAAATTAGAAAGGCTAATGAAACTGAATAAGAATGTAGATAAAAAAGATTTGGAACAGAGGGGGTATGATTGAAAAATAGAACAACTTTGAAACTAACTCTTCCATCATTTTCCGTTACTCCCGTCTTTCATTGGTAAATTTTCCTAATTAAACTGTTTAGTTAAAATAGGAAATAAAGAATAATATTAGTTATTTCTTCTTGTTAGGGGATTTCTTTTAAGATTTATTGAAGAGATTTTTGCTCATATTCATTAAGATAAAACCAAACAATTAGAAATCAATAATTAGAATTGAACTAATTAACATCGCACAATTTTTCGCCCCTAGCGTGACACAGGCAAAATTACTGAGGACAAAAGTAGGTAGGTAGTTAATACAGCACTAATATACAGACTGTTGTACTACTGTACTGGTTAGTTGATTCAAGTTTCACAGCGTTAAGGCAGCGATATAACAAATATAAAGTGCTCAATACGTTAGTAGAGCAAATTTATTATCATAAGGTTATTACCGTGCACCTTTATGATAATATATATATATATATACATATATATATATATATATATATATATATATATATATATATATATAGATAGATAGATAGATAGATAGATAGATATTTTTAAAAGTTGGGATGAAACAAAGAAATCACAGTGCTCAACCAAAAATTTGTTGGAGCTTTATTTATTTATTTGTTGAATCTTTTAAATATAATTGTTTTCCATAATATCTATTAGCAACCTGATGATGGTGAAATAACCTGAAACCTGGGTAGTTGCTTATGGAAAACAATTATATTTAAAAAATTCAACAAATAAATAAATAAATATATAAATATATATATATATATATTTATATATATATATATGCATGTGTGTGTGTGTGTGTGTGTAATAGGTTTACTAAAATCACTTTAACAAATACATGTATCTTGAGCAAAAGAACCTCAAATCTCCTATCTGATATTCATACCTAAGGATGTGTCTTTAATTATGCTGAAATTGCTTTCGAAAATTCAATTTTCCTCTCTGACACGGAAATATCACCCTTTACAGACCATTTAAGCGAAGGTCGTGACAGCAAGAAATTTACCTGGGACGACCGGCATCCGGTATGATCAAAAATGCAGAAAATGATTTTAATGGCGGTTTGGCGGGAGAGAAAAATAAAACGGTTAACAATGTCCGGACCGAATCTTATTTGAGATTACCTCATTCTGGAATAGTGTTGAAAACGAAAACGTTTAACATTGCGGAAGTGCAAAACTCTTTACATTAACCTCATAGTAAACTACTTAACTACCTTTGTTCTCAGAAATCTTACGTGCGTCACGCCAGAGGCGAAAAATTATGTAATGTTAAACTTTTTCTTTAAACATTTCGGAAGTACTAGAGTCTGTATATTAATCTACATAGTAAACTACTTACCTACCTTTGTCCTCAAGATTTTCCGTGCGTCACGCTTGGAGCCAAAAATCATGTAATTTTAAACATTTGTTTGATATTACAGAAGTATGACACAGTACATTAGCACTGTAGTAACTACTTACCTACCTTTGTCCTCGGAAATAGTACGTGCGTCACACCAGAGGCGAAAAATTATGTAATGTTAAACTTTTTCTTTAAACATTTCGGGAGTACTAGAGTCTGTATATTAATCTACATAGTAAACTACTTACCTACCTTTTTCCTCAGAAATTTTCCGTGCGTCACGCCTGAGGCGAAAAATTATGTAATGTTAAACTTTTTCTTTAAACATTTCGGAAGTACTAGAGTCTGTATATTAATCCACATAGTAAACTACTTACCTACCTTTGTCCTCAAGATTTTCCGTGCGTCACGCTTGGGGCCAAAAATCATGTAATTTTAAACATTTATTTGATATTACAGAAGTACAACACAGTACATTAGCACTGTAGTAACTACTTACCTACCTTTGTTCTCAGAAATTGTACGTGCGTCACGCTAGGGGCGAAAAATTATGCAATGTTAAACATTTGTTTGATATTACAGTAGTACAACAGTCTGTACATTAGCACTGCAGTAACTACCTATCTACTTTTGTCCTCAGTAATTTTGCCAGTGTCACGCTAGGGGGAAAAGATTATATGATGTTAATGAGTTCAATTCTAATTGGGCGCCCCATATTTCTGGCCTTGAGCCACATCTAAGCTAAGCTTAGTAAATAATCATATATCAACACTGTTTTAAGTAACTATCTTTGAGAATCGGTTACGCCTCAAAGGTACGTGGTTCAAAATTAACTGACCTGAAAAATTGTAAAAGTTTTTAGATAAAATAATTGGTGCATTATATATTTTATTTATTTATATATCAACACGGAAAATTTAATTAAATTCGGTTAATTCCCTGATTTTTGGTATTTTTTTCTTTCGGCTGGGTGACATACGATGGTGGAATTTAGGTCCGTTAAGTTCGATTTAACCCTTATTTCTTATGAATGTCGTCACCTCAGCTAAAGAATGGACTATCCCGTTTTTATAAAGAAAGAAAAGGAAGTAAAAGTACATGCTGCACAGACAAATATAATAAGAAAGAAAGATTGTAGGATCGTACAATTCAGGAACACGAGTATCAATATTGTGGCGTTGCTTTCGTATTTTGCCTGGAGAGTTGTCTGCCCGTTTAGTTTGCTGGTTCCCGCTAGGGGCCCGTTTATATTTAAGCGGCTGGTTTGAACGTCTCTCTCTCTCTCTCTCTCTCTCTCTCTCTCTCTCTCTCTCTCTCTCTCTCTCTCTCTCTCCTGTTCCTCGACCTACGAGACACATAGGTTAGACTCTGGTCTACCCCCCCTCTTGTTGGGGCTTTGCCCCCCCCCCTTACATTACTGTAAGTGATTTATACAGCATTGACTATTCTTAGTCTCATGTCTGTACTTTTATGTTTTTCCCTTCTACTTTTGTGTGTATGTTTATGTACACCTATGTATTATGTATCTTGTTATATCCATGTGCTGTAGCATATTAGATGTTTTGTCTAACAACCCTTGTCGGAGTTTGTATCTTCAAGTATATATCACTTTAATCCTTACAATATCTATATATTGTTAATACTCATGTTCCTTAATCTTACGTCCGTTATGATCTTGCAACAGACTCTGTTTTAAAATGAGACCGTCCAACTCATCCAAAATGGAATGCAAAGATGTAAAAGATTAGCGTTATCGCTTCCGTGTGCTCACCCGCTCTTTCCCCATCTCTCTTCCTTTTTTTCTTTATTTCTTATCATATTGTAGGCGTTATTTTCGTATTCGCCTGGGGAGTTGTCTACCCGTTTAGTTTCGCTGGTTCCCGCTAGGGGCCTTTGATATTTAAGCGGCTGATTTGAACGTCTCTCTCTCTCTCTCTCTCTCTCTCTCTCTCTCTCTCTCTCTCTCTCTCTCTCTCTCTCTCTTTCCTGTTGCTCGACCTACGAGACATTATGGGTTAGACTCTGGTCTACCCCCCTCTTGCTGGGGCTTTGCCCCCTCCTTACATTACTGTAAGTGATTCATACAGCATGGACTAGTCTCATGTCTGTTGCTTTTATGTTTATCCTTTTATATGTAACTTTGTATGACTTATGTATGTATGTTCATGTACACCTCTATGTATTATGTACCCTGTTTATTCTTGTGCTGTATATAAAATGTTTTGTCTATCAACCTTTGTCGGAGTTTTATCTTCAAGTATTATCACTTTGAATCTTACAATATTTTTCTATATAGCATGTTGCTTTTCTTCCCTTTCTTTCTTTATGATAAAAATGGAATAGTCCATTATTTAGCTTAGTTGGACCAAGTAATCAAGCTGGGGTAGCTGAGACCTAGATTCAAAAGGACATGTTTTGCTTTTCACCGTGTGCTCACCCGCTCTCTCTATCTTTCCCCTACTCTCGTCCTTTTTTCCTTTTTTTCTTTATTTCTTATCATATTTTTCTATATAGCATGTTGCTTTTCTTCCCTTTCTTTCTTTATGATAAAAATGGAATAGTCCCAGCTGAGACCTAGATTCAAAATGACATTTTTTGCTTTTCACCGTTTTCCAAACAACATCCATTTATTTGAATAAACAAAAAAAATATTTTGTAAATAAAAAATATTTTTATCTAAAAAAAAATATTTTTATTTAAAATTTTTTTTTTTAATTTAAATAAACATATCTGCATTTTTCTTCCGAATAAATAAAAACTATTTTAATATAAAAATGTGTCTTTCGTTTAAAGTTTTATCATTAAAACAAAAACAAATAAAAAAACAAAAACAACAATAACAATATTAGTTTAAAATTAAAAAGTATTTATTTCAAAAAAAGATTTACTAGGGTTAGGGTTAGGGTTAGGGATTAGGGTAGGGGTTAGGGGTTATTATTATAACCTTATAATATACTTTTTATAGCTTTAACAATTCCCGTGTTAAACGTGACTTTCGTTTATAGTTTTATAATTTTTTTAAAATTGCTACTGAAGTAATGACTTCAACATGAAATAACTACACAAGTGTCGCTGAAAATGGTCTGTTAACAAGCAACCGGAAGTTGACGGTGAAAAGCAAAACATGTCCTTTTGGATCTAGGTCTCACCTGGGGTGCTTATTGGTTACTTGGTCCGCTTAGTTGAATATTGTGAAAAATATAAACAATTTTAATTTCAGTATTTTTTCGTATCTACATTTTTGTACTCTTTAATATTTTATACTTTCTCGTTTACTGTAGTTTCGGAGACGTCAATGGTAATGTTCTTTTAATTGTGACAGAGATAAGTCTTTTTAAGTACTTCTATTCTTTTAATTTAAATTCTTTTTGTAGACTAATCGTGTATCTCTTATTTCCCAAAAATTAATCTTAAATACGAAAAAAAAAAAGTTTTTCGATTCCCATGAGTGTATTTGATGGTTTTCGAAAAGAAATTAATACTTTAAATTAGAAACTTCAAAAATTTTATCAAAAACACTGGAATTCTTTCAGTGTGGATAATTAAAAAAAAAAACACCGCCCTGTCGGCTGGGGCGTTAGAATGCACCAACTGCACCTCTGCAGAGGGGTAAGAATCCCCCAATGGGGCCACCTGTTGACCGTGGGTGGCGACCCGTAATGCTTAAGGATGGAGCCCAGGTGGATGAGAAGTTCATGACATGCAATACTCCACTTTGGCCCTATCTTGGGCTAGACGGGCGGTCGGAGAGGCCCCCTCCGATCAATCGGCTGGTCACGTCAAGCCCTAGCACCTATATGATTTCCCCAACCTTATTGCCCTTATGGCAAGCCCCAACCCCTTTTTATCATATGGGTGCTAGAAGGCGGTAGCTGCGGGTCTACATGTCCTGGGAATGACGTTGAACTCTATCTGATGGTGAGGTTCCAGATTTGGAGGTTTGGGGAATGTGGAGCACCCCTTCATTACCATTGCTTCCTGGTCCACTCTGACCCGGAGTGGTAGTACCTGTTAGGGTCCCATCTATGGGTTAAATAGAAAAATGTATTTATAAAAAAAATTGTATTATCCATTAAGAATTGATTTATTTCAAAACTTTATCGGTATTAAATGACCCACTGAGGTTGATATGCCGTAAAACAAAACAAACGAAACCAAAACCAAGAATTAATCTTAAATACGAAAAAAAAAAGGTTTTTGAATTACCATGAGTGTATTTGATGGTTTTCGAAAAGGAATTGATACTTTAAATTAGAAAACACTGGAATTCTTTCAGTATGGATAAATTAAAAAATGAAAAAAATAAAAAAACAAGCACTTTCCCCATTTTGTACTGTTTTACCTGTGGAACTCCCGAAAATGCTAAAGTTTAATTAGTACACAGAAAGAGTAATTAGTATATTCAAACTATAATTAGTATATATAGCTTATTATAATGGAGATTGTGTGTTTGTCAGTCTGTAACCGAAACTATATCACTACTCAAGTCACAATTTCCTTAGTTATTCTCCATGATTTTTATTTTTATTTAAACCTCAATTATTAATAAAATAGTTTTACATTATATATATATATATATATATAAATATAATACAATACAAAAACACAAATACACTTTTTCATTCGCACATACCCACGTACAAAATCCCGCGCTAGGATACAGTCTTAACGTCACAGCCAACACGCATTTTCAATGTCACGCGCATTACAACATACGCACACGTACAAAAAAAAATAAAAATAAAAATAAACGCATTCACGCTCACACGGGGAATACAGTTATTTCAAAAATAACGTCATTTTCAAAAAAAAAAAAAATTCATTTAGGAAGAAATGCCATAGCTGTACTGCTTCAGTTCAATTCTTTTGATAAAGAGGTATTACCTCGAAAATTCAAGAAATAATAAAAAAATACAGGTCAACACACACCACCATTGTTACCGTATTATTATTTTTTATTTATTCCAAACTGCATTGTGATGGCCTTCTAAATCAACCTCCTAACCAATACATACACAATGCTTCAAGCAAATTATGAAACTCTCTTATATATATATATATATATATATATATATATATATATATATATGAGGGTAAGTAAACAAACAAAGGTGTTTATTTTTATATGACTTTTAGCCGAGAATTTTTGGAGGATATGTGCTTAATTGAAGTCCCTGAATGTACATTTCGACCTTGCTGATGAGACCTAATAGGTCGAAATGTACATTCAGGGATTGACATTTTCTCGATTTGTTTAACCTTACATTTGAACATATATGCCCGCCTAAATTCATTAATTATTAACTAATTAATTTTCAAAATTAGATATGACTTCAATTAAGCACATATCCTCCAAAAAAATATATATATTTGTGCGTGTGTGTGTGTGTGTGTGTGTGTGTGTGTGAAGAGAAATGGAAGTGAATCCGACGGTATGTAGTATAGTGAGAAATTTAAAAAAAAAACAGGTTTAAATAAAATGAGTGGTAAGTTTATTAGCCGACGCTGCAGTGTTTCGATCTGTTAAGTAGATCATTTTTTTTATGTTTACTCTTCTTTATATCAACAAAAAATTTCATTTTTTACTCTTACTTATATCAACAAAAGCCCTGAAGAAGATCTACTTAACAGATCGAAACACTGCAGCGTCGGCTAATAAACTTACCACTCATTTTATTTAAACCTGTTTTTTTTCAAATTTCTCACTATTCTACACACACACACACACACACACACACACACATATATATATATATATATATATATATATATATATATATATATATAAACCCCAATCCATCAGAAAAGTATATTTTAAAACCTCCCCTGCCTAGCGGCTATACCTCATCCCCAGGTTAGGTTAGCGGAGTAAACCCCGAAATCAAATCCAGACCTTTATATATATATATATATATATATATATATATTATATATATATGTATATATATATATATATATATATATATATATATATATATATATATATATGATAAGTTGTAAACACGGTTTGTTTTGGAATGCCAAGCTAATTCATTATTAATTAATTAATTTTCAAAATTAGGTACGACTCCAATTAAGCACTTATTCTCCCAAAAATTATCGGCAAAAAGCCATTCCAAAACAAACCGTGTTTACAACTTATCATATCGTCGTGTAATAAAAGTCACTAGAAGAGGAATATTAACCTACTCTAAACAAATCATAAAATCTAAGAAGTCCGTTTAGTGTAGGGGTTATGGGATCGGCCTGTCAGCTTGGCAGTCCGGTTTCAAATCACGCACAGGGCGGTCTTCCGATCTATAGCTCTGCTGATGAGGCCTAATAGGCCGAAATGTACATACAGAGATTGATTTTTCTCGATTTGTTTAGCCATACATTTAATAGGTATTCCCGCCTAATTCATTATTAATTAATTAATTTTCAAAATTAGGTACGACTCCAATTAAGCACTTTATATATATATATATATATATATATATATATATATATAAAGGTCTGGAATATATATATATATATATATATATATATATATATATTATATATATATAGATAAAAGTATATAATAATAATCTTTTTTAATATTTGAGTGAAATTCGTGGATAAGTCCACCAAAGTTCATGTCCCGAGTACTTTCGGCACTTCGAAGTGCCATCATCAGGGGTGACGTGTTCCAGTTTTTCAAATTATATTAATGGATGTGGAGACTGGAAGGAGGAGAACTGATGGGAAAGGTGCTATAGGCATTTTAAAATGTGTGTACTGCATTGGAAATTTATTTTGTTTAAGGATGGTTTGTATTGTTTTATGTATAAAGCTTCTAGTATTTGGAGTTTTTGTTTATTTTTTTCTTTGTGCAAAATGTGTGTATTTTCCGTTAGGATATTTCGGTAATTAGAGTGGGGACATGAATATAATTTTAGGTGTTGTGAAATGGACATATTATCTGTTAAATGGAGAGTTAGACTACGTGACAATATCGTTGAAGCAAAACCGATGTAGGTATTTTCATTTTCTGGGAGACTGCAATCCACGAATTCCACCCAAATATTAAAAAGTTGGCTAGAAAACTTTAAAAAATCACAAATAAAATTGTTAAACAGGAGATGTGTCTTTTGTTTAATTCAACATGAATAAATGCTGCCCAAATACACACACACACACACACACACATATATATATATAGAGAGAGAGAGAGACGTGTTTCGAGTTATCACCTCTCATCAGTGCAGTTATACCATTTTTAGCAGCTGCCTCTGGCCGGGTTCGAGATCCGAACGAACTTATGCTCGCCGAACCTTCTTACCCATACGGCCACAATCAGCTGCCAAGTATAGGAGGCTATTTAATCGCTATATTTCTAAGCGGAAATGAATTCACTAAGAGTTCTCAAACTTTGTAAACAAAGGACACCCGTTCAGGGGGAGTCTTATTCCTCTGCGGGTGATACGATCACCGTTTTCTATGCAACAGGGCGTTCAAGAATTTCAAAGATTCGGTCTCGGTACTTATTTACCACATCTCAGATTAATTAAAACAATATTTAGATACAATTCCAATAGTGAGAAACTGGGAAATGCTTGGCTCGCAGAACATTGATAGTGTGTTCGCTTCTCACAGTAGGGGTCGGACGCCACGCTTCTGTAAGTGACTAAGCATGTAAAATTATCCATACAATCTTGGTCGGACTTGTAGCGGATCCAGACACATATTGATAGTATCTCAAGACTAAGAGATGCCGCCAATGCCACCGCTGTTGCAACCAGAGCCGGCCGTGTCCCCGACACCAGTCGCAGCAAAAGGACCTGTTTGCATGCAACATGTCGCTATAAAACAATTGAATAATTGAATAGGCTTGTGCAGTTGAAGATCGGATTAGGCACGGCTTAGATACGCTTACAAGTTCCACGGAAAAAAGACACATTAAAATGGAAGATTGATTCGTAAAGAATCCAATTAACAACCGCTGTCATACGCATATTCAATGCTGGAATCCACTTGTCGTGATAAAATGCTGGATTGGTTTGGTTTAATCATTTAACGGCACACAAACCATTAATGGGTTATCTAATGCTGATATTTGAATAAGAGAGGCCGGGTTAGCTCAGTCGGTAGATCGTTCGGCTAGAAACCACAGGGTTCCTAGTTCGATACCGGTCCTCGCCAACTCAGCGTATGAGTAGCACAGGGATCTGTGCGGTAAAGTAAAGAGCTGATGCTAAAACAATCTCCTTGGTCTAGTGCTATTGAAAAGGGGATAGTCTCCCTCGCTGACTGGCTGATACCGACTTTAGGTCGCCCCGTTGACTTTACTTATCATTTGGTTATTTAACGGCAAGCAAACTCATAATGGGATATTTAATGCTGTAATTTTATTCATTTGTATATGTTTGGTTTGGTTTAGTTTGATTTAATTATTTAACGGTATGCAAACTCATAATGGAATATTTGATGCTATAATTTGATTTATTTGTAAATGTTTAGTTTAGTTTGGTTTGGTTTAATTATTTTACGGTATATCAACTCATAATGGGATATTTAATGCCGAATTTTGATTAATTTGTAAATGTTTGGTTTGGTTTATTTAACGGTATATCAACTCATAATGGGATATTTAATGTCAAAATTTGATTAATATGTACATTTTTGATTTAGTTTACTTATTTAACGGCATATAAACTCATAATGGGATATTCAATGCCGAATTTTGATTAAATTGTAAAAGTTTGGTTTGTAATTGTTTGATTTGATAAAATTTTGCATTTTTACGTTCAGCCATCGAATAAGCAACATATGGAGCAAAATAACTGTCAGAGTTCGATAGAAATTATCAGGATTATGTTGGTGGTTGGATATATTTAAAATAATATACAAACAATATATTTCCCATATATCAATCATATTGCCTGCAAAATTCTGACAATATACAAACGTCAATATCGGCAACACATTTCATTTTAGAATTGAAAATTGGAAGGTAACAAAAATGATAACAATATCTTAGGTACCACCAATTTTCCCTGTGAAATTTACCCCCCTATATTTAACACAATAAAAATTGCATAAAAATTAAGATTATCTTGAAAAAAATGTTTCCATTCGAAATCAGAAACATTAAACAAACTTCCGATGATTTTAGAAAGTTTTTTTCAGCTTACGGAAATAATGGAAATTATGATTGAAAAACAATGTTTTCATTTTTGCACCGTTAAATCAACTGAAATT